>CM044001.1:40161111-40568790 GCA_024085815.1 Flaveria linearis
TATTGGTAAACTCACATGTGTGTGTAAGTAGGGTGACTTGATTTGCAAACCATGTTAAATGGATCACCTACAATGTGGTTTACAAAGGGTGTTGATGGGATAAACATGCCGACTATACATATGATGTTTAAGTCGATCCCATACCTCTAGAAATTGCAAAGGGTTGCAATTGTCAAACGTTGACTACCTTGTTAATTTAAATAATGGGATAAAGGTCACCTAACCACTATTTAAATGTAGCGTTGGATTCTAGAATTTTAATTTGTGTATGACACATAAAAGGGTATTAATAATTAAAATATGATAATATCAAAAATACTAAAATTGAACTTTGTTAAATTTTGTAGATGGCCACCAACAACAATGAAAACAACGATATCCCGTCCGCTCATACCCTAACACTAAGAACCATTCTCCAAAAGGAGTGTCTAAACCATAACAACTTTATTGATTGGTTTTGAAACTTGAGAATTGTTCTTAAGCAAGAGAAACGGTCATATATTTTAGACGATCCGATTCCCGATGAACTCAATGAGGAAGATGAAGAGGCCTACAATAATTAGGTGAAATACACTGAGGATTTGGTCCAAGTGTCTTGCCTTATGTTGGCAAGTATGACTCCGGATCTCCAAAAGGAGTACGAACATCACGGAGCATACGACATGATTACCCAGTTGAAGGAAACGTTCCAACAAGAAAGGGTAGAGCACTTTGAAACGGTTCGAGCACTCCTTGCATGTCGTATGGATGACACCCAATCAGTCTCATCTTATGTACTTATCATGAAGAGCCATATAGATCGCATCGAAAGGCTGAATTGTCCCGTCTCGAAAGAGTTGGCTACGGATTTGATCCTTAACTCTTTGTCAAAAAGGTTTTACAACTTTGTTATGAATTATAATATGAATGGGTGGGACAAGAACATAAGTGAGCTTCACTCTATGCTCAAAACAGCCAAGGCGGCCATGGGTAAAAGGGTTTTACCCGTTCTCACCATCAATGAAGGTGGGAACAAGAAGAGGCCTCACCCTGCACCCAAGGCAAGTGTTGCCAAGGGTAAAGGGTACATTGGGGGAAGGGAAAGGGAGTGGTGAAAGTGCCAATGTCAAAACCAGCGGAGAAGAAGCAAAAGGTTGCTTCGAATGACCCATGCTTTAAGTGTGGGGAGATAGTACATTGGGCAAGAAATTGTCCTGTCCATCTCAAAGAGTTGAAAGCTAAGAGGGATGCCGGGAAAACCTCAGGTACAATTTTCATGATTCATATTGATCTCAATTTAATATCCTCTAACACATGGGTATTGGATACTGAATGTGAGACTCATATTTGCAATTGGTTGTAGGGGTTCAAAAGAAGTAAGAACTTCAAGAAAGGGGATGTTAGCCTCTACATAAGGAATGGGGCAAAAGGTCAAGTTGAAGACCGAGGGGACTACATCTTGAAGCTTCCAAATGGTTTGCAAGCAATTTTGAACAATGTTTTGTATGCTCCTATTTTGACTAGGAACATTATTTCAGTTGCCCAATTAAGACAATATGGTTATGTTTTGACATTTATTGAAAATGAAATTCATGTTTCTTTAAATGACATCTTTTATTTTAAAGCTATTCCTATTAATGGTATTTATGAATTGGTTCGTGAAAACACATTATATGATAGCTCATTGTACCAAACCACCACCAAGAAGCTCAAATTGGATTTGAGTGACACCTATCTTTGGCATTGCTGTCTTGGTCATATGAACAAGAAGTGCATACAATCACTTCAAAAGAATGGTCTTTTCAAACCAAGTGAATATGATTCATTTGATGTATATGAATCTTGTTTACAAAGCAAAATGACTAAGGCACCTTTTAGTGGCAAAACCAAAAGGGCAAAAGATTTATTAGGTATCATACATTTGGATGTATGTGGTCCTTTTAAGCCAATGACTAGGTACAATGAAAGATACTTCATTACCTTTACCGACGACTATAGTCGATATGGGTATGTGTACTTGTTAAGACACAAAGATGAAGCTTTTGAAATGTTCAAAACCTTCCAGAATAAAGTAGAAAATCAACTCAACAAGTCAATAAAAATTTTTTGCACCGATAGAGGAAGTGAATACCTAAGAGATGCTTTTAGAGATCATCTTAAAAGTTATGGGATTGTCTCATAACTATCTCCACCTAGAACACCATAACACAATGGTGTGTTCGAGAGGAGAAATCAAACTCTATTCGATATGGTTCGACCTATGATGGCTAGAAGCTCATTGCCTCTATCATTTTAGGGTTTTGCTTTGCTCTCTACGGCCCGTATTTTGAATATGGCCCCAACCAAGAAAGTGGAAAAGACACCTTTTGAAATATGGCATGGAAGGGTTCCATCTCTATCATATTTAAAGGTGTGGGGATGTGAGGCTTATGTTAAGACTCCCACCTCAAACAAGTTAGAAAGCCATTCCACTAAGTGTATCTTTATTGGATATCCGAGAGATTCTATGGGATATTGTTTCTATGATCCATTGGAACAAAAGGAGTTTGTTGCGAAGAAGGGTGAGTTCTTGGAAGCTAAGTTCCTTATGGCAGGAGCTAGTAATAGAATAGTGGATCTTGAGGAGGATCAAGAACCACAACCCGATACACGTTTGGTTGAAACTAGCACTTAACATGAGGATGTTGAGGATTATCAAATGGTTGATCAATACACACAAAACATTCATAGATATGGTAGAACTAGTAATCCACCTGAAAGATATGGATTTTTCATAGATGGATGCTATGTGGTAGATTCCGATGAACCAACCACATACCCTGATGCAGTGTCCAATTTGGATTGTGACAAATGGCTTGAAGCCATGAACGTTGAGATGCAATCCATGTATGACAACCAAGTGTGGACTTGGTTGTACCACCTCTTAACTCCAAGGTAGTTGAAAGTAAGTGGGTTTTCAAGAAGAAAACCGATATGCATGGAAACTTGGATACTTATAAAGCTAGAATTATAGCAAAAGGTTTCACTCAAACTCAAGGGGTTGATTATGATGAGACCTTCTCGCCGGTGGCAATGCTAAAGTCTATTAGGATATTAGTTGCCATAGCTGCTCATTATGATTATGAGATTTGACAAATGGATGTCAAAACCACTTTTCTAAATGGATATCTTTCGGAAGATGTCTATATGGTTCAGCCTAAAGGTTTTGTCGATCTAAAACATCGTAACAAAGTATGCAAGTTAAAGAAATTAATCTATGGATTGAAGCAAGCATCAAGAAGTTGGAATCACCGTTTTGATGATGAGGTAATCAAATTTGGGTTCATCAAAAACGCTGATGAAGCATGTGTGTATAAGAAAGCTAGTGGGAGCATCTTCACTTTCCTAGTGTTGTATGTCGATGACCCATCCTACTATTTGAAAATGATGTTCCAACCTTGGAAGGTGTAAAAACTGGCTCGGAAGCTGTTTTTCTATTAAGGATCTTGGTGAAGCCGCCTATATTTTGGGAATAAAGATCTACAGGGATAGATCAAGGCGGTTGATAGGTTTAAATCAAAGTGCATACATTGATAAGATCTTGAAAAGGTTCAAGATGGAAAACTCTAAGAAAGGTACGGTACCTATTCAAAGAGTAACGATATTGAGTACGACTCAATGTCCAAGCTCAAAGGTTGAACAAGATAAAATGAAGGGAATCCTGTATGCGTTAGCTATAGGATCCATCATGTATGCAATGATATGAACAGGGCCGGACGTGTCATGCGCTTTGAGCATGACAAGCCGATACCAGCAAAATCCCGGAAATAGTCATTGGATGGCTGTTAAGAACATACTTAAGTACCTAAGGAGGACTAAAGATATGTTCCTAATCTATGAATCTGGTGAGGAGGTACTCGTGGTAAAAGGTTACATGGATACAAGTTTCCAAACTCATCAGGATGATTCACGATCATGATCGGGATACATTTTTGTCTTGAATGGAGGAGCAGTCTCTTGGAAGAAATCTAAGCAAGATGTGGTGGCATTATCAACTACAGAGTCAGAATTCATCGCTGCTTCATTAGCAGCTCAAGAAGTTGCGTGGTTGAAGAAATTCATTGCGAATCTAGGGGTGGTCCCTTCCATTCAGGATCCCCTAGAAATTCTTTGTGATAACGAGGGTGCCATTGCTCAAATCAAGGAACCCCGTGCTCACCGAAAGTCTAGGCACATTGAGCGGAGATTCAACTACATAAGGGATGAAGTTGAAAAGGGAAAGATAAGTATTCACACAGTTCACACGGATCAAAACATTGCGGATCCACTCACGAAGTTCCTTGAAAAGGCAAAGCATGAAGGTCATACTTGTGCCATGGGACTTCGATATTCTAGTGATTGGATTTGATCTTTTAATTTTGTATTTGGATATTGGAACCTTTTATTACTTGAATGAGTTATTTGGTTATAATGTTTCAAATAATGTTCAAAATTTTCATGTTTAATCCATGAGTAAATCATTTACTCTGATCATTCATAGTCATTCATACTTGTTAGAACAAGTATGAGGGTAAGACTATTTTGAACTTGGATTGGTGGATATTCATATGGATGAATATAGAGCAAAGGGTTGCCGCCAAGGTTCATAGATATTTGTGGGATACAAATATTGAACTGACCCGCATCTCAAATATTACTACATGGAATCTACTTGATTGATTATAAGTAATCTTGAGTAAAGGCGAATATCATTTGGTATCCTCTGACCTGAGATACATATTGAGTCTTGATATTCACCAAGTATTATACTTTAACTTAGTTTTTCGCTGTTCTGAAACATGGCAGTACATAAGGCTAAATTTAGGTAGAGTACGAGGTGACTGTGAGAGACGTATGTAGTCAAGATGGGATTTGTCCCTCTTATTCGTTGAGAGTAAGATGTCTAAGGCCTACTAAAGTTAAATCAAAGGAGAATGATCACTCTATGTCTCTAGGATTTAACATGACATATGTGACAAAAGGATAGATGATTGATTCACCTAAAACATTTTCGAGTAAGGTACTTAAAGGAGATGATGTTAATGAATGGCACTTAATCATACGTAATAGGGATAGTAAACCGTTGTTAGGTGGTATTTGCTACTTGCATCAATCTTCTATGTATCTTGTGCAAGTGGGAGATTGTTGGACTTAGTCTGCCTAGGACACATATTAAATTGATGTGTCTAGTACGTTATGATCCAAGTCGGGTCATACCCAATAATAAGCTAGACAAATACCATGATATTTGTTATAAGATATGATTTGACAAATAAATATTAACACTTATGATATTTAGGAAAGGGTTTCTAAATATTTGCACTTGAGGGATAAATAAATTATATTGATATGATACTATTTAAGTTGGTTAAATAATAATGCATGTGTCTTACATTATGTTAAAATGTTACATGTTTAATTAATCATGTAACTAGTAACATGTTATGGTTTTGTTCCAAATTGACATAAATTTTAAAGGGGGCTGAAAATTTTGAGGGGGAAACCCCACTCAAAATTTTAAATCAAGTCTTCCATTATTAATTTTTTCCTTGGAACACATCAACACATTGAACCACTAACATCACATGCAACGCTCTCACTCTCTCTCTCTCTCTCTCTCTCTCTCTTTCTTCTCTCCATTTTCGGCCAAAAGCAAAAGGAAGAAGAAGAATTTGCTTTTTGGGTGCAAGAGTGTTAAAATCCTAGCACATCCTTGGTGTTTTTGTTGGTGGCTTGGGGTATACAAGCTTGAGGCTTCCTACTTTGGAGGTTTACATTCAAGAACATCATCTTCTTCATCTCTTATCCATCACATATCATTTTGTCCTTGAAAGGTTGTATTCTAAGAACACCCTATGGTTGTTTACGTTTTTGATAGCATTTCCTTTCACATATATGATCCTTGTTCTTGGGTTTGCTTTCTTGATTATAAAATGGTTTATTTTCAGCATCTAAAACAAGTTTTAAATCACTTAGATCCGCTGCATTTTTATGTTTAAATGGTTAAAAAATTTTGATATACTTGTTAGAAACCCAACAATATTCACAGCTGACTGAAGATCTCATTGTACAAGTTCAGAGGCCAAGTTGATAAACAGAAGAAAACAAATACAAGACAAAGTCAACAAGACAAAGTCAACATCAAGAGAAAAACAAAAGTAAAAATTAGATCATGATATAATAATAGTATAAATAGACCCACTAGTGTATTTTTGCAAGTGTGGTTCTTGTGTGTGTGTTTCTTATAGTGTGAAGTACCACCCAAGGAGAAATTCTCTCCTTTGGGTGGGTTTGATCTTCCTCTATCTTTGTATTTGATTCCTAATTGTAAATTGTTTATCAATATCAATGAAATCATAACATTATCATTATCCATCTCTTTGTTCTTTGATTCACACACATACATCCATCTTAATTTTGATTTCTAGGTCAAGAACATGATGAATCCTAAGATCTAAGCTCATTGAATCTGAAATATTGATTTAGTAGTCTCGTCTAAAGTCCATTGCCCTAGTACCTAAGCATCGTTACCTGAAGAAACATGCTCTAAAAAGCCAACATACGTTGGTGAGTTCACAGGTTTAAAAGTACAAATGGTTTGCAGTGTATAACATGTACATAAGCTTGTATGTGGGTAAGAGTACATAGCAGTCATAGATATCAACAAAAGTCTAAAATCAGTCCAAGTTTAATTACCTGGATTATATTCACCTAAGGGCACGCCCAGACCAAGTTAGTCTCGACTAGTATACCGACGATAAGGGTGGGGGTGTCAACCCGTTAGTACTTAAAATACCTCCCTATGACGTCCAAGTCATAAGAACAAGCACATGCACATGTGCACACTTATGAATGAACATCTAGACTCAACCCATGACCCAAACCACATACATTGTTTCAAAATAGTATTTAAGACACGACATAGTCCAAAACAGTGAGCAAGCTTTTCCCCCAAGTAAAAGATGTTAAAAAGGGGCCATGAAACTCACCTCAAAATAGTACAGTCCAAGTTTTAGAATACGCAAAGCAAGCACTAAAAGTACAAATCACAAAACGGATTAGAAAAGAACAAAAAGAATGACCAATATGGGTGTAATCATTCTAGCCCAGTCCTTAATGTCCATCATGGTTCTTATTTTTATGAAAACATGATTTACTAGATGGACAAGTGCAAAGTCAGATTTAAACATTAAATTCCTTCACGTTTAGGGTTTTAGTTGTCGCTTTATATTACTTTATTAATGTCCTTTGATGCACATCAATTTGTACAATGAATTAAAGATATTATTATCTTATCCTTTTAACAGTCATTTAATTGCATTTAAGTATAAAACTTGTCTTCATTTGATTATTTAGTTTCAAATCCTTATTTTTAAGTTTAACAAAATATTTCCGCATGAAGAGCTGATTGCGCACCAGTTTTGAATAAACAGATTGGAGGGCGAAACGGTAACGAAAAGTTGCATAATAGGAATCATTAAAAAGATAAGACTTTAATTAAACTCCAGAAAAAAAATCATCTCAATTAGACAAAATATGAGAAGGATATGACTTGACGAACATAGACCAACCTGCTGCACAGATTCCTCAGGTCTGACCTTCAGTTTTGTATGTCACGTTTGGAGGACCAAACGATGTCGAAACGACACGAGACCACTTGGGTTAGTTAGGGGAGTCATTGAAATTATTTTGAGATGAAAAATTGGACCCATTTGGACTTATTATGACTAAGTTATAAGTTTAACAAAACCTCTTATTTTTCTAACAGCAAACTGTCCAGTTTATTAGTCTTGTTCTTTTACATCCCAAACCTTCATATTTGACCCTTATTGACCCGAGTACTTAAATAACGTTTATTTCACGTTCCAATTGGACAAGAGTTTTAATTAAACACTTTAATTTTTCCAAATTTCAGTCCCAACCAGTTAGTTTAGATTTAAATCTTCCGATTCACATTAGTAGTTGATCGGTACATAGTTTTTATTATCCAACGCGTCTATCCATTCAAGAAACAAGATTCATGATTTCAAAAACGACTTATAAGTCCAACATATCGATTATGAACAGGTCATCCAATATTAGAACCCAACTTTGACAGATTCAAAGAATATACAAGGACCAAGAATTAGGTTTTTACCGGTTAAAGAGTCCAACACCCGTAACACCTCGATCTTCACGATCCAACATCCACAACAAAGAATATAGGAATATTAGATTATGATTTTGTGTTTAGATGATGAATACCATCATTATCAAGCTAGAACATGGAATAAAATCATCAAGAAACGATTTTTCTTACCGGAAAATAAAAGAAGAACAATGCTTGAACAAAAACCAATCTTCAATGATCCAACACACAAAAAATAGATGGAATGATGCTCGATAATGATGAATTTCGAAGATGATGAAGAAGATAACAAGAACCATGACGGCGGCTAGGGTTTTCTTTAGAGAGAAAACTTGGAGATAAAGTTTTGAATAATAAAAGAATGAAAAATAAGGGGGATCCACCTTTTAATTTAGAATTCGGCCAGGGGCCTTAGATGGGCCTCCGGTGCCCTTTGCCCATCTCGTCAAATTCTGTCTCGTCCCGATCCGCGTGTCATCCAATTTTAATACTTTTAGATTCTTCTCATGAATACGATTCCGACGGACTACTATTTGCTATATAAATTATTTAATTTATATTCTTAAATTAAATTAAGTCTATTTAGTAGACTTTAGGCAAAGCTCTTTGATATCGAATTTTATTTGCGTTCTTAACGTAAGATGTATTTTTTTACATTCTTAAGTCTTTAATCCAATTTTAAGCACAAATCATCATGCTAAGTCCAAATCGGTGAATGACCACTGTCACCATGTCCAAAGCCCACTAAAACATATAAAGCCCATAATACATAGTCTTAGAATTTGGTGTGTCTACACACGTCTAATGTACTATTCTTAGAACAAGTCAACATTAAGTCAACTTTCAAGTCAAGTTTCATACTTAGCCCAAGTCAAAGTCAAAAAATCAAATTCAAAACGTCAAAGTTAATGGTCAATACGCCTATTTTGGTGACAGATGTCACAGTTTCCCCCTCGTTGAGAGAATTTCGTCCCGAAATTTTGTCGGAGTTATCAACTACAACGCCTTCTTTGACAAGGTGAAAGTACTTAGTCCTCAATTAATCTTCCCATACACAGATAAAATTCAGGTTCTCTCTTTGAGTTCCATCTAATCTTTATGATCAGGATTTTACTACACTTCAATGTTCATTTTTTCCTAGTCATGATCTCAGCCAGTTGTTTGACGAATCAAAGTTTACTGTCCACTTGAATTTCTTCAATTGACATATATAAGGTATCATCAGCAAGACACTACTTGAGTTTCGACGCATGGGACATGTCATGAACCCCTCTCTGTTATTGCTGTAACTCAAATCGATAATCCACTAACCAAATCTATTTGGAAGTCTTAATTGCACTTACCAATATAGGTGCTAATTTGCTCTTTTTGCTAAAGTAGATAATGCATTCTAAGGCAACAACTCGCATCTAGCCCATAAACTAAGGTCTCTAGAGATGACTGTTTAGGTCTACAACCTATTTCTTGATATCTCTAGAGTATGGTTGTTGCCCATTACCTAAAGTTAGTTCCCGGTCTGGTTCTGTTTACACATTTAGAGTATCATTAGTGTTTATATATAGGGTGTAGCGCAACTAACCCACCACACTGCTAACACCTTGATAGCATACCATTCACCAACCGTAACTAATTACCAAGTCAACTAATGTCTGTGAGGATATGCCAGAAGGCTTCCTTTGATTGTCAGTGTAAATTTCCGACCATCTTGTGCTGCCTTTAGTCTGTCCTACGTCTAAAGCCCTAATCTTTCGTCTCTTGAATGATTAATGGTCCAATCATCTAACTTTACCTGATTTCTGTTCATTAAACATGTGATCGAGACTTGCATTTGTAAAATGCCTCAAATGGTGCTAATATAGTAATGGTGCTAATATAATGCTCCAATGGTAGCTATTGTTATAAGGGAACTCAACCAACAGTAGGTGAATGTCCTAACTACCTCCAAGGTCGCTAATACAAGACCTTAACATATCCTAGGATCTCTTAATAGTTCACTGACTTAGACCATTTAGAGTAATAAGTTGTATTCATGTACTGACGCATTCCTAGCACCTTCTATAAGCACTGCCAGAATCGTGGAACGAAACGACTGTCATGATCGAAGACAATCGACAAAGGTTCTCCATTTCTATCCATAATTTCCATAACATAAATCCTTGCTAACATTTCCATCTTGTACTCCTCACGAATATTTAGGAAATGGACAGATATGGTCAATGACCCAAATCAAGTTGTTCCCGCTACTAGTTCGTCATGAAGTCCACATGATTGTTTTCCACTTCCATTCTAGAATCTCATGTTGTTGCATTGGACGAGGTGGTCTTTCATGCCCCCATTTGACCTTTGAAAGAGTCAAAAGCTAGCACACATAGTCCGCTATGTCCGTTTTCATTCCAGAACACTAATACAAGTCCTAACGATCATGGTACCTCTTGTTAGCACCAAGATGAACAGTATACGTAAAATTGTACAATTCATCCATCACCAATGTCTACACATTCCAATAAATAAAACCAAAATTCACTTCATAAAGTACAATCCTCCATCTTTCTTTTGTAGAAACTTTGTCCAGACCTTTCAAAGTCTCATCATGCATGTTCGGTCTCCTTAGTGACTCAACTTGAGTAACATTGATGATGTATTTGATACCTAAATGAACCACCATTCCTAATACCATGACGCACATGTGTTTGACTCTTTTCTTATGGCTCAACATGTTGGAACCTAGATTTGCCTTTCCCGAGTGATATAAGATTTCACAGTAGTAATCACTGAACAACCCTATCGACATCTCTCTCTCTCTCTCTCTTTCTCTTTCTCTCTCTCATTTTCAGATATTTTTGATGAAAAATTTGTTGAAAACTTTTGTAGTTAGTAAATATAACACACTTAGAGAACTAGCGTATAGTTTCTCATTTTCCAATAATTCCAGGACTGTACCTACATGTTTCTCATGATCCTCCCTGTCCTCAAATAAATCTGAATATCCTCAATGAAGACTATGACATATTCATCCAGACATGATTCACACATCTGATTCATCACCGTGAACACCGTAGGTGCCTTTGTTAGCCTACAATGCATAACTATGAACTCGTAATCTCTGTAACGAGTTCTAAAAGCATTCTTCGGTATGTCATCCTTATGTACTCTAAGTTGATGGTTTCCAAACGGAGATCAATATTCTCAAAAGTACGTTGACATTTGAAACTGATCGAAAAGGTCATTTACCCTTGGCAAAAGATAACGGTTCTTGACTATTAGCTTATTCAGCTTTTGATAGTCCATGAACGTCGAAGGATCCCATCCTTCTTCTTGACACAAAGCACTAGTGTCCCCTTATTAGTGACGGGGTCATATAAACCTCTTATCCAATATCTTGAAGTTGATTAGATAGATCGTGGATCTCTAAAAGTGCTAAATGATGAAAAGCCCTAGCAACATAAATCGCGTTAGGTACTAGATCAGTCTAAAAGTCCAACTGTTGTTAAGGAGGCAATCATGCCAAATCCTTCGGGAATACTTCCTGAACTTCTTGCACAACGAGTATGTCATCTAACCCTTATCCCTCCACCTTCATGATCATGATTTACATCTTTTCCTATTTTGATCTCTTTCCATGTACGTCAAGTTTCTCACCATTCTATAACGACATGCGAGTAGTCTTCTCGCATAAGATAATCTCAACCCTATTCCTTGATAACCAGTCCATTCCCACGACCATGTCAAAACTTCCAAGCCCAAATCATATAAGATCTATTCTAAAGGCATGATCCTCTA
Organism: Flaveria linearis; assembly: GCA_024085815.1. Lineage (NCBI taxonomy): Eukaryota > Viridiplantae > Streptophyta > Magnoliopsida > Asterales > Asteraceae > Flaveria > Flaveria linearis. Next base: position 40,173,017 of record CM044001.1, read on the forward strand.
ATAGCACCGTACCGTCCTATACATACATACATACATACATACATATGTATATATATATATATATATCTTGTATTTACAAGGCTATCATTAGCCCATTTCATAACATGTATCCTCGTAATTGAGGTCAAGTCCAACTTAGTTATAAAAGTCAAAGTAACTATGTCTAGGTCCTTTTGGGTATTATTAACACCAATCCAGGATGCCTTTCTATGAATAGGGTTGCCATATTACCTTGCACTGGGTTTTGCATAAGTTGCAGGCTAGATTTTGAATTGCTCCTTTGTTTTTGATCGACCATCTGACGATGAATCCTATTTAACCTTGCATATGCATTTCGATGATGCTCCTGGCTTCTACACTCATAATGTCCACGTCGAACTTTTGCCAATTTAACCGTATTAGTCAACATAATTGGGTTCACCAACACCTTAAAGCCCTTGTCTAAGCGCTCTAATTGCTTGAAATTGAAATACACATGACGTGGCGTCATAGTCGGATGGTGAAGTTTGCACTTATTAAACTCCGAAAAAGTGCCAGCATAGTCCTTCGTTGCTAGCACGACAACCACATATCCCTTAATGATCTTGTCCTTATTGTCCACTTTAACTCCTGCTGGCTTACCAGACTCCCTAACATCCTTCTATATCTCACAGCTTTCTCCAAGCACTGATACGAACAATCTCATCGGCCAAAGTACATGCCTTTAGTATTGCACTCTGAATGGTTGGGGGTGCAGCAACGACCATCATTCCACGACTGCAAAACTAGCCCCCTGAAGTGCTCTTAGCCCTTATTTGATTTATTTGTCATAATTATGGCACCAGCTTTTCCAGCTTATTGAATTGGTATGTATGGGATTCAATACCATATCCTACCATTGCATGATTCCAAGACACAAGACCTAATTTTTCCATCTAGTACACAAGGTAGGAGTCCCTGTTTACCAATCCTTTAAGCTCATCCAAAGTCATGGCCATTACAACCTTCATACCTCGAACTAGTGTTTGGGCATTCTACTGCGCTAGTTCTTCGCCCACCGATGAACATACAACATAGTTTACCTTTTGATTCTAAGCAAAGATATCGATGTCCACATTCGTTATAATTTCCTCAATGCAACGGGTCAGGGCTGTTGCTCCAACTTTCTCATCGTACAACTCTGGCTTGCAAGTCATGAACTTCGTGTACGTACAACCAATCCTGCCTCTAGTACCATTTCATTCTCCGTTATCAGTCCCACCATGTCCAACTCCAAACCGCAAGAATCATCACATAGCCCAGTTCAAGCACATCCTTAGTATACTAAATATGTTTATATATAGGGTTCTCCACAGTGTTCCCACCACACCAACGATATACCAAGAACGACACTTAAACTAGTTACATGACATCTACTTATTCCATTAAACATAATGTTAGGATGTTCAAATAGCCAATGCCCCAAGTCTTATGATCAGTCTGAACAAAACAACATAGGTACATGGATTCTCACTTCTCTACTTCAACTCTTCAAATACCAAGTTCATTTTTAACATGTAGTCAATTTGCACGATCACAAAAACAAAAAGCGGGAGCAATATCTCTTATATACTGAGCTAAATGTCAAGTATGATTCCCATGAAAGCTCTAGATCAATTTGTACTTATCAAAGGAGAAAGGAGATAGGTGTATCCACACCATTGATTATAATAAGAACAGTAACTTCAGTGTCCTATGTATAGAATGGAAGATTCCTACTAACTATGACATTACCTCAAAAAGGGTTTGCTAGATTTTGCATGCACTACAAATTGGAATTACGTGTTCTCCCATAATGGTAATTTGCTTTGCATGGCCACTCCTAGCTCCTCCTTCCAGAGTCAACGCATCTTGTCAAGTACAGAGTGTTATTCATGATCGGAGAATCAATGATATGGTCACTAACCAAAGGTTAAGTAACCAAAGTTGTACCGGGGAATTGATTAAGAAAACATTCACTTGGGTAAGGAACAGTCAAATGAATCCATTTAGTATAGTCCGAAATCCAATAAAACAGTCATTTGACCTGAGTACGCCATGGCTGTTGTGTGTTGGTGTCATGTCAGCTTGCGTGTTCATCTCACAAGAGTCAACTCATAACATAGGTATCACCAACAGATGCGTATAACAAGGTTGGCTTATCAACCGAAGTCCAATAACAGAATTCTTATAGCCGCACTTATCAATTCACACCAAATAATAATAAAGCACATAACGAGAGAACATCCTTACCTAATGCTTTCTCAAGGTACACATAGATAATACAACGACCAAAAATTTTCCAAATAGGTAAATCACAAATAACATGTAAGGTAGACTACACAACACAACAGACAATGCACATAGAACATTCACATGTATAATAGTACACACATAATCCTATGATGCCTACTACATGTGGGTACTTAGGTTATAGTCTAGGTCGGATAATCCACCTAATCCTCTATAACCAATGGCACTGATACCAATCTGTCACACCCCCGCTAGTAGTGGAAACACGAGGATGCGACGGACGGGATCGTCATAACACATTAGGGGTCTAAGAGAATCACTAAAGGAATTCTCCGTCAATGGATCATGTCGTCGCCCAACAAAAAAAAAGTGTTAAAAAGCATCAATACCATAATTTTATTTCATATATGCACAAATAATCCAAACATTCCAAACCAGAACAACTAGTACTAGATCAATCAAATTCATGTACAAATACAGCCATAACATAATGTCCAAACTAATGTTCCAATGTTTAATGCTCTTAAAGGAGTGGTCTCGTCTAAAGTCCATTGCCCAAGTACCTAAGCATCGTTACCTTAAAAGACATGCTCTAAAAAGTCAACATACGTCAGTGAGTTCACAGGTTTAAAAGTACAAATTGTTTGCAGTGTATAACATGTACATAAGGTTGTATGTGGTTAAGGGTACATAGCAGTCATAGATATCAACACAAGTCTAAAATCAGTCGAAGTCTAATTACCCGGATTATATTCACCCAAGGGCACACCCAGGCCAAGTCAGTCTCGACTAGTCTACCAAAAACAGGGGTGGGGGTGTCAACCCATTAGTACTAACAATACCTCTCCATTACGTCCAAGTGACAAGGACAAGCACATGCACATGTACACACTTACGAATGAACATCTGGACTCAACCCTTGACCCAAACACTTATATTGTTCCAAAATAGTCTTTAAGACACGACATAGTCCAAAACAGTAAGCAAGCTTTTCCCTCAAGTAAAGCAAGCACTAAAAGTACAAATAACAAAAAGGATTACTAAAGAACAAAAAGAATGACCAATACGAGTGTAATTGTTGTAGCCCATTCCTTAATGTCCATCACGGTTCTTATTTTTATGAAAACATGGTTCACTAGACAGACAAGTCCAGAGTCAGATTTAGACTTTAAATTTCTTCACGTTTAGGGTTTTAGTTGTCGCTTTATATTACTTTATTAATGTCCTTTGATGCACGTAAATTTGTCAATATACAATGAATTAAAGATATTATTAGCTTATCCTTTTAACAGTCATTTAATCAATTTTAAGTATATAAGTTGTCTTCATTTGATTATTTATTTTCAAATCCATATTTTAAGTTTAGCAATATATTTCCGCATGAAGAGCTGATTGCGCACCAGTTTTGAATAAATAGATTGGAGGTCGAAACGGCAACGAAAAGTTGCGTAATAGGAATTATTAAAAAGATAAGACTTTAAATTAAGCTCGAGATACAGAAACATCTCAATTGAATAAAGTATGAGAATGATATGACTCGACGAACGCAGACCAACCTGCTGCCCAGATTCGTTAATTTTGACCTTCAGTTTTGTATGTTGCGTTTGGAGGACCAAGCGATGTCGAAACGACACGTGACCATTTGGCTTAATTATAGGAATAATTGAAATTGTTTTTAGATGTAAAATTAGACCCATTTGGACCTATTATGACCAAGTTATGACCTGAACAAAGCGTCCTATTTTTCTAACAGCAAACTGTCCAGTTTATTAGTCTTGTTTCTTTGCATCCCAAACCTCCATATTTGACCCTTATTGACCCAAGTACTTAAATAATGTTTATTCCATGTTCCAATCGGCCGAAAATTTATTGACCCGAGGAATTGAATTATTTCAATTTTCAGTCTCAAACGGTTAGTTTAGATTTTAATCTTCCGGTTCACATTAGTAGTTAATCGGTACATAGTTTTGATTGTCCAACGCGTCTATCCATTCAAGAAACAAGATTAGTGATTTCAGAAACGACTTATAAGTCCAGGATGTCAATTATGAACAAGCCATCCAAAATTACAACCCAACTTTGACAGATTCAAAAAATATACAAAGACAAAGAATTAGGTTTCTACCGGTTAGAGAGTCCAACACCCGTAACACCTGGGTCTTCACGATTCAACATCCAAAACAAAGAATATAGGAATATTAGATGATGATTTTATGTTTAGATGATGAATATCATCAATATCAAGCTAGAACAAGGAATAAATCATCAAGAAACAATTTTTCTTACTGGAAAACAAAAGAAGAACAATGCTCGAACAAAAACCAATCTTGAATGATCCAACACACGAAAAATTGGTGGAATGATGCTCGATGATGAAGAATTTCTAAGATCATAATAAAGATAACAAGAAACATGACGGCAGCTAGCATTTTCTCTAGAGAGAAAGTTGGACATACAGTTTTGAATAATAAAAGAATGAAAAACAAAGGGAATCCCCTATTTTAATTAAAATTCGGCCAAAGGGGCCTTAGATGGGCCTCCCGGGCCCTTTGCCGATTCGTTAATTTCATCTCATCCCGATACGCGTGTTGTCCAATTTTTATGTTTTTAAAATTTTCTCGTGAATACGATTCCAACGGACTACTAATTACTATATAAATTATTTAATTTATATTTTTATATTAAATTAAGTCTATTTAGTAGACTTTAGGCAAAGCCCATTGATATCCGATTTTGTTTGCGTTTTTAACGTAAGATGTATATTTTACATTTTTAAGTCTTTAGTCCAATTTTAAGCACAAACCATCGTGCTAAGTCCAAATCAGTGAACGTCTAGTGTCACCATGTCCAAAGCCCATTAGAACATATAAAGCCCATAATACATAGTTTTAGAACTTAGTGTGTCTGCACACATGTAATGTACTATTCTCAAAACAAGTCAACCTTAGGTCAATTTTCAAGTGAAATTGCATACTTAGATCAAGTCAAAGTCAAAGAATCAAAGTCAAAAAGTCAATGTCAAAAAGTCAAAGTTAATGATTAATACATCTATTTTGGTGACGGATGTCACAGTAGTCCAGCAGTAGGTCCAGGTTGTGTTGTCTCTTATGGTTCAACCTTGACCTTAACTTCAAGTGCTACCTGACTTGGTGGAGAATGCAAGTCAATAAGCTCACCCCTTTTAATCTTCAGCTTGATCACCCTAATGTGCTCATCCATGATGGATAGAGACATTAGACCAAGCCTCCGTCTAGAGAATCCACACAACTTCAAGAAGCTCATTATCTTCTCCCCATTAGCAGACTTCTTCAGACGTGCTTTGATGGTGGCTTTTGACTTTGTAGATTCTTCCCTCATCTTTCTCTTAGCAGCTTTTTGTTCTTTCATCACTTATTGCTCAAGCCGCTTGAGGTACTCAAACTTTATGTACTCATAATATAAGGGAAAAAATGCAGATGCCTGATAGAGGCCTTTGGCACTCAGGTAGTTGATCATATTTTATCTGTCTGCTTCTTTGTCTACCTGAGGTTGTTGCTTAGTTGCCACAGCCTCTGTCTCAAGGCTTTCTTGAACTAGGGAGAGAGTAGGAGCATGCTTGTAGAGTCTTTACCTCCCCCTCCTTTCTTCTTAAATCTTAAGGAGTAGCTCTATATTGTAGAGTCTTTTCCTCCCCCTCCTTTCTTCTTAGATCTTAAGGAGTAGCTCTACATCCTCTGCCTCCTTTCTCTCATTTGACAGTTCAGTGTCAGCTAGTTCATTTAACTCTTCTAAAGGAACAGAGATGAATTCATCAATACTATAGTTTTTGGTCCCTAAATAGTTCAATCTGGCTATCCTTAACTCATCATCTTAAGTGTTTGGCCTGTAGGTAGCCTTGATTGTAGCTTCCATGAACCTTGGGGACCCACTTGAACTCTCTCCCGTAGCTTCCTCTTCCTCTCTCTTTCCTCCTCCTCAATCTCCTCAGGAGTCAACTTCCTTTTCCCCTTATCACTCACAGGCTCTGGTGACTCATGGTAGAGAGAGCTTTGACCTTCATTGCTTGGTATAGCACTTGAGCTCTAGCCAGAGAGAGGTTGTAAAGCACCTTCACTAGCTAGTGGCACACTGAGGGTAGATGATGTTAAAATAGTTTCTGTCTCAAGGTTTATTGGTTCTATCTCTAGGCCTTTAGTCAAGACTTCCCAATTGAAGCTAATCTTAGGGTCTACCTCAACATCCAGTTGACCAATGACATTTCCTATTAGCCTTCGTCTTCTTCTTAGTCCAAACTCTTTAACAATCCTGTCTTGTATCCTCTGAGCTAGTCTTTTAGCTTGCCTATTTTGACCTGGGTTGGCAAGTGATATGTGAACTAGTGGAAAACTTTCATTTAGGGTCTGAGACACGAAGACTTCTTGCTGCCCCTGAAGTCTAAGGAGTATCAGGGCTCTTCTATTAGCATCTTACCTCCACCCTAGTATTTCATTTTTAGCATCAAAGGGTGGGGTAAGCATAGCCCTTGAAATACCCTCCTCTAACAAACTTTGTATGAGTGAGTCCATATCAATATGGAGTTGAGGAGTTGTTGACTATGGACAAGTGCAAGTAAGGGTGGTGAATCCTCTATGTCCGTACTCTAAGAACAACTTCCAGGTTCTGTAATTGCAGGTAGAACTCCCCCCCCCCTTTTTAGTACCATCACCCTCTTTCATAGGTGAGCTAGAGGTTAGGTCCACAATATCATAGGTTCTTATGGCTCTGGTTAAGTCCTCCTTAGTGATCTCTCAGCTAACTTGCCCTAGAGATCGGTGATCTTAAGTTTCTAGTCATTGACCCTCTTTTGTAAGGTAACCCACCTGAGATTCCAGGTGACTAACCTTTGAGACTAAATACGTGCAGGATTTAATTTGTTTCTGCACCTTTAGTTCCAGACTCCCTCATCTTCATCAGAAGAATTATGGGGGGATGGGAGAATAAGACCAAAGTCTTCATCCTTATCACCAGCACTAAGTTCTTGGCTGTTGGATTTCCCCTACACCATGACAACTTCAGTTGAAGTGTCAATAGGATGGGTTGCCAAGGTTAAGGTCTTAAAGATGGACCTCCTTAACAGGTTTATGGAGATCCAGCTTAGTTTGGGGTGGATGATGTGGGCTAGACATGGGTGAGTAAGAAGCACTCATCTCTCCTTACACAGGGGTGGAGAAAGGAGACTCATGGTACTCACTAAATCCCAGGTCTTCATCATCATAGAATTCGAGGATGGGAATTGATTAGTTAAGATCAAGAGGCTTGGGATGGTAGCTTTCCCCTAAGTGAAGGATTAAGGCTGTTGGGTTTGTGAGCTTATTAGCCTGAGCATGAGAAACCTCAGCACTGATCAATGAAGTGTTGGGAGTGGTTTGCTACACAGGGAAAGTGAGAACTTTAGTGTCCACTTCCTTCTGCATGGGTGAGTATATGGGGGCCTTCACAACCTGAGTAGCTTGTGCAGGGGTTCGTTTGGATCTTCTTGAGTAGGTGAGGGTAATGTGTGGCTGTGTGGGTGGTGCAGATGTAGAAGGTTTGGGTTCAACACTAGCTGGTGCTACTAGGTTGTCACCTTAAGCAATAGGACTAAGGATGTTTCTACCCCTAAGAAGCCCATAATAGGATTTCTCATTGTCTTGAAGATGTCGGGCTTCATCTGTCCTGTTTTAAGAACATTACCTTTTCCCCTAGACTGTGAGCCCAGTTCACAGTTAAGAAACCGATATCTTTCTCAGACGATAACAGAGCAATCTTGTAGTGTTGCCTGTGTAGTTGCATAGAAAAATCAGGCTGGTTTCTGGGATCAGGGTTGGCCATGTGTGAGTTGTGTTGTAATGAAGGAAGGTAAGAATAAAGGCAGTTCGTGGGTGAATATAGGTTAGGAAATTTGCAGATGAAGAAGAAAGTGAAAGAGGGGGAACCGTTAAGGTGTATATATATAAAATGGATTTGAGACAAAGTTAATGCAAAAGGATAAACTTTGAAATCCGGATGTCGGTCCTACCTCTGAAAAAGCACCCAAAAAGTTTGTTTACTTGGAAGTTAGTCTTCCGAAGGTATTTGTCTTTGGAAGTTTTATAAAAGCTTCCGAAGCCAATTTGACTTTGGAAGTTATTCCCAAGCTTTATGAAAATTTTGCTTCGGAAGAAAAATACTTAGAGTATTTTTTACTTCAGAGATATATTTGCTTTTCGAAAGAGATTAAAACTGAGAAGTTTTATTCATCAATGAATAAATATTCCAAGGCTTAATTGCTTTTAGAAGAAAATAATCCTTAAAAACATATATGTACTTAGAAGCATATTTAAGTTTTGGAAGATATTTGAAAATTTCTTCCGAAGGTAAATGTCTTATAAGTAGTTATTAGTTTTGAAGACATAATGTTCTTCCAAAGACAACTAATGTCTTTCGAGAGGAAATATGTCTAAAATTTCTAGAATTCTAAGGAATATTATTTGTAAACTTTTCTTACAAAGTAATTTGGGATTATGTAGGTAATGATATAGACAAATTATGATACGTATATTTAAAAATACTCTTTAGTTTAAGAAAAATCTACTCAAGGTTAATAATCCTAATAGCTGATACAAGATACTTAAATCTCTGCTCATCAAAAGCTTTTGTGAACTAATCAGCATATCGTTCATTTGTGTCAACTTTGACTAGCTTTATCAACACTTTTTCAAAATTATCTCTAATCGAATGATACCTGATTGTTGGACCCTAAAAGGATCATACATGCCAATTCAAGAGGTAGTTAAAGGTTGTTTTATTGGAAACTCCCACAAAGTCCAAGAAGATATGCGGGTGATGAAATAGTCAAAGAAAGACCAAGTGTTGACTATCCATATTAGTTTATACGGATGACCAACAGTCCCTTAAAAGATTAACATTTAGTCTTTATTGTCTAAGTTTTGTAGTTTATACTAGTATAGGGACTAGTTGTGTAATTTTTAGTTCCTTAGTGTCTAGTATAAATAGCATAGACATAGAGTAGATTGTTAAGTTTTAAAAAAGTTTTAAAAAGTTTTTGTAAGACTGCTTTCTATCTCTTGTAATCGTCTGTTGCTATCAATGAAATATGAATTTTGTTGATATTGCTTGATTTGATTACAATTGATTGTATTTCTTTGAATTGTTCATATAATTTGTTACAGATTGCTCTAATTTATCCTATCAATTGGTATCAGAGCTATCGGTTGAGTGTTTTTGAAGGTTCTGTCGAAGATAGAAACTTCAAAAATCCACTGAAATCTGTAATCAATTGACAATTCAAGTGAAATATTATGAATCAGAGCTTTGTTTCATCATTAGAAACTTGTTTTGAATCACAAATTGCAGCTTATCTCATCAAAATTGAGTGAATTAGTGAAAAACAGATCGAGAAAGTGTTCTTGAGTGTTCGACCTAAAATTTTCGAAATTCATTGAGAATTGTGGATAATTACTAAAATTGAAGTTAGAGAATTGATTATCGATATAATCATGAACTAATTGTGAAGTTTCAGCTCAATTCATCAACAATTGAAGGATTTTGAAATTTCTGAGTTCGGTACATTCATATGAATCTGATGAATGTGTCGTATTAGGGCTGAAAAACACTGAATTTTGCCTAAGTGTTTGGCCGTTTGAGAACTGTTTAGACTTTTCTCAACTGTTCAGTCGTTTTACCCCTAGTCGTATTACCACTGTGTAGTCGTATTACCATTGTGATAGTTTCACTGGTTGGACATATCATCACTGTGTAGTCGTATTACCATTGTGTGGTAGTTTCACTGTGGACGTATAACTGCTGTGTGGACATATAATCACTGTGCGATAGTTTCTATTGTGTTGGAAATTTTCTAAGGCATTCCCTTAGACTTATCAGCTGGTCGTTTTACACTGTTGAGACGTTTTACACTGTTGGGACGTATCACCACTGTTCGGACATATCAGCCTTGACACTTAAGAAATTTTTCATAAAATTTCAAAAATCCCAAAATATTTTTTTAAGTCTTTTTCTTAATTCAAAAGCTTAGAAAACGACAAAAATATAAAAATGGTGAAATTAGAAGATTCTGAGAACAGAGTTCCAAAACTTAAAAACAGAGCTGATTTTAAAAACTGGTCTCTTAGACTGAAACATCATTTGAATTCCATAGACACAGATCTGTGGAAATCAATTGAAAAGGGACCATACATTCCTGTGACTACTGATGGTCCAGACAGAGGATTTGTGTATATAAAAGATACACAAGAGCCATATCCAGAAGATAACCTACATGGAGAAGACTTAAAGAGGGTGAAAAATGATGTTAAAGCCTATTCTCTCATGTGCAAAGGGTTACCTTTGGAAGTATTATCCAGACTTGAAAACTACCAAACTGGATATACAATGTATAAAGCTTTGAAGATCATATGTGAAGGAGGGAAAGAAATCCAAGATCTGAAAAAGCAAAAACTAAAAAGGCAATTGGAATTATTTAAGCACATCTCAGGAGAAACAATAAATCAAATGATGAATAGGTTTGTGCAATTAACTACAGAAATGTCTACTTTGGGAATCAAGAATGATCTTGAGGACCTAAACAACAGACTTCTGAATGCACTACCATCTTCTTGGAAACAAACTGTTACTTTGTTGAAACATACTGAAAAGTTTCCAATGGATCTTGACCTTCTTAATGCTAAAATTGAATCTGTAGAGATTGATGAGAGTTCAAGAAACAATGATAGACATGCATCAACAACTCAGTATAAGTATGTTGCTTCACCTGCAATTACTGTAGAGAATGCATTTCTGGCTAAAGACCAATCAACTCCTGAAGATGAAGGTGATCTGTTTGTGGGAGCAGGATTCTTCACCTATACACCTGCTTACTCCACTCAACCACAACCACAGTCTTCACCTAAAGCTCAAATGCCTAAACCTTCAACTGAGATGCCATCTTCCTCAAACTCTCCCAATCCAAGTAAAGTGAAAGATGTGATTAACATTATTTTACAAGATGAAGAGTCAAAAACTGCATTTACTGCTTTCATGGCAAGCTTTCAAGCTTATCAAGCCAGTCATCTGACTCAAATGGAGCTAGTTCTACAAGATTTGTTTGAAATGGATCCAGATGATGTAGAAGAAATGGATCTTAACTGGAAAATGGTCATGATAGCATACAGAACACAAAAGCATTCCTATTCTAACAGAAATTACAAACCCAGTGCAAACAAAACTGTTGGGTTTGATAAATCAAAATCAAGATGCTTTAACTGTAACAGCTATGGTCATGTTCAAGAGAATGTAAAGCTCCAAGAAACCAAGGAGGAAATAATCAAGGCAGCTCAAATGGTCAGAAGTATCAGCAACAGTCGAACAAGACTTTTCAAAAGCCATACCAAAGTCTACCTATGCCAGAACCCAAAGAAGATAAGAATAGTGAGGAAACTAAGAAGGCACTGGTTGTAAACATCAAAGATGGTTATGACTGGAGTGCATATGCAGAGCAATTTACTGCTGATCTCACTGCCAATCTGGCACTAGTTGCTAAAGTTGATGATGAAGACTGGTCAAAAGATAAAGATCCTAAATATGATGAATCAGATCAAGAAGAAGAGTATGATTGGAGCGACAAATCAGACCCAAAAGATACCACTAAAGAAGTTGCTCTTATGGCTCAATCAAAACAACCATAGGTTGTTAACTCTTCTGATACTGAATCTTCAAACTCATATCCTGAAATACCAGCAGAAGTGAGAGAGAAAATGTGCACAAAAGCATGTTTTGAACTAGTTGAACACTACAGAACATATTCATTCAAAATATGTTACAAGCTTAAACAAGAAGAATCAAGGCACAATAAACTAAAATCAGATCACAAAATTGCTAATGAAAAGATAATGTCTCTTCAAGCTTCATGGAACAAAACGATTAAAGAACTTGAACTAGCAAAGAAACAACTTGAAGAGATGAACAAAACACTTGAACAAGAAAAATTGGCACATGCAGCAACTCAAATAGATTTAGCCAAAGTTAAAAGTTCAAAGAAAATTGTTGAGCAACTGGTGAATGGAAGAAATGACAAAGATAAAACAGGACTAGGATTCACACATGAACCTATGCCTGAATCAATCTCAAAAACATTACCATAGAATTTCAATACACATGATCATTCACCGGAAAACAAAGCTAAACTGAAAGAATTTCAAGATCAAAAGAACTTTAAAAAGAAAAATGTTGAAGTTTATGAAGAAACTGACTTAGACAAGATCAAAAATGGTCATCCAATCAAAGTCAAATCGTATGAACCTCAACAAAAGCAAAAGAAGCTGTTTGTACCAAAAGGTGAAACTGTTATTGAACAAAGTGAACAAATAAGTGAAAAATCTACTGAATTCAATAACAAACTTAAAGGAAAATGTGAAGAAGCTAAAACAGATAATAATATTTCTGATGATTCAAGTTCAAATGAACTAACTGAAGTACAAGAGTGTCAAAAGGAATCTTCTCAAGATTCAACTAAACTTCAAAGCAAGAAAACTTCATCAAGATTGAGAAATCAAAGACGAAGAAAAGCTGCAAAAGCAAAGAAAACTGAATCAATTAATCAGTCATAGAACAATACTCAAATTAAACCTGTGAAGTTTGTGTCTGCAGGAACTTTTGACTTGAACACAAACACAAAAATGACACCTACACCTAAGATCAAATCTAACTCTGATCTGAGAACAAGTTCAGATCATAAGACTTCCGCTGTGTATAAAAGATTTGAATCAAAGGAGTCAAAGAATTTTGTTCAAGTTCAAAAGAAAAATCCTAAATATCAAAAGAACAAATTCACACCAATTAAACAACAAATTAAATTGCCTAACCCAAAATTTAAACAAGAATCAAATGTTGCTTCAACATCAAGGGTTAATAAAATGTTGTTTAAACATTCTGAAAAGTATTGTGATATCTGTGACATGTATAATCATAACATTTCAGAATGTTACTTTAACAAGTATTGCTACATATGTGATATGACAAATCACACAATAGCTGAGTGTTATTTTAATAAATACTGTGCTTTGTGTGATGAAAGAAATCACAATACCAATGATTGTTACTTCAGGAAGAACTCTTCAAGGAAGGAATTCAATAATCAAGGCTTTGTAAATCCACAATTTATAAGAAATCAAAATATTGGATTTAAATTTTCACAACAACAACCTTCCTTGGGTTTTAGATCTTTCAGAAGAAATAATTCTGATTTTGTCAAATCACAGCAATACCATCAAGAAAAGTTTATTCCTCGATCTGTGAGAATAAACCAAGGAACATTCTCAAATGATTCATACAAGAGTTCAAGATTTCTTGATAATGATTTGAAATCAAAATCACAAAGAGATAATCAGTTGATTTCTCAAAAAGGATTTGAACATGTTAAAATTCAAAAGAAACCAGATGTCAACAAACTTCATTTCAAACAATTTACAATTGTTGATAAGTTTGGCAAGCCCAAGACCATCTCGGCATGGGTTACTAACTCACCTTAAATGTTTGTGACTGCAGGTACTCCCGCGGAGACCAATCAACTCATGGTATGTTGACAGTGGGTGTAGCCGGCATATGACAGGCAATCAAGCCTTGTTGCAAGACTTTAAGTTAAAGGATGGTACTCATGTTGCTTTTGGAGGTGATGCAGGTGGAAAGATAACAGGAGAGGGAACAGTGTCCAAAGGGATTATCAGTATTGATAAAGTCAACTTTTTCTCACAGTTGAATTTTAATCTTCTAAGTGTATCCCAAATTTGTGACAAATCTTATTCTGTTCTTTTTGATAAATCTCACTGTTATGTCTTGAAACCAGGTTTTCAGATTAGCAATGACTGGGTGATAGTTAAAGCTGCTCGAGACAGAGATGTATACAAACTGGATATGTCTCAAGTGGATCCTGTAACTGAAACTACTTGCCTGATTGCTAAAGCTTCAAATGATGAAAGCCAGCTTTGGCATAGACGTCTTGGTCATTCCAACTTCAAAAACATGAACAAGCTTGTAGCAGGAAATCATGTTATTGGACTTCCTTCCAAGAAGTTTTCAACAATTGATCATTGCTCAGCATGTCTGAAGGAAAAACAACATAGAGCGTCTTATAAGTCCAAACTGATAAACTCAAACACCAAACCACTCCAGATGTTACATATGGACCTTTTTGGACCAACTAATGTTAGGAGTATTGGTCGAAAATCATATTGTTTTGTCATCATAGATGATTATACAAGATTTTCATAGGTTTTCTTTCTTCAAGCTAAATCTGAAACTGCAGATCTTCTAAAAGAATTCATTAATAAAGTTGAAAATCAACTTGAACAAAAAGTAAAGATAATAAGAAGTGATAATGGAACTGAATTTAAAAATGCTAACATTGATTTGTTTTATGCAGAAAAAGGGATAGTTCATCAGTTCAGTGCTCCCAGAACTCCACAACAAAATGGAGTTGCTGAAAGGAAGAACCGAACTCTGATTGAAGCTGCCCGATCTATGTTAGTAGATGCTAAAATTCCAATCACTTTCTGGGACGAAGCGATATTAACAGCCTGTTTTGTTCAGAATAGAATCTTACTTGTTAAAGATAAAAAGAAAACTCCATACGAGTTAATGTTTGACAGGAAACCAAACATAAACTTTTTAAAATCATTTGGCTGTCTAGTTATGATTTTAAACTCAAGTGATCATTTAGGAAAATTTAAAGAAAAAGCTGATCATGGATTTTTCGTTGGATATTCATCAGTTTCCAAAGCCTATCGAGTTTATAACTCTAGGACAATACTATTAATGAAACATTCAACGTTAAATTTCTGGAAAATTCTTTTCCATCAGTTTCAAATGGTCCTGCATGGTTATTTGATATAGATTCTTTGTCAAACTCATTTCAATCTCACTTGTTTAATCAATCTGATGATTTTTCAGGTAAGAAGAACTCAAGAGGAGATCTTGGATCTTTCAGTGATGATTCAGATTCTGATGATTCAGATGATGCTCGCCCAGATTATCCATTTTTTTCATTTGTCAAGGATTCAACAATCCAATTTAATGACAATGTTCATGATGCTTCAGCTTCAGATCATTCAGTTTCAGCAGATCAAGAAGAATCACAACCTATTCCTAATAATGGTACAGAAATTGGACATCCTGAGTCTGGCACATCTTCCATTTCTGGAGATGCAATTGATAATTGTAACTTGGATTACTTTCTCAATTCACCGACTCAAGTTCCAAATTACACTCCACATTTTTCTACCTTACTGCAAAAGCTCTCCAATTTGAACCAAACTAATCTGGATATTAATGTTCAAGGAACTGAGATTCCGACATCTCGTATCCACAAGAACCATCCAACATCACAGATTATTGGTCCTCTGAATGAAAGAACTACTAGGAGTAAATCTGAACATGCAAATGTTTATTTATACTCTTGTTTCCTTTCTCAGATTGTTCCTAAAAATGTCACCGAGGCATTACAGGACAATGGTTGGATTGAAGCTATGCAAGAAGAACTTCTTCAATTTCGAAAACAAGAAGTGTGGAAGTTAGTGGAATTACCTGAAGGAGAAAATGCCATAGGCACAAAATGGTTGTTCAGAAATAAAACTGATGATCGTGGCATTGTAATAAGAAATAAAGCAAGACTTGTTGCACAAGGATACACACAGGAAGAAGGAATTGACTATTATGAAGTATTTGCTCCAGTTGCAAGACTCGAATCTATTCGTGTTTTCCTGGCTTATGCATCATTCATGAAATTCAAGGTGTATCAAATGGATGTCAAAGGTGCATTCTTGTATGGTCTAATCACTGATGATGTGTATGTAAAGCAACCTCCGAGCTTTGAGGATGCAGAATTTCCACATTGAGTGTATATGCTTAGCAAAGCTTTATATGGCCTACATCAAGCTCCTAGAATTTGGTATGAGACGTTATCTCAACACTTGATCCAACATGGATACACAAGAGGAAAAATCGATCCTACTTTATTCATAAAGAAGGATAATGATGATCTCTTATGTGTGCAAGTGTATGTAGATGATATCATATTTGGTTCTACCAGTTCAACTCTGTGCAATGAATTTGAAAAAATCATGAAATCTCGTTTCCAAATGAGCTCTATGGGAGAAATCAATTTCTTTCTTGGATTGCAAGTACAACAATCTGCAGATGGTATTTTTATCAATCAGAAGAAATTTGTTGATAAACTTTTGAAGAAATTCAAACTGCATGATTGTCAGTCCATAAGAACTCCAGCTGACGTAAACACCAAGATTGAGCCTGATCCAAAAGGAAAATCAGTAGACCAAACTTTATACAGATCTATGATTGGTTCTTTGATGTATCTTACTGCATCAAGACCAGACATCATGTATGCTGTATGTGTTTGTGCTAGGTATCAATCAGACCCGAAAGAATCTCACTTAATTGCTGTCAAAAGAATATTCAGGTATCTCAAAGGTAAACCATCTTTAGGGCTTTGGTATCCTTACGAGGGTAATTTTGAGTTACATGGATAGACAGATAGTGATTATGGTGGATGTTGTCAAGACAGAAAATCTACAACGGGTGGTTGTCAGTTTCTTGGACCCAGATTAGTTTCATGGCAATGTAAGAAACAAGCAAATGTTTCTGTCTCAACTGCAGAAGCTGAGTACATAGCTGCATCAGCAGGACGTTCTCAAATCCTTTGGTTGCAAAACCAACTGCTAGATTATGGGTTCAATTTTCTTAAAACACCCATTTACATTGATAACACTGCTGCTATGTTCATTACAGCTAATCCAGTTCAACACTCAAAAACAAAACATTTCGAAATTCGATATCATTTTTTAAGAGATAATTCTGAAAAAGGTTTAATCATTTTGATTCAAATAGCAACTGAAAAACAGTTGGCAGACCTATTTACTAAAGCTTTTCTACCAGCAAGGTTTGAGTATTTAGTGGAGTCAATTGGCCTTATTAACCATGTGTAACCTGGTTAAAAATTTGAATCTTTTCATGATCAAATACATTCCTAAATCTGATATTTTCATAAGGGTAACTTTTCATAGTTATTTGCCTGATTGTTTGTGTGTGTGTGTTTTTTTTTATAGAAAAACAAATACAAAATTAGAAAACTCAAAACTCAAATAGAAAATTATAAATCAAAAATCCAAAAATAGAGTGCTTTTCATTTTTCATTCATTATTTTAGGAATGAATCTGTGTTTGCCTTATGTGAGAAATGATAGTACATTAGTAAGATCAGTTGCATACTTCACTCGCTAATAAAGTCTGACATGATCAGGATTTGATGTGTAGACACTATCATGCTAGTATACTGAACAAGTAAATTCTTGTGATTACCCACATCCTTATGCTTGTTTGTGTATTCATCTAAGTACATTTGAGTGTATTAGCTTATCAGATTGACTGCTTGTTAAGCTACTCCTGCTCACACCTAATGGTAATGTGACTAATCATGAGATCTGTTACAAGCATCATTTACTTCTCTGTTATGAGTCATCATAGACCTGAAGTGCTGAGATATCCTCTGTTGTAAGTCATTATAGACCTGGATATTCTCCTTTGATGCAAAAGATGCCAATGTGCACAACCCATTCAAAAGGATGGTTAGAGTTGATCAAATGGTTATCCATGATCATTCTCTGTTAAATTCAGTAACATGAAATCTGATTATGCATATTTGTTAGGTAATAAGTTGAGAATATGTGCTTTCTTGCATGTCATGATGATGGTTGATCTTCTATGTCTTGGTATGAGTCACATCTTGTCATATACTTATACCATACTCATTCAAGAATTGAAAAAGTAAGTGAGCTGATAGTTTGTGTCAAAAACACTCATTTGCTGTCCTTAGATCTTGTGTCTCCTTTGCTGTGATGTCACTGACCTGGAACACACTTGATCAGGATTTAATCATTGTCTATGACTATCCACATAATTTTTTATTTTAATGTTCTGATCTTATCTAATATGAACTCACTGCAATCTATGATTCTATTGTAGATATTAGATTTTCATTCTGATTTAATTTTGATTTTGTGCATGTTTTCTTGTGTGCAGGCAATATAACATTGTTAAGTGTGATATTCTTATGATCTATTGATAAACTTCTAAGTTTTAAGAAACTTAAAAGTTTAGGGGGAGTAATAAACCAATAAGAATATTCTCAGAAAATCAAAATGATCATGTTGAATTAAAAGGATGATGCTTTAATTTCAAAGCATGTATGTGTTTATCTATGATAAAATGAGCTCATAATTTTTTAGCAAAGTGGAAAAGCTTCAAAAGTTGAAAACAAGACAAATTTTGAAATATTTGGTTTGTTCTTTTTGAATCTAAAATGAAGGGTCAAAAATGTAAAAAGTTTAATTTTGAGGGTCAAAAATGTTAAAAGTTCATTTTTGAGGGTCAAAAGTGTAAATTTGAGGGAAAAATAAAAATATGTTATATTGTTTAAATATTAGTTTGAAATATTACTAATGTATTTAAACAGTGTGCAGGTGGAAGATTTGAAAAATACAAGTGCAAAAATGCATGAACAGTTGTTATGTGGCTGAACAGTTGTCGTATGTTCAAACAGTTGTTATGTGTATGAGAAGTTGGTTTGTGGACATTTCAGCATCATTATACTACTGAACAATGCTTATACTACTGAACAGTTCTCATAAGTCTGAATAGTTGTCATACGACTGACCTTATACGACCAAACAGTGCTAATACGACTGGCCGTATAATACTGAATAGTGCTCATATGTCTCACATTTGGTAAAATTTGTGACCTAATAAGTCTGAACAGTTCTTAAACGACTGTACAGTGCTTATACGGCTAACATTTTTTACTTAGTATAAAAAGCATACTTGTGTTATTCATTTCATTCTAATTTCAAAACCCTCTTAAAACCTCTCTGACCTTTCAAACTCTCGAACTTTCGACCAAAAACCCTCATTCTTCGTTCATTTCAAGCACAAATCACAGATTGTTGATAGATTTTTTTGTGATTGTAAACGTAAGTTTATGATTATCATTTATCTGATTTCGTGTTACAATGAAAATTGTGTGATAGGCGTTCGACTCCTGTACGGTTGTTTAACCCTAAACACTTCAAAAAATTTCAGATTAAACTTTCAAATCGAACAAATGTGCAAAATTGATGATTGAATCTTGTTTATCTGGTGATTTCGATCATGATATTTGGTTAAACTTGTTTTAATCTGACATTTGATTGAATACCCTGTTGATGTTCTTCGATGAACAGTAACAGTAGATGAAGAACCCGATGAAGAAGATGAACAGATTCATGAATTTTTTTAAATAAAAATGAAAATTAAATTTAAATTGATAAAAATCATCATTTCAGGAACTTATGAGTTTTAATAAAATGATATGAGATAAAATAAACAAAATTGTTAAATTTTTAAATCAAAATCAATTTTGAAAATTCATCATTTATTAAAATTAAGTGTTTACACTTAAAATTTAAATTTCAAGTTGATTTTAAAACTCAAATGAATTTTAACACTTCAGTTTATAATATCTTAAATCATTATATTTCTATACTCACATTAAATCATTTGCTTCAAATACACAGATTGTCTAATATTTTTGATTTTAAATTTTGCAGATGGCTCAGTTAAAGTTTGCACCAAAGTATAACATTTCTGCATTGCTTGATGAAGAAGCACAAGATGCATTATCTTATGAAGAAATGATAAGATTTCTTCTAAGAACAAAATATGTGTATGCAATGTGCTATAAAACTATGATCTATGACAGACTAATTAGACAGTTCTGGAATACTGCCAGTGTTGAAATAGATGATGAAGGCAGAAAAGTTCTCAGAGGGTTTGTGACCAGAGACAGAATGATTGAAGTGTCTGAAGCTTCTATCAAAAATGCTCTAAGACTAGGTCAAAATGATCCTGAAGATCTCTCTGAATTGACTTTTGATGAATGCAGAGAAACTTTCATGGCTATGGGTCATCCAGACCAATTTCCTAAACAACAATTTTTTAGATCAAGGGTCTATAACCACTGGAAACTTTTATGCTATATCTTTCAGCATTGCTTGTCCAAAAGAAGTGCAGGATGGAATTCATTTTCTGTGGACATTGCATCACCTATTGTTGCCTTAATCACAAATTGAAGATTTAATATGTCAAGATGGATTCTTAATGGATTTGTGTTTAATTTAGAAAAAGGAACAAGACACAAATACTTGATGTATCCAAGATTCCTCCAAATGATCATCAATGAGGAATATCCAGATATACATGTTTATGGTGTTGGTGGAGATAGGATGGAATTGGAAAATATGTCTGAAATGACATATAAGAAGTTAACAATGATAACAGGTGCTCAGAATGTTCCTATGTTTGACTACATGTTAAATGTAGCAAATGATGAAATTGACATTACTGTAGAGCATTATCATTTGTTAGAGGGTGAACCAATTGATCCTGCTGATCTGATAGATGAGTTTCCTATAGAAGAAGATGATCAAGATGAGGAAGGTGATCAAGATGATAATGATGATGATGATGTTCATGATGATGATGATGCTGATGATGATGATGATGGTGGTGTAGCTGAGACACACCAAGATATAAGTCATGAACCACCAATGTCTGAACAAGCTTCAGAAGATCAAAATGAAGAAGAAGGAATAGTTGGTGATGAAGTTCATGATCAGGAAAGTGAGCATGATGCAGTTGATCATGAAATTGAGCATGAAGAGGCAGAGGCTCAAACAGAGATAGATCATGATATGAATGTTGATAATCAAATTTTTGATTATGAGTTCATTGAGTCTTTCCAAATCAATCAAGATATTCCAGTTTCAAAAACACACCATGTGGCTGTTCAAACTGAGGGAATTCTTGATGTTGATGAACTTGTAAGATTAAAAGATGAAAATGAAGCAAAAGAAAAGGAGATTGCTGATCTAAAGACTGAGATTGATATGATAAAGAAAGAAAATGAGAAATTGAAAGAAGAAAGTCTTAGCAAAGATGAAAAGATTGTGGCTTATGCTAAAGACAAAGAAGATGTGATTAAAAATTTTTGAGGTGATAATAAAAGACTATGATCTTCTTGAAGAGAAATTCAAGAAATTGACTGAAGAAAATGAAAGTTTGAAAGAAAACTTGAAGTCAAAAGAATCTGAAAAACCCAATTCTCCTGAAGTAGTGATTGTTTCAGAAAATATTCCAATTGATGTTGAGAAGGTATCTGAAATGGAGAAAGGGAAGAGAAAAATAGATGAAATTGATGTAGAAGTTGTACCTGAATCATCATCAAAGGTTCAGAGAACTGAAGAGTTACTTGAAGAAGAAATTCAAGAAAGCCAAGAACCAAGTACTCAAGATAAAATTGGTGCTTTGGAAGACTTGGAAGATGAATTTGATGATGATTGGTATAATGAAGTTCTTGATGATGAAGATATGGTTGAAGAATTTGAAAATCCTCCTTTAGAGCATGATCAAGGAGTTGATGACATTCCAACAGATTTTGAAGAAAGGTATAACTATCTTGTAAAGATGAAATATAACAGAGTCTTTTTAGATGGTTTAACAGTTTCTCAGATAAACGATGAATGAGAAATGTATAGCTGCAGAATCCATTGCTCCAATAGATCTAAATGAAATAGTGATTGAACATGGAGAGTGGAACAGAGAAAAAGAAAGTATTAATGTTGATGAACTTTCAAGTTCCAAGCTGCACCATCCAGATCCAGAAGACATGAGTGTGTTTGCTTTACGATCATGGTTGCAAGCAAGGAATTACCCTTGGAGAAAATTAAAAAGACTTCAATCTGTATCTTTGAGAAATTTGGTTAAAAGTTTCCAAGAAAAAGAGAAACAAACTAAAAAGATGATCATATTGGATACTGACAATCCGGAATACTTGGAAATTACAAAAAGAACAAAAGTGTTGAAGCCTCAGGAGATCAAACAAATGGCAATGAAATCATCTGCTCATTAAAGGAGAAAAGAATTAATGAAAATGTTTCCAGAATCGGAAAAGCAAGCTTATAAGGCTTCTGAGGAACAAATTCAAATTTTTGATAAATCAAGGTCAACAGGTGATTTAGTACGAAATGTGTTACAAAAAGGTCAATCAGTTGCTGAATTGTTGAATGCAATGATTGCACCTGACTTCACTAATCAAGTAAAAATCATAGCATGGAAGTATGATGAAGTGTTTGATGCATTTCTAATTAAAAGAGTGAATGCAATATGTGATGTGTATCATTTTTATGCTAGCATCATAAAACTTCCAGTGCAAGATCTTAAAGAGTTGAATAGATTGATGTTGATTAATCATTCAAATGCAAAAAGAGGACAAATGATGGTAGATTTGTTGAGAACAGGGTTGACCAGATCAAGTAATTTTTTGAAAACAAGATGTGAACAGGAAGATAAAGAATACTTTATGTCAATGAAGAAGAAAAGAAGTAAGAAAGTGAATCAATCAGATGAAGATCACTTTATGATTGAATTTTATGACAAGTTTGTAGAAAAAGTGACAACTCCTGGCATAAAGATGATTGACGGAAATCAAAAGTCAAAACCAATTCAAAGATGGTTTTACAATTCAGAAACGTTTGAACTTAAGCTTGTGAGAAACTTAGAAGATTTGAATGAAGACATGATAACTTTGTTTGGAGCCTTTGAACTGAGGTTACTACACCCAAGTTACATTTCATTTCTATCTGTGCAGAAGTTTGATAAGTTATCAAATGAGACAGCTGAACAAGATAAAAAGTACTTTGTGTCAGTTATCAATGTTATGAGTGCTGCCATGGAGAGAATTGCATTAAGAAAAGCTTTGGCGTATGCAAACATTGTGAAGAAAGATATTCCAGATATTGAGTTTATGAGAATATCAAGAAAAGGTGTGCTTGAATTGTATACAAAAGACTGCGGGATTCCAATTGAGCTATATGCTAATGTTGATATAGCATGTTTGTCAAAGAACACGTTGGAAAGAATGAAGCAGTTAGATATAAAAACCAATGAATCAAAACCAGAGCAAGCTGTTCTAGCAAAGAAATTCAAGTCAGCAATAGAGAATGCATTGAAAGAAATAGAGATTTACAAGAAGAAACCAATGTTCACTGTTAAAGAAGAACCTGAAGAATTATTTGAAGATTGAAGATAAAAGAAGAAGTCAAAGGATGCAGAGAAGATAAGATGAAGACAAAGACAAGATTGAAGAAAAGCAAAGATGGAGATGAACTGAAGACTGAAGACTATGTAAATCTTAGGGGGAGTATTGTTAGGTCCCTTAAAAGATTAACATTTAGTCTTTATTGTCTAAGTTTTGTAGTTTATACTAGTATAGGGACTAGTTGTGTAAATTTTAGTTCCTTAGTGTCTAGTATAAATAGCATAGACATAGAGTAGATTGTTAAGTTTTAAAAAAGTTTTAAAAAGTTTTTGTAAGACTGCTTTCTATCTCTTGTAATCGTCTGTTGCTATCAATGAAATATGAATTTTGTTGATATTGCTTGATTTGATTACAATTGATTGTATTTCTTTGAATTGTTCATATAATTTGTTACAGATTGCTCTAATTGATCCTATCAAACAGAACAAATGCTGACAAGCATTTGTTCATCAGCATTAACTAATGCGAATAGACAGAATAAGTACGACCCAGTATTTGTTCATCCACATTAACCAATGCGGATGCTCAAGACAAATGGCTATGCATTTGTTCATCCGTATTTGTCAATGCTGATAAACAAACTTAATGTTAAAGACAAACAGAAGAAATGTTGATGAAGTACAAGACATCTGTATTAGTTAATACGGATGAACACATACAAATGCTGATTAGCTTTTTGCACTTAGACTAGTATTCTAATGTATAGTTGTCAGGGTAGTTTAGTCATTTTGTACAGGCTTTATGTCAGCCTATAAATAGAATAAAATACCCTACTCTTGTAAGTTTTCTGATTGTAATTATCTCAATACTCAAGTTTTAAGGTTTTCAAGTCACTATATTGAAAACCCTAGCATCCACTATCACTTGTTTACCAACAATCAATACACAAAGCATTCATGAGTATTATTTTAGAATTTAATGTACTTTGATTTTGTATTTCTGCTACTTAATCATTGACTCAATCATCATATTTGATCCTTGTTGAAGTCACATCAACTGAGAAATCTATTCTCGTACCCAGTCAATTGGTATCAGAGCCTTGGCTCTTGAATTCGATTCAAAATCATCAAAGATCTTGAACGAAAATCGATTGATCTGGTGATTGTGTTGTTTATTAGCAAGTCTTCTACTTCTAATAAGCATACTGCTGAAATACCAGAAACATCATCAACCATCACTGTTCTTCAAGTCAAAAATCTCAAGAACATCACTAGATTGTTGATTCTTAGCTAATATCAAACAAAAAATCAACTAAAAAGTGACTCAAAAAGATAATTGTTCATAATATCAACCCTACTACTGCTACTGTTCATAGAAAACATACAAGAATACCTAGACTTTGGACTGTTTGAACATTCGACATAAAATCAACTTAATCCATATTCTGTAGGGCCCCGTTCACAAAGACCTCACAGTTGGTCAATCATAGCATAAAACAATTTAAAACATACATTACTTTTGCAACGGAATTTAAAAACTTTCATTAACGATTAAAAACATGTCATTTTATTACATTACAATATTCGTTTTCATATCAAAATACAATAACATGTCAAAATTTGGGTGCCAGCCTCAAAACGCTCCCAGTAGCTTATGCATCCATGCCTGTAGCTCCTCAGCATCAACAAGATACCTACCAACTATCATGCATACAAAAAGTCAGGGACGCTGAGTGAGTTCTAGTTTTATAATAAAATACTTTACTTCCTTTTAAAACCAAACTTTACATTCATCCATGGTCATACGTCATATATACACGAATCCTGTCTCATGCAATATCCCCGACTCATGCTCGAAAGCTGATACTATGCCGGGGCCTGTAAACAAACCCCCAACTCATGTCCGATGACTGACATAACACCGGGATACACGACAAAGATCCTATCTCGTATGCAACACCCCCGACTCATGTCCGAAGACTGGTACTGTGCTGGGCCCTGTAAACAAACCCCCAACTCATGTCCGAAGACTAATATAGTAATGCGGCGGGCAACACGACCTCATCTCCTTCACATGTCATTCTGTCTCATGCAATACCCCCGACTCATGCTTGAAAGCTGATACTGTGCTGGGGCATCTAAACAAACCCCCTCATGTCCGAAGACTGATACAGTACTGCGGTACGCGACACGGATCTCATCATCCGTTATTTCCATACTTATCATTCGTTATCTTCCACTTTCATTACATAATACTTTACGTTCATTCACTCATACATCACACCACGTAAAGTCATATCATAATGCATAACGTATTACATAACATAATACATACGTTTTGAAAACTCTTTAATGAAGAAAGATAACACATTACATACATATATACACATCATAAAGCTTATAACATCATCATGCATACATCAAGCATAAGCCATCACATCATAATGGGACCTATCCCAAACATCTACCTCTTATGGTCCCTTAGAAACTCCTAAGTCCAAAATAGGCGTATGGGACATTTCAGGCGCATGACCCTAAAAATACTAAGTATAAAACAGTCTGGGCGTATCAGCACTATGCGGGTGCATGAGCCCTGTTTAGGCGCATTACCACTATGCAGGCGCAAGAGGCCTATTTAGGTGCATCAACACTTAGGCGCATGAGCAACTCTGGGCGCATGAGCACTCTTTGGGCACATGACCAACACTTAGGCGCATAGGCAATCTGGGCGCATGGGTACTATCTAGGCGCATGGCCAATCACCTAGGCGCATGAGCAATCTGGGCGCATGGATTACTGTTCAGGCACATGTCCACTATTTGGGTGCAGGACCCTGGGCGCATGAGGACAGTTAGGCGCATGAGGACAGTTAAGCGCATGAGGTAAGTTGGGCGCATGGGAACATTTTAAATGTTTTCTATGCTACAAACAACACCCGAAACATTTCTAAATTTAGCCCAACACAGATCTAACATACTAAGGCCCTTAAAACATGCTAAACATCAATTCTAACCCAAAAGCGTCCTTTAAACATACCACAACAAGGCACATACGAACAACATGCTAAAAGCTCACGGTTACTTCAAAAATCTTTTGTTTTGGTATGCATAATAGCCCCAACACTTTGAAAATTAGTAAAAGAGGGGTTCTAGAACTCACCTTGAAGTAGATCTTTGAACAAACGCCTCGACTAGCAAATTCAGCTCCAAATTCCCGAACACAAGCACTAAAACATCAAGAACTTCGGTCAAGAAGTTGTGAATTCGGTTGAAACCGAACATATACTCAAGAAAACTCACCTTTGCAGCTTCTTCTTCCTCTTTCTCTCTCTAAAACCGAGAACTTCTTATCTCTTCTTCTTTTCAGTAGAGGATTAGGTTGAAGAAAACCGAAATATGCAGCCATACCCATTTATATAATAAAATATTTAAGTTTGTACCTTTTACACTTTGGTCCCCCTCCACTTTTGTTCCTCTTTCCTTCTTGCAAGATACTTTTATTTTCTCTTCTTTTAAATAAAATTCAGGGTGTTACAAGTCCACCCCCCTTAAATAGGTTTCGTCCCCGAAACTTGTCGCTTCTCCAACAGTTACGGGTGATACTGTCTCACCTCTTCCTTGATCTTACACGTAGGCTTAGATCCTTTGGGCTCCACTGTACTCGCACCAGTGAAACCACCATTCTCTTTAGCCCCTCTCTTCCTTCTATCAGAAACGACCACAAGTTGCTTCTCGTAGTTGATTCTTTCACCTGTCTCAATATGCTCTAGTGGCACGATCATATCCTTATCGATTGAGCACTTTCTAAGACGAGATACATGGAACGCCAGATGAATTCCACTTAACTCATCGGGTAGCTCCAGTCGATGTGTCACTTCTCCTAACTGAGCAACGATTTGGATTGACCCTCTATACCCTAGTATTAGCTTAACTCGCTTTCTAAATCAAACGATCCACTTTCCTAGACGAGGCCTTCATCATAATCCATAGCCGTAGGTCAGCACCGATCTCTTGTCAAGCGCGGTTGCTCAATCCATCTTCTTGCAACACTCGGTGTTTGCCTTATAGGTTAATGGACAATTACCTGGAGGTGTAAGTCTATACACCTACGTCTGTCCTAAACGGTCTAGCAGGAAACAAGCGCTCCCTCAATTCTATCATGCAATCCTCTAGGGCATCAGGTAACCTAGTGGACTTACCAATAGTAATTCCTACATCGAAGGGCTCATCGATCTTCCTACTCCTAACATGCAACTTATTACAGAGGGCAACAGGAATGAAACTACTACTAGCACCACAATCAAAGCATAGATGCACAAATCTAAATTACTAGAAACGTACCTGATGTTACATCGGAGTCTGATCTAGCCTCCTCCCGGTCATGGCAAAGGCTCTAGCCTTCACCCCCCTCTGTTCTCCTTCCTTGCACCGGAGCTTCCTGCCCTCGAATTCTCGCAGTCTCTGCTCATGTGTCCAGTCTCACCACAGTCATAGCATTTAGCCATTTGACAATCCCTCGCCCTATGGCCCTCCTTCCCACACTCGAAACAGACGTTCAACCTCCACTTACACTCCCCCTCATGGCCTCTACCACACTTCTTACATACCTCCTCCCTCCTTGCTACTTTCTTTCGATCATTGATGCTAAATGTCTTACCTCTAGACACAAATCCACCATCATTGTCTCGCCTTCTATTCCCATTCTTAACATAGTCCCACTCCTCCTCTTCGTCCGTTATCGCCATCGCCTCTCGCTCGTTGTACAATCTCCCAGCTAGGTCGACAACCGATCTAAATGTACCTGGTTAGGAAATGATCAGATGTCTGCAGATATCTGCCGGCAGTCCTTGAATGTACCTCCTAATCTTTCATGATGCAGGCGTCACCTGATCTGGTACCAGCCTAGTCATCTCGTTGAATTTAGTGGTGTACTGCTAGGGTGTCATTGTCCCCGTCTCTAGCTGCAGGAACTCTATTTCGATCTTGTCCAATTCCCGGTGAGGGCAAAACTCCTTGATCACCAGCTTCTTCAGTTCACTCCACCTCATCCTTCCGACTGCCCTGGTACCCTCAACCTGGACAATGTTATCCCACCAACATAAGGCCGAGTCCACAAACGAGTGGGTAGCAAACTTCACCTTTTGATCCTCTCCACACTTGCTGATATCGAGTACCATCTCCATCTCTCTCAACCAACGGTGAGCAGCCGTAACACTCCCGTTTCCATCAAACGTTGGGGGCCTGTATCTTTGGAATGCCTCGTAGTTACAGCCACTTGCGGTTTACTGCACAGCTTTTTCTCCTCCTCCTCAATAGAGACAACCGTCTCAGTCTCGGGTTGTTCTCTTTCTTCCCTTCCAATGGTCCTCCTCTTTTCTTTCCTTTCATCTTCCCTCACAGCCTTAATCACTTCGGTTACCACGGAAGGCACACATGACTTGATGGACCTCCTCTACTAGTGCCTCTTTCACTAAGGCCCTCAAGTTTGCACTCTCATCACCACCTTCCTGGTGATGGATCTCGGGCTCTTCCCGTGTCCTTTCAGTAATCCTTGCCCTATTTCTCGTAACAAGCGGTTCAGTACCACGCCCACCATGTACTCCACCACTAGAGGCCTTAGACGATCTACCTCCAGCCATCTCTAAACACTATAAGATTCAAACTCTAACACGATCATTCAAGGTAATGGCTCAGATTATGTTTAGTATAGTAAGTCCCTAATTACAATGGCCAGTTGTGATTAGCCACTTACTTTACTCTTCACACCCTTAGCATTTCCTCTCCTGACTACATCACTATCTAAATCTACTAAAGGTACATAATCAAATAGCACATGCACATAATACCAATTAACATTAACTTACATAAAACGTTTACATGAAAACCTTTATCTGCAGGCATGTAGCTATAAGGACTGGCATCCCTTTCTTTTCATCCCATTCTCAGTTTAAGATTAGGTTTTGAAAATATTTATCCAATTCACTTAAACTTTAGCTCTAATACCAACTTGTAAGACCCCGTTTCTGGAGACCTCACAGTTGGTCAATCAGTTGGGTTTTGTTACATGTTTATCAAAGCAAGTTTAACCATTTAAACTTCAAAAACGCAGCGGATTTTAGAGGTTAAAAGGTGTTATATAATCTGAAATTTTGAACCATTTTTAACCAAAACAAAGCCCATAAACAAGGATCATATATATATGTGTGAAATGACATGCTATCAAAACGAAAAGAACAACCATAGGGTGTTCTTGAAACTACCTTTCAAGAACAAGATGATGAAGTATGAATGAGATGATGATGATGATGCTGTTGAATGTCCAGCCCCAAGAGAGAAAGCCTCAATTTTGTATACCCACAAGTTCTTCCAAACACCTAACTTGTTAGGTAGTAGAACACTAAGACTATCCTTCTTCTTACAAATCTGAATTTTGCCAAGTTAAAATCAATTTTTCAGCCAACAAAATTCAATTTTTAGCTAAGAGATGAAGTAGAAGAAGAAGGTCTTTTGCATGTGTGAGAGAGAGTGTGTGTGATGATGGAAGAGTGCAAGTAAATATGTTCCTTGTAATTAACCAAGACAAGGGGAATCCCCTTGTAAAAGGGGCGACAGAATCCCCCATTTTGAAATAGGTTCCCCCGAATTTTTATTTTATATAATTTGCACTCTTTTAATCATAAGTTTAATAAAATTAAAACCCCTTTTAATTTTATAATATTAACACACTATTATTTGTTATTATTCAACTTACTTAAATAATGTAACAAATAATTTCTCATTCAGAAATTATCCATATAATTTGTTTTATTTTAAAATGCAATGTTTTAGAAAACCCATTTTCTAAATTGGTGTCAATATTTATTTGTTTTATCTCATAAACAATTAAATATTTATTGGTGTTTGTTTAGCTTGTTATTGGGTACGACCCGACTTGGATCATAACGTACTAACCACATCAATCTTGTATGTGTCTTGGGCATACAAGATCCAACAATCTCGCACTTGCACAAGATTCATAGAAGATTGATGCCAGCAGTAAATACTGCCTAACAATGGTTTACTACCCTTAATACGTATGACTAAGTGCCATTCAATAACATCATCCCCTTCAAGTACTTTACTCGAAATGTTTTAGGTGAATCAATCATCTACCCTTTTGTCATAGATGTCTTGTTAAATCCCAGAGACATAGAGTGATTATTCTCTATTGATTTAACTTTATGAGGCCTTCGACATCTTACTCTCAATGAATAAGAGGGACAAATCCCATCTTAACTACATACGTCTCTCACAATTACCTTATATCATACCTGAACTCAGACTTATGTACTGCCATGTTTTAGAACAATGAAGAACTAAGTCAAAGTATAATATTTGGTAAATATCAAGGCTCAATATGTTTCTCAGGTCAGAGGATACTAAATGATATTCGCCTTTACTCAAAATTACTTATGATCAATCAGGAAGATTCCATGGAGTAATATTTGAGATGCAGTCATTCCAATATTTGTCTCCCACAAATATCTACGAACTTTGGCAGCAACCCTTTGCTCTATATTCATCCATATGAATATCTACCAATCCAAGTTCATAATAGTCTTACCTTCATACTTGTTCCCACAAGCATGAATGACTATGGACGTTCTGAATAAATGATTTACTCATGGATTTTAAACATGCAAAGTAGGAATATTAGTTGAACCATTATAACCAAATAATTCATTCAAGTAATAAAGGGTTACAATATCTAAATACACAATTAAAGATCAAATCCAGTTACTAGAGTATTGAAGTCCAATGGCACAAGCATGACTTTCATGCTTTGCCTTCTCAAGAAGCTTCATGAGTGGATCCACAATTTTTTTATCCGTGTGAACTTTGCAAATACATATCTTACCCACTTTAACTTCATCTCTTATGTAGTTGAATCTCTGTTCAATGTGCCTAGTCTTTTGATGTGCACGGGGTTCCTTGATTTGAGCAATCACACCCTCGTTATCACAAAGAATTTCTAGGGGGTCCTGAATGGAAGGGACTACCCCTAGATCGGCAATGAATTTCTTTAACCATGCAGCTTGAGCTGCTAATGAAATGGCGATGTATTCTGACTCTGTAGTTGATTATGCCACCACATCTTGCTTAGAGCTCTTCTAAGAAATTGCTCCTCCATTCAAGATGAAAATGTACCCAGATTGTGATCGTGAGTCATCCCGATCAGTTTGGAAACTCTCATCCGTGTAACCCTTTACTACGAGTTCCTCATCACCAGATCCATAGATTAGGAACATATCTTTGGTCCTCCTTAGGCACCTAAGTATGTTCTTAACAGCCATCCAATGACTGTTTCTAGGATTTTGTTGGTATCGGCTTGTCATGCTCAAAGCGCATGACAAGTCCGGTTTAGTGCATATCATTGAATACATGATGGATCCTATAGCAGACGCATATGGGATTCCCTTCATTTTGTCTTGCTCATCCTTTGAGCTTGGACATTGAGTCTTACTCAATATCATTCCTCTTTGGATTGATACCGTACCTTTCTTAGAGTTTTCCATCTTGAACCTTTTCAAGATCTTGTCAATGTATGCACTTTGATTTAAACCTATCAACCGCCTTGATCTATCCCTATAGATCATTATTCCCAAAATATAGGCGGCTTCACCAAGATCCTTAATGGAAAAACAGCTTCCAAGCCAGGCTTTTACACCCTCCAAGGTTGGAATGTCATTTTCAAATAGTAGAATGTCATTGACATACAATACTAGGAAAGTGATGATGCTCCCACTAGCTTTCTTATATACACATGCTTCATCAGCGTTTTTGATAAACCCAAATTTGATTATCTCTTCATCAAAATGGTGATTCCAACTTCTTGATGCTTGCTTCAATCCATAGATTGATTTCTTTAACTTGCATACTTTATTAGGTTGCTTTTGATTGACAAAACCTTCAGGCTGAACCATATAGACATCTTCCTCAAGATATCCATTTAGAAAAGCGGGTTTGACATCCATTTGCCAAATCTCATAATCATAATGAGCAGCTATGGCAAATAATATCCTAATAGACTTTAGCATTGCTTGTTGTTGGAACATTTCCTTCAACTGGGTAATCATGTCGTATACTCCATGATGTTCATACTCCTTTTAGAGATTCGGAGTCATACTGGACAACATGAGGCAAGACACTTGGACCGAGTCCTCGGTGTATTTTACCGAATTCATAAAGGCCTCCTCAGTTTCTTCATTAGGTTAATAGGGAATCAGATCGTCTAAAATATACGATCGTTTCTCTTGCTTGAGAACAATTCTCAAGTCGAAACCAATCTATAAAGTTGTTATGGTTTAGACACTCCTTTTGGAGAATGGCCCTTATAAGTGTCTTACACAATTTTAAAATCTAGAATCCAATGTTACATTTAAATAGTGGTTAGGTGACCTTTATCCCATTATTTAAAATAACAAGGTAGTCAACGTTTTGACAATTGCAACCTTTTGCAACTTCTAGGGTATGCGATCGATTTAAACATCATATGTGTGGTCGGCATGTTTATCCCATCAACACCTTTGTAAACCACATTGTAGGTGATCCATTAAACATGGTTTGCAAATCAAGTCACCCTACTTCCACACTCATGTGAGTTTTCTAACATAAGTGGTTAGGTGATCTTTATCCCACAAATGTGGTATCCTCACCTCAAATCACAAGTTCCCTCATAATGGTTAGGTGACCTTTATCCCATTAAGAGTTTCCAAGTGACTCAAGTGTTGTGCAAAAGGACGGTGTTAAACTTGTTTATAAAAGAAATTTTAAGTTTTCACCATACTAGTTTAGAAAACTCTATGTACCTTATATTTGCATGCTTTCAAATACAAGGTACCCTATGGTTCACCTTTTAATAAAACCCCTTTTATTAAAGTCATTAATCCTTTTAATAACCTTTTACTAATCACTTAATGATAAAGAACCATCAATTTCAGCTTGTTATGTTTGTTAATAAGTTTGTTATGCATATCCAAATACCAAACAACAATCATAGAACAAAAAACCAAACAAGCATAAGTGCATAACCATAGCCACTAAGTTGAATACACTTGTTTTCCATCATAAGTGTTGTCATAAGGTCTTTCCTAAGTGTTAATAATGACACATCATATGTGTCCATGAACTCCCAATTGAATCTACATCGAAAACTTCAAGTGTCCATGTCTTTTCCATCTTTGGGTCTTCATCTTGTGCATCTTCTTTTTCAAAATTATATCCTAATACAATTTTTCTAATAAAAGAAATGCACCTAATCTATTTATTACATAACCAAATGAATAAATAAATTACTACCCAAAATACAAACACAAATATTACAACCCTTTCAAGACAAAAACAACATGACAAAAACACAATCAACCAAAACCAAAACACATAAGGTCTAGGCTATGTTATGCACTAAAATATGTATCAAATACAACATCCAAGAACAACCATGAGCCCCTTATTTCAGCCTTAAATTTAAGGCCAACATGAACAAATAATTTAGGGTTTTGTCCAAACAATATAATCAACCATTTGATGTTGATCTTTCAAGGTTTATACTAAAGCATGTAGGATAAAACCTTGAAACATAAGGGATTCAATCATCCATAACAAAACAGCCCCTAATGGGTTGAAAAAGTCCATGAAAACTAACTTTTCAAGAACTTTTAAAGCAAGTATTCCACATAACCGGCTCTAGATGCCGTTGTTGGGTTTTGTTACATGTTTATCAAAGCATGTTTAACCATTTAAACTTCAAAAACACAGCAGATTTTAGAGGTTAAAAGGTGTTATATAATCTGCAATTTTGAACCATTTTTAACCAAAACAAAACCCATAAACAAGGATCATATATATATGTGAAATGACATGCTATCAAAACCAAAAGAACAACCATAGGGTGTTCTTGAAACTACCTTTCAAGAACAAGATGATGAAGTATGAATGAGATGAAGATGATGATGCTCTTGAATGTCCAGCCCCCAAGAGAGAAAGCCTCAAGTTCGTATACCCATAAGTTCTTCCAAACACCTAACTTGTTAGGTAGTAGAACACCAAGACTTCCCTTCTTCTTACAAATCCGAATTTTGCCAAGTTAAAATCAATTTTTCAGCCAACAAAAATCAATTTTCAGCTAAGAGATGAAGTAGAAGAAGAAGGTCTTTTACATGAGTGAGAGAGAGAGTGTGATGATGGAAGAGTGCAAGTAAGTATGTTCCTCGTAAGTAACCAAGACAAGGGGAATCCCCATGTAAAAGGGGCGGCCGAATCTCCCATTTTGAAATGGGTTCCCCCCAATTTTTATTTTATATAATTTGCACTCTTTTAATCATAAGTTTTATAAAATTAAAACCCCTTTTAATTTTATAATATTATCACACTATTATTTGTTATTATTCAACTTACTTAAATAATGTAACAAATAATTTTTCATTAACAAATTATCCATATAATTTGTTTTATTTCAAATGCAATGTTTTAGAAAACTCATTTTCTAAATTGGTGTCAATATTTATTTGTGTGATCTCATCAACAATTAAATATTTATTGGTGTTTGTTTAGCTTGTTATTGGGTATGACCCGAATTGGATTATAACGTACTAACCACATCAATCTTGTATGTGTCTTGGGCATACAAGATCCAACATAATCATAGCATAAAACAATTTAAAACATACATTACTTTTACAACGGAATTTAAGAACTTTCATTAATGATTAAAAACATGTCATTTCATTACATACAACATTCGTTTTTGTATCAAAATACAATAACTTGTTGAAATGTAGGTACCAGCCTCAAAATGCTCCCAATAGCTTATGCATCCATGCCTGCAGCTCCTCGGCATCAACAAGATACCTACCAACTATCATGCATACAAAAACTCAACAATACTGAGTTAGTTCTAGTTTTATAATAAAATACTTAACTTCCTTTGAAAACCAAACTTTACATTCGTCTATGGTCATACATCATACGTACACATTGATAGTAATTATTATTATCATCATCATCATTCGTTCATTCATTCAATCCTTCGTTCATTACTTACCATTACACGAATCCTGTCTCATGCAATATCCCCGACTTATGCTCGAAAGCTGATACTGTGCCAGGGCCTGTAAACAAACCCCCAACTCATGTCTGAAGACTGACACAGCACCGGGATACGCGACAAAGATCCCATCTCCTATGCAACACCCCCGACTCATGTCCAAAGACTGATACTGTGCCAGGGCATGTAAATAAACCCTCGACTCATGTGCGAAGACTGACACAGTACCGGGGTGGTCAACACGACCTCATCTCCTTCACATGTCATTCTGTCTCATGCAATACCACCGACTCATGCTCGAAAGCTGATACTGTACCGGGCTTCTAAATAAACCCCCGACTCATGTCCGAAGAATGACACAATACCAGGGTACGTGACACAAATCTCATCATCCATTACTTCCATTCTTATCATTCGTTATCTTCTACTTTCGTTACATAATACTTTACGTTCATTCATTCGTACATCACACCATGTAAAGTCATATCATAATACATAATATATTACATAACATAATACTTACGTTTTGAAAACTCTTTAACGAAAGAAGATAACATATCACACACACACATACACATCATAAACCTCATCAAGCATAAGCCATCAGATCACAACAGGACCTATCCCAAACATCTACCTCTTATGGTCCTTTAGAAAATCCTAAGTCCAAAATAGGTGCATGGGACATTTCAGTCACATGAGCCTAAAAATTCTATGTATAAAATAGTTTGGGCGCATCAGTACTATACGGGCGCATGAGCCCTATTTAGGCGCATTACCACTATGCAGACGCATGAGGCCGGTTTAGGCGCGTCAACACTTAGGCGCATGAGCAACTCTCGGCGCATGAGCAACTCTGGGCGCATGAGCACTATTTAGGCGCATGACCAACACTTAGGCACACTGGCAATCTGGGCGCATAGGGTACTATTTGGGCGCATGGCCAATCACTTAGGTGCACGAGCAATCTGGGTGGATGGACTACTGTTCAGTCTTATGTCAACTATTTGGGCGCATGACCCTAGGCACATGAGGACAGTTAGGTGCATGAGGTAAGTTAGGCGCATGGGAACATTCTAAAATGTTTTCTATGCTACAAACAACACTAGAAATACTTTTAATTTTCCCAAACACAGATCTAACATACTAGGGCCCTTAAAACATGCTAAACATCAATTCTAACCCAAAAACATCCTTTAAACATACCACAATAGGGCACATACGAACAACATGCTAAAAGCTCACGGTTACTTCAAAAATCTTTTGTTTGGTATGCATAATAGCCCCAACACTATGAAAATCAGTAAAAGAGGGGTTCTAGAACTCACCTTGAAGCAGATCTTCAAAAAAACACCTGCACTAGCAAATTCAACTCCAAATTCCTGAACACAAGCACTAAAACATCAAGAACTTCGGTCAAGAAGTTGTAAATTCGGTTGAAACCGAACATATACTCAAGAAAACCCACCTTTGCGGCTTCTTCTGCCTCTTTCTCTCTCTAAAACCGAGAACTTCTTCTCTATTCTTCTTTTTAGCCGAGTATGAGGTTGAAGAAAACCAAAATGGGCGGCCATACCCATTTATATAATAAAATATTTAAGTTTGTACCTTTTACACTTTGGTCCCCCTCCACTTTTGTTCCTTTTCCCTTCTTACAAGATACTTTTTATTTTCTCTTCTTTTAAATAAAATTCGAGATGTTACATATTCAAACCTTCTAAAACCAACTTTATTAAATTGGATACTATTAACTTTGCTGAGCTTGGTCATGCATCTAACCACCAATGCTTAAACACAAATATGAGTTTAAGCAATGGAAAATCTAATTTAGAAATTATATTACAAGTGTATGCAGGACCATTTAAAGAATGGTCAATAGAATCAGTCTCATAATGAGAAGAGTGTTAGTGCACTTAATAATTCAAATAGGGAACCGGGTTTAGAACATATACTCATAAAAACTCACCTTTGCAGCTTCTTCTTCCTCTTTCTCTCTCTAAAACCAAGAACTTCTTCTCTCTTCTTCTTTTTAGCCGAGGATGAGGTTGAAGAAAACCAAAATGGGCGGCCATACCCATTTATATAATAAAATATTTAATTTTGTACCTTTTACACTTTGGTCCCCCTCCACTTTTGTTCCTTTTCCCTTCTTACAAGATACTTTTTATTTTCTCTTCTTTTAAATAAAATTTGGGGTGTTACATATTTAAACCTTCTAAAACCCACTTTATTAAATTGGATTCTATTAACTTTGCTGAGCTTAGTCATGCATCTAAACCACCAATGCTTAAACACAAATATGAGTTTTAGCAATGGAAAATCCAATTTAGAAATTATATTACAGGTGTATGCTGGACTATTTAAGGGATGGTCAATAGAATCAGTCTCACAATGAGGAGAGTGTAAGTGCACTTAACAGTTCAAATAGGAAACCGGGTTTAGGAGCAAGATACAAAGAACACAAGTAAAAATGAGACAGAACTCAAGAACAATATATATATAAGGTTTTCAAAAATTTTGTATATTAATCTCAAGTTCTCTTACAAGAGTTACAATGCATAAGTTTTACAATATAAGACCCTAAGATACTTTATACTACATCTTACAACCATCCATACTTGGAAAGCCAGTTGGAACATTGAAAGACAATAAAATCAATATAGAGTCAAAAGGTAGATTGCCTTTTGACTAGTGAGTATAACATGCCATAGCTCACATCCTAATATATTACAAAAAGGATAAAAGTATATAAAAAAGAAAGTTACAGACCCAAGACCTCAATGTATAGTTTATAAAAGCATGGACCTTTTCACCAACTCTTGCAAGTTGGTGAGTCTTCAGAGTTGCAAAGGAAAGTTAGTTAGTTTTATGTAAAAGTACATCAGAGAAAAGCATGTTCTTCTAAGTCTTCGGAAGAAACCAATCTTCACTTCTTTTGGCTTTGGAAGACTTTGTCTTTGAAGCTACGGAAGACTTCGTCTTTGACTTCAGAAGATTTGGTCTTTAGCTCTGGAAGATTTTATACTTGGAATAATTCTTATGAAGAGTATAAAGCTTTCGCAGTAAGTTTGGCTTTGGAAGTTTTTATACTTAGCATAATTCTCATGCAAAGTATAAAGCTTCCGTAGGAAGTTTTGGCTTCAGAAGATTTTATACTTAGCATAATTCTCATGCAAAGTATAAAATTTCAGCAATAGTTCTACTTAGTACTTAATGCATGCATGTAGGAAGCCCTTGGTTGCTGTGGTTGCATCAGTCTTTAATATAAACCTTACAAACTTTCCATAGACTGATGCTACTAAAACAGAGAAAATTCTTCAACAGTTGACAGTCCTTATTATGATCAAGACCATTCCCTTCTTCATCATTTGGTCAGGATTCTTCAGACTTTCATAATACCTTCTCATGTAATAGTGATCATGTAGAGGTAGATCAAGCATGTCTTTCCAGAAGTAGACATCTTGACCACGTTGATCTCTTATGACATACCATTTGTCTAGATTAGCAGCAAAGGTCTAAGACAGGATGGGTCTTCCAGTTGCAAGAGGCTATGCTTGAGTAGGAATTGCTTGAGCAGCCTCTTGATGCACTTCCTCAGGATGCTCTGATTCATCTTGAGGTTTGGAAGTGGATGCCTTTGACTTCTTGTATACTCTCTTCAAGGCCATCCTTTTCTTCCTCTTGGGAGTGTTAACTGAGAGGGTTGGTTTTGAGTACCAGATTGTTTAGTAGTGCCTCTCTCAGTTGGGTCCTTTTCCCTCACAGGTTCAGAAGGAAAAGGAGTTGAACCTTGCTGTGGATCAGAAGATGAAGTTGGCTATGAAGCAGCTGAAGGTCCAGGTTATGTTGTTTGTGGTTCAACCTTAACCTCAACCTTAGGAGGAGCTTGGCTTGGTGGAGAATGCAAGTCCACAAGCTCTCCTTTCTTAATCTTCTGCTTAATTACTCTAATGTGCTTATCCATAGTGGATAAAGACATTGGACCAAGCCTCCTTCTGGAGAATCCATACAGCCTCAAGAAGCTCATCATCCTTTGTCTGTTAGCTGAATTCTTTTAGATATTTTGGATGATGGCCCTTGACTTTGCAGCTTTTTCCCTCATCTTTTTCTTTACAGCATTTTGTTCATTTCTAAACTGTTGTTCAAGCTGCTTAAGGTACTTAAATTCAATGTATTCATAAGAGAGGGGAAGAAGTGCAGATGCCTGATAGAAGCATGTGGTAGTCAGGTAGTTGATCATGTTTTGTCAGTCAGTATGTCTACCTGAGGTGGTTCAGCTACCACAACCTCTCTTTCAGGGCTTTCATGAACTTAGGAGAGAGAAGGAGCATTCTTGTATAGTCTATTTTTTCTTCTTTCTTCTTTGACTCTGAGGAGCAACTCTGAGTGTGCATCTTTATATTGGGTGTTCTTTTGTCGTGCGACCCGGCGGCTTATGTGCGACATGTGGCCCACTCTGCCTCCTTCTTCTCTTTAGTCAGCTTTAAGTCTACCAGTTCATTTAACTCTTCTAAGGGAAGAGAGATGAGTTCATTAATTTTGTAGTTCCTGGTTACCAGATAATACAATTTGGCAGCCCTTAACTCATCATCTTGAGTGTTTGGCCTGGGGGCTTTCCTGATTGCAACTTCTATGAAGCCTGAAGAACCAGCTGAACTCTCTCCCCTTAGCTTCATCTTCCTCCCTCTTTCCTCCTCCTTAATCTCCTCAGGAGTCAGTTTCCTTTTCCCTTTTTCACTCACAGGCCTTGGTGACTCAGGGTAGAGAGATCTTTGGCCTTCATTGCCTGATTCAGCAGTCAGGCTCTGGCCAGAGAGAGATTGTGAAGCACCTTCACCAATTGGGGCCTTACGAAGGGTACAGGATGTTGAATGATTGACTCTGTGACAATGCTCACAGGTTCAGTCACTGGGCTTTCAGTCAAGGTTTCCCCTTCGAAGCTAACATTAGGGTCCACCTCAACATCCAGTTGACCAATGACATTCCCTACTTGCAATTGTCTTCTTCTATGTCTAAGTTCTTCCATGATCCTATCTTGAATTCTCTCAGCCAATATGTCAGCTTGTCTGTATTGACTTGGGTTAACAAGTGGCATGTTGACTAGAGAAAGGTTGTCATAGTAGTTTAATGTCTAAAAGTTGAAGACCTCTTGCTGTCCTTGAACTCTATGCAGTATGAGGGCTCTTCTTTCAGCATCATACCTCCACCCATATATTTCATTTGCAGCTCTATAGGGTGGGAATGACTTTGCCCTTGGTATACCCTCCTCAAATAGACTATAGATGAGTGAGTCTACATCAATGTAAATTTGAGGAGGTTGCTGACTTTGGATAATTACAAGTGAGGGTGGTGAATCCTCAGTGTCCATACTCTAAGAAGGACTCCCAAGTTCTGTGATTGTAACAACTTCCTCCCCCTTTTTGGTAGCATCACCCACTTGCATAGGTGATTTGGAGGTTAAGTCAATTACATCCTCATGTTCTTGTGTTCCTGGTTGAATCCTTCTGAAGGGTCTCCTAGCTAGTTGTTCCTTGAGATCAAAAATCTCAAGTTGCTGATCATTGACCCTCCTTTGCAAGGTAGTCACTTGAGATTCCAAGTGACTGAACTTGGAGACTAAATAGGTGCATGTTTTAGACATTTTTTGCACCTTTAGCCTAAGATTCCCCTCATCTTTACGCAGGGAAAGAGAAGGGAGACTCATGATACTCACTAAGTGCCATATCCTCTTCATTATAGAATTCTAGGCTGGGAAATGGTTGGTTTAGATCTAAAGGCTGAGGATGGTAACTTTCCCCTGAAGGTTGTTCACTAGAGTTTTAAGACTCTGAGTGAAGGCTTAAGGCTTCTTGGGTGATAAGATCTTCAGTCTGAGCATGAGGAACCTCATGACTGAACACTTATGAGATGGGAGCTCCAGTGCCTACTTCTTCTTGTATGGGTGGTAATATGGGTGCCTCCACAGATTGAATAACCTGAGCAGGGGTTCATTTGGATTTTCTTTGGTAGGTGATGGTTATTTGTGGCTATATGGGTTGTCTTGAAGTAGAAGGTGTGGGTTCAACATTAGCTGGTGCTACTAGGTTGTCACCTTGAGTAATAAGTTCTAGCATTTTTAGGACTAGGGTCGTTTCCACCCCTAAAAAGCTAACAGTTGGTTTTCTTATTGTTTTGAAGATACCGAGCTTCGTCTGTCCTAATTTTAGAACATTACCTTTTCCCCTTAACTATGAGCCTTGTTCACAGTTGAAAATGTGCTGGACATATTTAGGAAACATGTAATATTCTAAGGAGTCCAAGTTTGCAAGCAAATTATTATAAACAAACTATGAATACCTGAACTTGACCCTATGAACCAGCCTATGGACTATGAAAAAGAGGTCTTCTGGAATCTGGTCCCAACATCCATGTTTGTTAGACAGACTATGGATAATAACATGGAGGAGGTATTTCCATTTAGGAAAGACCTTCCCTTTCTTGAAGGGTTTAACTGAGAAGTCACCTTGATGGCTCATCTACTCAAAGGAATAGTTTACAATAGATTTTAGAAGGACAATTGACCTTCTGCATCATCTAGTTGTAGGTGAGAGTTAATTGAGGCTGGAGTGATGAAGATTGTCCTCCCCTGCACTTTGGCAGACAGTTGCTTTCTCCCCATCCATGGTGACCTCTTGGCATGTCCTCTAGAAATCTAGCAGTTGATCCTCATAGATTGGAGGATCAATGGTGAGGGAGGTGAAGTAGTAAGTCAAAGAAAGAAAATGACAAACCTCTAAGAAACTTGGATCTTTCTCAGAGTTTAACATAGCAACCTGATTATGTTGCATGTGAAGCTGCATGGAAAAACCGGGTTGGTTTCTGTGGTCAAAGTTGGCCATTTGTGGTAGCTTTGAGGTGAAGAAAGATAAGAACAAAGGCGGTTAACGGAAATTTAGGTTTCGAGAATTTGCAAATGAAGAAAATAGTGAAGGAGGGGGAAATCGTTGGGTATATTTTGATGAAATGGACTTGAGACAAAGTTAATATAAAAGAATAAACTTTGAAGTCCGAATGTCGGTCGCACCTCTGAGAAAGTGCCCAAATATGTAGTTTTTTTGGAAGTTGAAATTCTTCCGAAGGTAGTTTTGTCTTGGGAAGCTTTTGTGAAAAACTTCCAAAGCCAATTTTGACTTAGGAAGATATTCCTAAGCTTAGTGAAAAATGGGTTCAGAAGAAAATTACTTTTGATATTTTCTCTTCTGAAGAATATTTAGTTTTGAAATATATTAAGAGTTAAAAGTTTTATTCTTAAAGAGAGTATATACTTCGGAGGCATAATTGCTTTTAGAAGAAATTTGTTCTTTAAATTCGTATAAGCACTTAGAAGCATAATTTTGGCTTCAGAAGAAATGTAAGCATTTCTTCCTAAGGTAAATTTCTTTTAAGTAGTTGTGAGATTTAAAGACTTAAATTACTTTCGAAGGCAAGTTTAATGTCTTCTAAAAGAAAATACACTTAAGATTTTTCAAAATGCTAAGGAATATCATTTGAAAAAGATTTTCTCCCAAGGTAAACTGGGCTTATGTAGGTGATAAATTAGACAACTTAGGACACACAATTCCATTTAGAAATAATATAGATTAAGTTTTAAGAAAATCTATTCAAGGTTAATCATCCCAATAGCTGATATAAGATATTTAAATCCCTGTTCATCAAAAGCCTTTATGAACAGATCAACATATTGTTCATTTGTATTAACCTTGATTAGTTTTATCAATCCCTTTTCATGATTATCTATAATTAGATGATACCTTATGTTGATGTGCTTAGTCCTTGAGTGCTTCACAGGATTCTCTATGATAGATATAGCACTATTGTTGTCTATGTGGATGGGAGTCTCTTTGAAGTTGTATCCATAGTCTAGCATCTGATTTTGAATTCAAAGTACTTGAGCACAGCAACTTGTAACAGCAATGTATTCAACTTCAGCAGTTGATGCAGATGCACAGGATTGTTTCTTGCATTGCCATGAGACTATCCTTCCACCAAGGAATTGACATCCCCTAGATGTGGACTTTGCAGTCATGTTGCAGCCACCATAGTCACTATCTGTATATGTATATAGATTAAAGTTAGAATTCTTTGGATACCAAAGGCCAGGCTTAGAAGCACCTTTGAGACATCTAAAAATCCTTTTGACAAAAACCAGGTGTGACATCTTAGGGTTAGCTTGATATCATGCACATATACATGTAGCAAACATGATATCAAGCCTGCTGGCTGTAAGATACATGAGAGACCTAATCATATCCCTGTAAAGATATTCATCTGCACATTCCCCCTCAATATCCGGTCCAAGGGAGTGGTTTCTGGCTATGGTGTCTTTGCAAACTTCATTCCGTCATATTGAATCTGGTAAGTATGTCCTGCATATACTTTGACTAACTTATGAAGATGCCATTTTCAATATGCTTCACTTGAATTCCTAGAAAGAAATTGAGTTCTCCCATAGACTCATTTCAAATCTATTCTTCATCAGCTTCTCAAAGTCTTTGTAGAGCTTTGGATTAGTTGAACCAATGATAATGTCATCTACATATACTTGAACCAGCATCAAATCATTCCCTGTTCCTTTGATGAAGAGAGTTCCATCTATAGTACCCTCTTGTAGCCATGCTGACAAAGATACTGAGATAGTGCCTTATACCACTTCCTTGGCATCTGATGCAACCATAAAGAGCTTTATAAAGCTTGAAAACATAATCAAGATGATCTGGGTCTGCAAAGCCAGGTGGCTGTTTAACATATACTTCTTCATCAATCACCCAATATAAAAATGCACACTTGAGATCAAGTTGGTAGACCTTGAAGTCCTTGGATGCAGTAAATGCCAGAAATATCCTAACAGCCTCAAGTCTTGCTACTAGAGCAAAAATATCAGTGTAATCAATTCCTTCATCTTGTGTGTATCCTTGAACAACCAGTTTTGCCTTGTTCTTGATGACAAGTCCTCCATCATCCTACTTATTCCTAAACACCCATTCGGTTCCTATG
Organism: Flaveria linearis; assembly: GCA_024085815.1. NCBI lineage: Eukaryota > Viridiplantae > Streptophyta > Magnoliopsida > Asterales > Asteraceae > Flaveria > Flaveria linearis. Next base: position 40,217,515 of record CM044001.1, read on the forward strand.
ATAGTCTTCCCTTGTGGAAAAGGACATAGACCCCACACCTTTTGCCTTTGGAATTGAACCAACTCCTCCTGCATAGCTTCAATCCAACTTACATCCTTCAAAGCCTCATCAACTTTCTTTGGCTCTATTTGGGACAAGAAACAAGAGCATTGACAAACATTTTTGTCATGGGTTTGTCCTCTTGTTCTCACTCCCTTGTCAACATCTCCAATAGTATTTATCGTGGGGTGTGACTTGTGGATCCTAAGTTGAGGGATCACAACAAGTTGTTTAGACAGATCTAAATTTGCGAAATTTAGATCTAGCAATGAAGTGTCACCCACTACATCAGCACAATTATCAAGTGAAGCTTGATCCAATGAGTGTGTGACATCATTGATGTTGTCTTCAATGGAGTGGTTGTCAGTATCAAGAAATTCTTGATCACTATCACCGCTACTATTTCCCCTACATTTGAAGTTCCTTCCATCGTGTTTTGTGCCTCTCAACAGGAATTTCTAGGCACTTTTGATGTATCAGCTTGATTGTTATTGTTATGCTGATAGGAACTTCATCTGTAGGGTTAGTTACAACTAGAGCTGAAGTAGTAGTCTTGCTTGGTCTTCTCAGCTCAAACCTTGGATCAAGATTTTTTGTTGATGTATTACCTGTAGATCCTGAAACATCTTCACAAGATTTGTTAAAATAGTTTGTAACTAAATCAAGATCAAATAGCCAATCAGGACCAGAACCTTTTACACAGGGTGTGTGATCATTGAAGATCATATCGGCTGATTCTTCAACTGCTCTAGTTCTGAGAAGAGTATCCAATAAAGTGACATCATCTGATTTCTCAGCAAATTTGGCTACTTGATCTTTGATATTCAAGATGGTGCAGGGACATCCAAATGACTGAAGAAGCCATTAAAAGGTCTTCTTTTATGCCACAGTTCATAAGGAGTCTTACCATGAGTTTTAACTACTAAAACTCTATTCTGCACATAGCATGCAGTCTTAACTGCCTCTGCCCAGAAGGTGATAGGCAGTTTAGAGTTAGACAACATGGTTCCTGTAGCCTCAATAACTGTCCTATTATCACAAAATATGTTAAGGATGTGGTTCTAGAATTCAGTTCCTTAATCACATCTTATGGTCTTGACCTGGTGATCAATTTGATTCTCAATTTTCAGAATGAAATTCTTTAAGATCTCAGGAGTTTCATCCTTAGTTCTAAGAAAGAAAACCCAAATGAATCTTGTGAAATCATCTGTGCTCACCAAACTATATGAGGTCCTTCCTAGACTCATTACACTGGTGGGGCCAAAGAGATCCATGTTAATAAGTGTAGGGGAGTAGTGATTGAGTTCTTTTCCTTTGGCATATGAGACACCAAGTGTTGTTTCCCTTTCAGACAAGCAACACAGTGATCGTCACTTGTAAACTCTTTCTTTGGCATTCCAGTTACCAAATCATTTTTAGTTAACTTTTTCATGTTCTTAAAGTTTGCATGGCACACTCTTTTATGCCAAAGGAAAGAATCATCACTATTGGCCTTAGACAGAAAGCAAGAGACTTCTCCTGAAGGGGATGTTTCTTGCAAATCCATCTTGTACCTGTTCCCTTTCCGGGGTGCTCTAAGCAAGATATTCTCTTGAGTAATGACCACACTAGATTGAGAACAATGCACTGATGCTCAGTAAAGAGCATGTTATGTCTCTGGTCACAAAATTAGGATACCCTTAATAAATTGTACCCAAGCTCCTTAATATAGTTTACCTTCTCAAGCTGAGCTTACCATTTATGACTCTGCCCCTTCCTGTAATGTAACCACTAGCATCTCCTCCAAAAGCAATTGGCCCTCTATCAATTTTCTCAAAGTTTAGAAGCAAAGAGCCATTGCCTGTCATGTGCTTGGAACATCCACTGTCAATGATCCATACATTTCCTTTGGTCTTCAGCTGTTCCTGCACAATAAGAGAAGAATTAGTTACATTTGGAAACCCGAGCCTCATTGGTCTTGGGCTCTTTAAAATGAACTGAAGGCAATGCAATAGTAATTGATCCTATACTGAGACTATGGGATCACTTGCTGTTGTGAGTGAAGAATTTTCAGTCACATGATCTTCCTTTATCTTCCACACCATCTTTGGAAGATTAGACTTGACCTTTAATACATTGGAAGTTTTAACAACTTCAGAAGATTTAGAGACTAACTCTTTACAAGATCTTGCTCTCACTGCAGCAAGCTTCAGTAGTTCGGAAGCATTCCTTTCTTTTGAGACCAAAATTTCTTCCGAAGGTAAATTTTCACTTGTCTTCATTTTCATTTTAGAGCTTCGGAAAGAAACACAGATTTCTTTTGAATCTTTCTTCTTCTTTTTCTTCTCAGAAGTCTTCTTCCTTGTTATGTTGATAGTACTTTTAGGATTGTAGAAGCGATCCTTAGCCAGATGAGAAGTACTGATACACATGATGCAATCCATGTGCTTCCTTCTGAGAGTCTTCTTGTGAATGGAAGACTGAGTTTGATCACTTTTCATCTCCATCCCCATCTTTATAGATGTTATGGCAGGCCTCCTAAGGTGAAGCTTGCCTTTGGAGGTGGATGGTCCATGCTATGTAGCAGTGTTACACAGTCGACCAGTCTTCATTCCTTCACAGGGATGAGTTGAACATGTACTTGAACTCTTGGTACTAGAGTTCAAAGTTGTGTCCATAGCCTTTATCACTTTAAAACTTGCAGAGATAAACACTTGTTTCTGCTTGGAGTTGAAAGTAGCATTGATCTCCTAAGCTCTCTTTGATCTCCTCTTTGCTGCCCGGATCAAGTTCTTTCTCTTTGACTTAGTCATCCCTTACTTCTTCCTCTCCTCAGGAGTGAAGTGACCCTTGTTTGGATGATCTTCCTCACTCTTCTTAGATTCATCCTCCACTACCTCCTCTTCATCCTTCTCAGCCTAGGATCTATGGATGGCAGCTCATCTTGACTAGTTCCACACCTAGGAGATCTTACAGACAGTAGTGTGTGTGGAGGAGCTATCTCAGTAGATGCTAGTCCCTGTTTGTTCTGATAACACACTTTGGAATGCGGGGATAAGGATATGATGTTCTAGAAGGTCTTTTCTTCAAAAAACATGCTTCTCTGCCTTGGCTTTGCTGATTACTAGATCAGCTTGGCACTTAGTTAACTTAGTGATAAGATCTTTGATTTGAGTCCTATAGATGGTATGCTTATGTTTAAGAGTTGAAATGGTTTTCTTTAAGTCTTTTATTTTTAACTTATACTCATTTTCAACACTTTTGAAAGCATATTTTAATATGTTCAAGGACTCAAGATCAGATCTTATCTCTAAGTTATAGGACCTGTATCTGTTTCCTTTAGCAATGTATTCATGGGTACGAAGATGTTCCATTACCTTGGCTTCATCAAGATATGCCATCAGTGCTTGGTTCGAAGATACATCATCTACCTCGAAACTCCAAGCAAAGCCTCCTTCTTCAACAGCAATTGCAGCTGGCTACTTGGGCTTTTCAGTGTGGGGAGCTCCCTTAGTGTAGTTTGGCTTGGGTTATGCTTGGCCACCATTTGTCCTAGGTGCCTTGCATTCCCTAGAAAAGTGACCTATTTGGTTACAGTTGTAACACTTCACTTTGCTTTTATCCAGTCCAAACTTTCCACTGGATACATTGCTAGGAAACTTTCTCCCTATCCTCTTGTAGAACTTATTAGCTCTGTAAGTGAGAAGAACCATTTGCTAAATTATCTCCATCTTGAGGTCATCTGGATGGATATAGTCTAAGTCTTCAAGGGTTAAGAGAAAAGTTGCCTGTGCTTTCATCATGAGACACAAAAGCATGTGATGAGCTTGTCTCTTGGAATGGGCTTCCTTGGATGTAGCTCTCCTTTGGTGTCTCGGGGAAGGTGATGAAAGGGCCCTTAGATGAGTTGTCAGGATAAGAGATGAAATGGTGCTATGGTTCTCTACAAAACCTTTCAACCACATGAAGGGCAGAACTCTGTTGATTGATGGAGTTACCAGATGAATTTTGCATGTTCATCTCCCTCTGGTAACCACTGAGTATGCCATACAACTCAGTGAGAGTGAGGGTCTTGAGATTTTTAGTCCTCTTAATGACCACACAATAGTGTGTCCGTTTTCTAGGAAGAGAGGACATGAATTTTCTTACAATATTCTTATACTCCAGTTTTACTGCAACATCCATTAGAGCATCCATAATCTGAACATACCTGAAGTATTGTAGAGTCACGGTTTCACCTGTTTTGAAGGTGAAGTTTTCAAACTGCTACTTTAGAAGATCCTTCTTGTTTTCTTTGGCAACAAAGGAACCTTCATACATAAGTTTCAGTGCATCCCAGAGCCGCTTAGCAGTTTTGCACTTCTTGAAGCCTTTGTAGATGGCATTTGGAAGAGTAGTTTAAAGGGTTGTCATGGCTTTCTGATATATATCTATTATTTTTTTTTTATCTTGTTTAGAATAGTCAGCCACCTCTTTTGGAATCATGCTACCTCCAGTAGCAGCTGAAAAGGTGCATGGAATGTAAGGTCCTTAAGTAACAGACTCCCATATCCTGCTGTCTTGTGACTTGATTAAGCCTTCCATTCTTAGGCACCAAGTATCAAAATCATCAGGAGTGATTAGTGGGGACTTTACCGTGGTACCGGTTTCCATATCAGCCTTGAATGCTGCCATTTGAGATGTTAAGTGTTTTGTGAGAACTAAGATTTAAGATGGTGAGATCTTACAATCAAGAGCCTGGATTGCTCCGATACTAATTTTAGGATCATTTAAGGGATGGTCAATACAATCAGTCTCACAATAAGGAGAGTGTTAGAGCACTTAACAGTTCAAATAGGGAACCGAGTTTGGGAGCAAGATACAAAAAACACAAGTAAGAATGAGACAAAACTCAAAAACAATATATGTATATATATATATATATATATATATATATATATATATATATATATATATATATATATATAAGGTTTTCAAGAATGTTGTATATTAACCTCAAGTTCTCTTGCAAGATTTACAATGCATAATTTTTTCAATACAAAACCCTGAGATGCTTTATACTACATCCTACAATCGGCCATACTTGGAAAGCCAGTTGGAACATTGAAAGATAACAAAATCAATATAGAGCCGAAAGGCAGATTTCCTTTTGACTAGTGACTATGACATGCCATAGCTCACATCCTAATATATTACAAAAAAGATAAAAGTACATAAAGTAGAAAGTTACAGACCCAAGACCTCAATGTACAGTTTATAAAAGCATGGACCTTTTCACCAACTCTTGCAAGTTGGTGAGTCTTTAGAGTTGCAGCAGAAAGTTGGTCAGCTTTATGTAAAAGTACATTAGAGAAAAGCATGTTCTTCTAAGTTTTCGGAAGAAATCAGTCTTCGCTTCATTTGGCTTTGGAAGACTTTGTCTTTGAAGCTACGAAAGACTTCATCTTTGACTTCGGAAGATTTGGGCTTTGGCTTCGGAGGATCTTATACTTGGAATAATTCATGCAGAGTATAAAGCTTCCGCAGTAACTTTGGCTTCGGAAGTTTTTATACTTAGCATAATTCTCATGTAAAGTATAAAGCTTTCATAGGAACTTTTGGCTTTGGAAGATTTTATACTTAGCATAATTCTCATGGAAAGTATAAAACTTCAGCAGCAGTTCTACTTACTACTTAGTGCATGCATACAGGAAGCCCTTGGTTGTTTAGGTTGCATCAGCCTTTAATATAAACCTTCCAGTATAGATCCTGACTATTGGATATCTATATGCAAGGGACCCTATATTCCAGTGTCATTGAATGCTGATCAAGCTGCACAGTATAGAATAGTCAGAATCCCTATTGAGGATCCAAGTCTGAATCTTGATGATGATGAATACAAGAAGATCAAGATAGACCTGAAAGCCTACTCCATTCTGGCTCAAGCTTTGAAGATTGGTGTCCTCAAAAGACTAGAAACATATCGCATGGCAAAAGGTGTGTGGATGCACTGCTGATCATGTGTGAAGGAAGCAGTGAGGTGATTGAGATTAACAAAGACAAATTGGTTAATCAATATGAAACCTTCCATCACACTAAGGGAGAATCAATCTCCAAACAGTTTTATCGATTAGTACAATTGGTGAATGCTTTGGAAATAATGGGGGTCACTTACAAAGAAAAAGAAATGAACAAGAAGATGCTGCATAGTCTGCCTAAAAGCTAGAAGCAGAATGTGACAATGCTAAAGAATACACTTGAATTGGAGAGCACACGCTTAGACTTTATGATTGCAAAAATTAAAGCTCTCAAGTTGAATGAAAGAAGCAGAAATTTGGGTGGACCTCAAGTCATTAAGGCATACAAATTTCCTTCAAAAACTCATTCTATGGAAAATGCCTTCGTGACTAAGGAAGATGATTTTCTATCCTCTAGAGATCACTCTAGAACCATAGGATTCATTGCTTCTTCACAACAACACAAGCAATCATATTCCAATCAATCTACTTCCACACCAATGGGCATGCCTAATGATCAAAAATCTAAAGAGCTGAAGGCAACTTACAATGACTTTGTTGCTAGTTTTGAGGCTTACTTGGGAGAAAGACTCACTTCAGCTCACCCGATAGAAAAAGATCAGGAAGAAATGGATCCAGATGATGTTGACAAAATGGATTTACAAAGGCAGATGGCCATGATTGCTATGAGAGCAAAGAAATTCTTTAGAAAAGAAAAGAAGCTAAGCTTGCATGAAAACACAAAGCTTGGATATGATAAATCCAAAGTTAAATGTTTCAATTATGTTATGACTGGCTACTTGTCCAGGAAATGCAATGCTCCCAGAAGAAGCAACAACAACTACAAGGGAAATTCACATGGTCAACCACCATCCCAATCAACCTCAAGCTCTCAATCAAGTCATGAAAATCAGTTTCAGCATCAGCATCAACAAACTCATCAAAGTCAACACCAACTAAATCATCCAGCATATGGAAGCAGCTAAGCAACCTCAATTGCACATGTCATCAGACAAGATGGAGTCTATGATTGGAGCCTGCATGTAGAGGAAGTCAAACCTTAATTTTAAAATCATGCACTCATGGCTCACATCATTGTAGTCCAACTCCAATGCCATTTGAGGTAAAATCAAATCTCTGCAGTGAAAAATGCATTAATGAACTACAGGGATACAGAGAACATAATCATAAGTTGGCTGTTATAATCAAAGAAGAAAAAGTCAAATCTAAAATGTTAAAACATGAAATGAAAAGTTTTGAAATTAAAATCAAATCACTGCTTTCAGATATTGATAAACTTCATGGTGAAAAGTACACTCTTACAGCTGAGAATGAGAGGTTAACTGAATTGTTAACTAAAACCAAAGCTGAGCAATCAGCTACTGAAGTGAACCTTGAAAAGTTTCAATTCTCTTCTGCTAAGCTGCAACAGTTACTTGATTCACAAAAGGAGCCAAAGGACATGATTGTGATAGGATACAATTCTTGTCCTCCTCCATATAATGACAACTACACGGTTATGCATGAGCCACTCACTCTGTCAAAGTCAATTGAACCTAAAGTTATTGAAACAAAAACAATAGTTTCACAGATAACTAATCCTCAAAATAAACCAAGTGTTTACATTGAAACCAATGAGGATAAAATCAGATTACGTCATCCAATCAAAATCAAAGAGTGCTCAAACAATCATGTAAGTGTCAAAAACAAAAGAGCCTACTCGATGCCATTGTGCCATTTGTGAAATTCATTCCTAAAAGACTTAAAGTGATAGAGAATGCTAAAGTTCCTATGAAACCCACTGCTAAAAGCAGATCTTATAATGAGATTAAGTCTCCTAAAAATTCAAGCAAAATCAGAAAAGGTTTCAAAGAAAACTAAGGGGTAAAGCAATAGCATCTCCATCATTTAAAGGGAAGTCACCCATGATTTAAGCACTAAAAGTGAAAATTGAACTGAGCTCACCCAAAAAGTCAAAATAAGGAATCGGTTTTGACATTTTCAACAAAAAGGATGTTGATCAATTTGATCAAGAGGTAAGAAAGACTCAAAAGAAGCAAAGACATTCTTTAAACAAATTGTTGGTCCCAACCAGCTTTGAATCATACAAAATGGTGAAGATTTGGATCAAACACAAGAAAAATAAGATGAACAATGAAGAACATCTCAAGAACACACTCAAAACCCTTTGTTTGATCCGAAAATGTGATTACAAAATGATTTGAAAGTGGAAACCCTAATCACTAGCTTCTCCAAGTTTAAAATCCTAATTTTCATACTTTACTATTTATAGTAAATGATTACTAATGATATTAGGACCCTAAACTATGACAATTAAAAATTACAATTAAAACCCAAAATGTCTAAAAACAAGATTAAATATATTTTGTCGACACAAAATATATTTATTAACAATAAACATCCTAGACAAATATATCTTCAACGTCTTTTCTCTAATCTTCGTCCCGAACGCGTCGTGTTGACTGTCGTGTTGACTTTGACCGTTGACGTTGACTTTGTTGACTTTGACTGTGTTGATAATATTAGACTATCCTTCAGACCCAACAATATTCCCCCTTAGTCTACTATTATCAACGTCTTTCATCGTGATCAGCACCGATAAGTCAACTGAACTTGATCTTTAATTTGGTAAGCTTCAGTCTCAATTTTGATGTCCAACAACTTTCATACCCTAGCCGTCCAGAGCATCCTAAGTCGCCCATCCAAGTTCATAGTCCGTTCCAGATCGATTCCAACTCGTTCTAAACGTTTGTTTCATCGTTAGATCGATCAGGTTGTTCGTTCTCACTGATTGGATCGCCAATCAAATAGAATTCCGCGCTATTTGATCTGCTCTCACGCAGAATCAGTTAGTACTCCGTACGAAAACGGTCCTAACAATATTTGAAGGAAAATCATTAGTATTGATCAATTTCAAGAAATTGACCAAGCGTTGGAAAAACATCTACAGATGAACAAAGTGTTCCTCCATAGATTCACTGGAACAAATTAAGTATCGTATCAGTGGAACTCTTGTGGAAGCTTGACAACACCACCGTTCAAGTTACTGCATCTCCTGAGACAGACTGACTTGTTGTGGAAGAACCAGTAAAACAATTGCGAAAGGCTAATCTCCTATGGAAGAACAAAGTTCCTGCGGAAGACCAACACTTGATGTACATCCCCAAGTACATCAAGTCAACAAAGTCAACATCTGCAGATGACTTTGACTTTAGTCAGAGAATGTCACATCAGAACATTCTCTAAGTAACTTTTTTACCTCGACAGGGAAGTTACTGTTACCATATCAGTAAATCCCTAAGCCTATAAATATGAGGCTTAGGTGAACAATATCAAGGAGGTTGCCTACGACTACTATGGATAAAAACATCAATCAAACCCTAGCAGTCGCAATCACCATCACAACAATATATACGCATCAATATAGCATTACAACCCTAGCATTAGCAATATCATTGATCGTTTGATTATTATAATCATTATTCAAACATTAATGAAAAAACTTTTGATACATTTATGTTTGTTCTTCATTTATTATTCAATTGTCTATATTGGTTTGAGTTTGTTCTTCATAATCTAATTGTTTATTCATCATTACAACAATCAGTTAGTCAAACAACATTCAATGGTAATTTCACGTTTATTTTGTCATTAACTAAGCTGATAAGTCCCTGGACAATCCTTGGATTAATAGGTGGTATCAGAGCCAAATGCTCATTGATTTAGATCAGTTGATCTATCAGTATTAATTTTTGTTTAATTAATCGTTTATATCATTAGATCTATCAAGTTTTTGATCAGATCTATTGATTTTCATTAAAAATTGTTTTAGGGTTTGTTCATACGACTCAAGAGTTTAAGAATCGTTTTCGATCGTGTTATTGAACGAAACAATTAAATCACAAGTCGGAACTAGTTAACTAATAGCTAACTACGATATTAAGATAAGCAAGTTGGTGCGATCATTAAAATATGTTATATCGATCAGTTGGGTACTGTTCCATTGCTCGATCAACTCACATCTGCATTAAAACCAGTTTTAATTCGTAGATCTGAGTTATTGTTCGATTATTAACAGTTCTTCAATCATTTCTGAACAATTTTCAACATTAAACATCCTCTTTCTCGTAATTAGTTGAGAATTTATTGAGAGGGTTAACTAAGTTTTGACATTACGTCTTAATTAATTGATAATTAAGAGTTGGTCATTAATTACTTCATTAACAAAACAATTTTTGCTTTAGTTAAAACAATCATCTAACTAAAATAAGTAATTCTACCGTAGGATCAGCATACCAAACCCCTAAGTTGGAGGGCAAGGCTGACTTCAAAACATGGAAAATCTATTTTAGGAACCATGTAAATACAGTGATTCTGATCTATGGTCATCCATAACAGAAGGTCCATACATTCCACTAACGTTAGGACCTGATTATAAGGACGAGAATCAGCCCGTAAGTCTAAGCAATTTATCACCTGATGACATGAAGAAGGTCAAGATTGATATCAAATCCTATATTATGCTCACTATGGCTTTGCCTGAAGATCTTCTCATTAGGTGTGAAGCCTATAAAACGGCAATTCACTGTGGAAAACTTTGCACACCTTGTGTGAAGGCAACAATAAAATTCGAATCATTAGAAAGGATGCACTCAGGTCACAATATGAGACATCTCATCGTATTAAGGGTGAATCTGTTCCTCAACAGTTACATAGATTCATGCAGCTTGTAACTGAAATGAATATCTTGGAGCTGAAGTATGATAATGAGGAACTCTACAAGAAGATGCTCCATACTCTACCTGAGAGTTGGACGTAGACTGTATCAATGTTCAAGAACACCCTGGATTTGAATGCCATCAGGCTTGACACCTTGGTAGCTAAAGTGGAAGCTCTTGAGATTGATGAGAAAACAAGAAACAAGAGCATGAAAGAAACCATTGCTCCCTATCAATTCAAGGAATCAAAGAGTGTAGGAAGTGCTTTCATTTCAAATGAAGATGATGAGAGCTCTTGTGCTGTGAGTGATGAGGAAGAAGAATTTGGTTTTTATGCATGAAGACTAACAAAATCGACTCAGAGTCACTCAAGCAACAAAACTAAAGGGAAAAAGGATAACAGAAAGAATGCAACTACTAAGGGATCATCCTCTAACAATAAAAGCAATAATAGTTCAGAACCAATTACTGTAGTACTTGATTCTAAAGAGCAAAAAGCAGCATTTACAGCTTTCAGCTCAAGCTTCCAAGCATACCTGGGCAACACTTTGACCCCAGCTCATTTTTGCCAGCAAGATCTAGAAGAACTTCATCATGATAAAGTAGAAGAAATGGATATGCAATGGCAGATGTCAGTGATTGCTTACAGGGCAAAGATGTACCTACGGAGAAACAAGGGATTATCTGCTCTAGGTAGAACAAAAAAATAGGAGTTGATAAATCAAAAGTGAGATGTTTCAAATGTAACCTTTATGGCCACTTCTCAAGGGAATGCAACCAGCAGTCCATATCTCAGCAACAATATCAACATCCTCAACATCAGCAACAGCAACAACATCAAGCAAATCAAAGGCCATTCAAGTAGCCTCAACTCACCAATTCATCCCTACCAACTTTAAGTACATCTGTAGCCAGCTCAAGCAACCAAGAGACTGGATTGATCATCCTGCAGGATGGTACTTGTGATTGGAGGCTATATGAGAAGGAAGTCTTGGAAGAGAATGAAACTCTCATGGTAAACATGGAGAATAAGGTCCTACCAATGTCCAAAGAGGTAAGTGAAAGGTTGTGTTCATCCAGTTGCATTGAGGAAGTTGAAAGATACAAAACTCATGCTCAACAACTTGCCAATAATGATAAAGAAACAATGGTTTTAAGTGAATCTCATGTAAGGGAACATAAACTTTATCAGGTCAAAAATCATTTCCTTACAAATGGATTTAGATATACTAGTTTCAGAAAATTACAATTTGAAGGCACAAGTTGAGCATTTGACTGTATCTTTAACAAAATCAATAGTAGAACATGCATCTACTGAAGTGAAACTTCAGAAGTTTCAACTTTCATCTCAACAATATGAGAAGTTGTTAAATTCTCATATTGAGACACAAAACAAATCAGGTTTGAGTTTTCATAATGTTCCACCCCCAGTAAATAACAATTATACCTCATTACCTAATTCTATGACGAACAGCTTATCAAACCATTTTATGCCAAGCCTTAATCATACAGTTAAAACTGAATTTATTCAAGTGGCAAATGGTGATATATCTGAGCTGAGTGAAACTAAATCAACTGATTCAGAAGTTGTGAATCCAAGGATCACAATCAGAAATTATCAGTGTTAGAATGGAATCAAGTTAATGATTGCGGAATGATCATTAACCGTTATTTAATTGTTTTGTTTTATAAATAAATATTCAACATAATAAATATTGACTATGACAAACACAATGATATCAACACAATAATTAAACAAACAAGATTTGATTCAAAAGTATTTCATTAAAACTGATTAATGATTACAGATGAATAAATAATGAATGCGATAAAAAATTACTGCTTCAAACGTGTTGATGTTGGTGATATATTGATGTGACGGCTGCTAGGTTTTGTGATGAATTGATTGTGTGAATCAATTTGACGTTTTGTGTTTTCCGTCTAATTGCTCTCTCTCGGTATGAAACCTAGGACTCATATTTATAGCCAATTATGATTCTGTTAAGGAAACGCCGGATCTCTTCGGATTCGAAATTGTCTTGTTGACTTGTAACACTTGTATAATGCAAGTTCAAGTGTTTGGTCTTCCGCAGCTACTTTTGTCTTTCGCAGCTCCTTTGTTCTTCCGAAGGTATCTTGTTCTTCTGAAGGTATCTTGTTCTTCCGAAGGTAGTTTGTTCTTTCAAAGGTATCTTGTTCTTTCGAAGGAGTCTTCACTTCAGTTTCTTCTTGTGGTGTTTGTTCATCAGTGAATACTGATGTTCATCCGTAGAAGATCTTCGGATATTTGTCTTGTAAGAAACATATCTACGGAAGAACAAAAATGTTCATCCGTAGATGTTTCTTACACTTAGTCGATTTCACAAATTGACCAAGTATAATGTTTTTACCTGCCATCATAGACATAAATCAACACACATATGGGTTAACCTATATACATAATGCATACATCAAAATAATGAATTACAATCATTCATTACAAGTATTGATTAAAGTTCTAAGGCTATACAAAATGATCTTTATCTATTGTTCTAGATCTAACAATACTCCCCCTTAGGCTTAGACACTTGTAATCAGCTCTTCAAAACTGAAAGCTCCTTCATTCTTGACACCATCTTCTTGTTGAAATATGATACTGCATCCTTTTGATCATCATATTTTGTGACAACCGGTCCCAAGATCACTATTCTAAACCCTAATTTATTTGCATCATATCCCATCTTATGAGTACTAATAATGGAAACAATTTAATTAGATCAATAATGTTAGAATCACCGTTTGTTATTTGATCCATTTTTATGATTCTATGTGATTTATGTGAATTTAGTCATTTTAAGTCTTGCCTTTTCTTTTTAGAAAATTAGTGTCTAGGAATATTAATTAGTCACCCTAAGTAGAAATCACTTAGTCTTAATTGAAACATATAAAATGTGTGCACACACACACATACTAGTAATTTTCGGTTCATGCATGCATGGACATGCACAAGACACTTAATCAACTAACAAAAATTAATCACCTAAAATATTACATTATACCAAACATTACACTACATAATATCAATTTCTAATTAAAAATTAAAAGTAAAAACCCACACTACTAGCCAAAATTGGCCGCCCCTTTGACCACCAATCACCACCTTTGCTTGCCACAACACTCTACCCTTCCTATCAACCATACAACTCTCATGCATTTTCATTTCTTGCAAGACCACTCCACCCTCATTCTCCCTTACTCTCTCTTGGATTCCCTCTCCAAAAACACACACTTACACCACGGTTCCAAGTCCATTTCAGCAGCAAAAATCATGAAGAACAAGCTTGCATCCATCGGCCAACATCTAAACCGCAAGAAGGTGTCCATTTGGTGAAGTTTTGAAGCTTGAAACGTGCAAGACCTGTGATTCCAGCCTTTGTTAGAGATTCTTCAGCCTTATACAAGGAGTTCCAGACCATCCACGACCATCCACACCTTCCAAACCGTGAGTTACATCAAGTGTAAGCTCCATATGTCGGTTTTGGTCCTTTCTCAAGTTTGTCTTCATTTTTCAGCTAAAAACCCTACTTTTTCTTGTTGTAGCAGAAACTTCTCACTACTACCTTGTTCTTGGAGAGCTTTCCACGTCCTTGAAGGTATCCCACAAGTATAACACGTCAATCTATAGGTGTAACAAGGGCTACACCTAGAAAACCCTCTTTTTGGGTGATTCTCACCATCTAACTTGTGCATCTTGTAACCTTTGAGAACTAACCTTGTAACCTGCTTTCTAATGGCTCAATAAACTCCTAATAATCTGTTTTGAATGTTAAAAATGGTTGTACACCATGAATGGAAGGTATTAGCACAAGAACACCATGAAAAACCCCTCTTTCTACAAGTAGCAACCTCTTTTAGGCACTTGTTGAAAACCCTCTCAAAAAAGGTTCATAAACTGCTCAAAAATGACTTTTAAACACCCCAATAATCTTATTTTTAAGTTAGACCAAGTTGTGGTAATGGTTAAACTCAAGTTACAATGATTTACACAAGTGTAATGGTCAGTTATGACATTTTCTATGTATTTGAAATCTATGGATGTGTAGAACAACTAGGCCACGATTTGGGACTGTTATTTCAGTAGGTTTTGATGAATATTGAGTGTTAATATTGTTTAATCTCTGGAACAAAGGACATGTTGTGTTTAGACCCATTTTGGTCACTTTCGGGACCTGAAAACATGCTAAAATTCCTTAAAAACAAGAAATATTGGGCTATAAACTTTTTAAAGAGAATTCCAGGTTCATTAAGGATTAATAAAGTGTTCTAGAGTCAATAGGAATTTTTAAAGGTAATTTAAATGGATTTTTAAGTGAAAACGTGTGCTAACCGAGAGACGTTTTTGAGGAAAATCTAAGAAAAATGGGTATAAGGTTAGAAATTATAAAAATCATGTCCATCCAGTAGGTTAAATGATAAAATAACTTCAAAAGTAGAATGGTTGGTCAAACAAGCTTTTAAAATGGTCAAACCCGGTTAAAAACGCGTTTTAACGGTTTAAACGTAAAAACGAGTCTTTCCACTACTAGAGGCAAATTTTGTGATTTAAAAGGTTGGAAACTTACAAAAAAGACTATAAAAAGTTAGCTACTGGTCCTAGACTCAAAAACATGAAAACTCATAGGTAACCATCTTAAACCCTTCGGTTTTACCGTAACCGGCAACGTTAAACGCGTAATTTATAAACCGAGTCCATAAACTGAAAATTTGGATATATGTCCTTAAAATTAAGTTAGATTAAGTTCTTGAACCTGATTTTTGGTTATAAAGGTCATCAAATACAAGAAACCAAACTTAAGGGTAGAAACTGTCAATTTGGAAACTTCAGGGGCTAAACTGTAAAATTTTGTTAAACTTCATAATCGACTCCAATAAGCACTTTAGTCACTTGAATAGCATATTCACCATATATTCTTGACTTAGTAATGTATAAACCCTTGATTGTATGAGAGACCTTGAGTTTCCATAAAAAGAAACTTTTTATACAAACCCTAATCTAATCAAAGCCGAATCCGACCAAATAAGACTTAGACACTCTTGTTGCACCTTCAATAGGTTTAGAGCAGTAGCTAATCACTTAATATATTCATGTTAGGGTGCTAGACTTGAGATATTCCCGGCACACGAAGGATTTCTTTGCTTAATATCTAAGGTGAGTTCTAGTGATCCCTTTTCACTTACTGTTTTTGGGATGAAACATGCTCTTTTGTTTTATGAACTATGATTGTGCTTTACTTGATGCTTGTATGTGGGACTTTTTGATACCTGCTGATACTTATATCATGTTCATTAATTCTTTTGTGAACCGCTTATTTTATGTGGATAGATCTATTTGGGGAATCCCCCACACACAGTGGCTCCCGCTACAGGGAGGTACCCCACTGAGATCCTGAGGGATCGTATGTGGCATGTAACAGGTTTTAAATAAGAAACTATGGTGAACCATCCTGGCAGGAATGGTTCACTGTTTTGAGGCTTGGTTCCTTCCCTCGGGAATATCCGGTTAACACAAGTTTAGAAGAGGCCAACCGGGGACCAAGTGTAGGGTTGATTGTGATACCCCATGATGACTGATACTAAAAATGATGCTTTTAAAATCAAATGAGATTTTTCACAAGCTTTCACACTTGATTCTAAAACCTTTACTGTGGACTTTAAGAGTTCCTTTTATTGTTTTTGAAACTTTAAGCACTTGAATTCACCAACTTTTTAGTTGACACTATTTTCTTTTGAGCATGTTTCAGGTAACCCGTGAAGACTCTTAGTTGTTATGGAAGACTTAGACTCAACCCCGAGACCATGGCATTAGTTGTATGACCAAATTTATGACTTGAACAATTTGATACAATGACTATTTAATTTATGTTGAAACATGTAAACATTTGGGGCTGGATCTGTTTCCAGCCCGGTGTCTTCTAAAAACTTGAAATGCCATGTGATGTTCTCTCCCTTTGAGCTCTTATATTGGTTTGTTTCCGCTGCCATGTATGTTGTTGCTAATCTGTGATGTCCCACCCTACCTGGGCCCAGGGGTGTGACATATTTGTACTTGATCTCCATTCTGCATATCTTTTGTAGTGTATCAAAACTTAATCCCAAAATGTCTTTTTCAGTTGTTAGAGTTTCCACAACACTTTGATTATGCGATATTTCAAGCTCATCTTCTTCTGTAATTTTTAGTTCTGATATTTCTTTAATGTTCGCTCCTTTCAACAGTCTAGAATCATATCTTCTTCTCTTGTATGCTTTTGCATGCAGTTTATCAACCACTTGAATCATGTGAACATATAGGCATAAATCATTCTGAGCTCTTTCATCAAGGGGCTTTGGGAAGAATTTGTCATCCAAGTATGAACTGTAGCTAGGGTGGAGCAGCTTGATCTCCACTGGATCAAAGACTCTTATCTTTTCAGCTTTCTTTCCTTCAGCATTCCTCAACAACAACAATTCTTTGGTCTTCTTAAGATATCCCTGTTCAGTTATGGGATATGTATATTGATTTCCATCAAATCTTTTAATAGCTGCTAAATTCCTGTTTTGGTGTCCAACTCTCTTTAAAAACTCATCATCTACCATTGTAGAGGAGTTGGATTTTCTATCTTTTTATCCTTTCTGTTCTTCTTTTATGCTCATCATCTTCTCTCTTAGCTTCTTTCAGCACATCATATCTAAATTTAGTCTTTAACTTTCCCACCAATACAGAGAAGTCTCTTCCTCTTGGGTGAATTAGGTAGTTAGAGATGATTAAGCTTTGCAGATCTTTGAGGTCACTTTCAGGTAGGCACAATACTGGTACTACATCATGAAAGTATTGAATCCTTCTAGATGTTCTCTTTATGATTGCACAATCCCACTCTTGATCATACTTCCAGGCCATAATCCTGTTGTCTTCCACAGAGTTAGGACTTATGATATGATCAAACAACTCTATCAAGGTAGACTTTTGTTCTATAATCTCTCTGACTGTTGTACCCAATAGCCACACTTTTCCAGGTATAACTGCTCGTGGCTCTCTGATCAGTTTTTCTTTCCCTTTGTGCTAGTCTTTACTATCAACAGTTTTTCTCTCCAGTTTCTAGCTCAACATCCATTACATGCTCCATCATCCTCCTTAGCCGACCAACTATTCTTCCCTTAAGCTCATATACTTTGTAGTTGTGACCCTGTAGCCAACATGTCATATTGTATTGCTAAGCTTTGAAATATCACAGTGACCCAAGTCTTTCTTGATTTTCTGAATAGATTGGAATGTTATGAATGCATCATAGTCATAATCAGGGATCATGAATCTAGCAAGCTCAAATTCTTTCAGTAGATACTTCATTTCATTCAGATTCATCCTCTCAACCATGTCATACAGAAACACATTGTTGATAAGGGTCATAAACATAGTTGACTCAAGCCTCTCTTCCGATATGTCTTTTGTTGTCAGAAGATCATCAGCCTTTAATTCTTCTTGTTCTTTGTGAGGCTCTTCTTTAGTAAGCTCATTCCATTCAGCATCACTATTAGTTTCTACATGAGATTCAGGCTTTAATATGGAAACATCCATTGAATGAGTGTGCTCTGGAGATGTAGGCCTTGATCTTTTAGGTGAATCTTCAACATTGATCACCTTTTTTTGAGTTGTACCTAAGTACTTCCTCTTCCTGGAGTATAGAATAAGATGCTTAGAAGTCTTAAAAGATTCTTTTGATTGTTTTGTTGATGGAGCAGCATTTGACTCAAGGTCACAGATTTTGATTATTAGCTCATCAATCTCTTCATCTTTCCTTTTTAACAAAGCAGATTGAGAAGAGAGAAAGTTGGTTACAAGATCAATTTCCAATGCTAGCTTCTCCTTTTCACACTTCTCATGCTTTACTATCTCTAGAAGTTCTTCTTACTGTTAAAGTAGTGCATCAGTTACTTTGTTGTTGCATTGTGCATCTTCTCTTAATCATTTTAGTCTTGATTCTTGTTTCATCAACTCATCATCTTTTTCTTTTATCACACCCTTCAACTCTTGTATTCTTTGCTTTCTTTTGTTTGATTTGATAACCAGTTTGTTATATTCAGCCACTAAATAACTGTTGCTTACAGGGATGTCCTTGTCACTAAGATCATCTTCATGAAAGGCAACAACATCAACATAATTAGTTTCTTCCACACCTTCTTGATGTTGATCAGTAATCTCATCATCATAAACTTTAGTAGGTGCCACACTTGCTGAACTTGACAGGACTCAACTGCTTGATCTGCCTGCTCTTGATGTTATTGTTGTTGTAGTTGTTACTGAAGATCAGTGGTTGGTGAAGCTGGTTCAGTTTGATTAGACAAGATTGGTTTTTGTGAGTTGGTTTTTGTCAGTGTGAACTGAGTTTTGAGAATGAGAAGCAGAGACAGGCTCTGTATGTATACTCTTAGGTGATTGACTAGGTGAGTGATGGAGAATTGGAGAGATTGGCTGGGTGTTTTGACTAACTGTTTGAGAATGTGATAATGGTTCATGTTATAGGTGAGATGGGCAGGGGGTTTTCACTGGCTGGTGATTGATGATGTGGAGATTGATGATGTTGGTGAATGGGTGATTGATGGGGTGAATGTGAGGCTTGCACAGTGTCAGCAGATGAACTCTCTTGCTAGTTTTCCCATATTAGTTCTTGTGGGATGTTGGCATTGGCATCCACCACACGAGCAAACATTGGCATGTCTTCTCCTTGGTATTTACCACTATCTTGTTCAGTACAGATCTACCTAAATATGCTTGTACAAAGACATCACCTAATCTTTCTATCCCAGGCAGCTCAGTATTAATGACAGTTGGAGGAACCTTGGAAACATGAACATTTTATCATCATTCTGTACTCTTATTTGGTCACACAAACATCCAAAAATGTATTTTGAGTAGTTATATGTTCTTCCTTCAAAGATCCTTGTGATTCCAGAAGAGATGTGCCTTGAGAATCTATCCATTCTAGATTTCCTATTTAAGATACACTTAAGGTAAGTGTGACATAGGAACCGGTAAGGTTTGCACAATCTCCACTTCTTGATCTCTCCTCTTTCAAAGTCACCATCATAACCCATCAGATAAAATATCTTCTCAATGTACTCATGTTCAAATACGTCTGGGTGACCTATTTCCTGATCTCCCAACTCTAATACCCTTCTGATGGTCTGTTCATCTATTCTTAAGTGTTCATTCCTAATCTCAGCATGAATCACTTCAGTTTTTCCTCATTATCTATTCTAGCCGAGTTCCAAAAATCAAGTGTGTGTGATTGTTTGATCACTGGATTAGCCGTCAGGGCATAGAACAAGCTTGATCGTCGTAAGAATCTGATGATGTCCCGACACCCTTCTGATACAGGGTCATCAGCATTAAGAAATGCACACACATTATACTCTCTAGCAAATCAATTAGTCATCTGTTCAAGAGTTAAGAAGAATAGATTAGGATCAACATTACAGACATCAGAATACGAACAGTTTTAATGATAACCAAGAATCAAACAGTTCAATATTGATGATTATGACATGTTTTACCTTCAAAACAATGATTTGAGATCAAGGTTATGTGTTTGTTTGAGGTTTTGATTTGGTAATTTTGAATGTTTGTGAAAAGGGGAAAAAGGTTTGTTGTGTGCGCTTTTGTAGGTATGAAAAGTGCTCTGAAAAAGTGAATAATGAAAGTTTTAAGTCAAAAACATCATTTATACTCACTCAAACACATTAATTTCATTTATTTAATAAAGTGGGTCCCGCCTCCTTTTTACCCTTCCACGGAATTTATTTATTCCGCATGTTTTAGTTCTTTCGTAGGACATCTACGGATGCATAACATCGGCGGATGCCTAACCATCAAGAACTGAAATAGAATTTGAAGTATAACTTGATTATCCATAGATTACCACTCTATGAACATAGATTATACTTTTAAAATATTAACACATCCGTAGTTTACCAATTCTACGGATGGTCATATTTTAGTTGGTTAAGTTTCGCACTGTAGCTTCTACTAATGCTGAAATTGCACTGTAGCTTCTGCTGATGCTTAGAATGCACTGTTTGAAACTTCTTTTGATTATATGGTTCTAAGCAAGTGATAGAACCATTTATTGCTATTGGACCTTGTTAACATTGTTTTCATGACAATTGTGCCCAAGAAGGTTTATAGTTTGAAAAACTTCATATATCCTGCAGCCAAGTTAGTGCTTAAGCTCCAATTCCTTCTTAGATTTTTTATCAAAATTCAGATTTTATTGTTTTCATGCATTAACTACTCCCCCTAAAATTGTGATTAATGATAAGATGTTGCATTCATCATAAATTTAAGTAGAAGAATAGCATGAAAGGCATATGACAGTCCAAAAGTTATGAAACCTACTAAGGTAAAAGAAATAAAACAAAAATAAAATAATTATTATGTACATGCATATATATAAGGGGATCATACTATGGCACTAAGCTTCTACCTGCTTGATTTGTTTGATGAAATGTGACCTGATTCTAGTCCTGATTGCAAGCATGTATTTCCACTTAAATCCAAACAAGAGTATTGTATCAACTAGGCATGTTGTTTATCATGTCTTAATGTTTATTAGAGATTAACTGTTATGTGCTCCACATTCAATTCACATTAGTGTTTGTCCTCTGTTTGTGAGTCAATTTATCACTTTTTCACACTTACAAACTATGTACATTAAGTTATAAATTCTATCTTGAGACAAATTTGATGTCTCATTAATGCTTTGTTGCTAAAGCTCTTTAAATAATATACAATTGATCACAATTGATTCTTTTGAGAGCTTAGATATGATCATCATCAGGTCACCAGGTCTTTACTTACATAAAACAGAGGTGCCTTCACCCAGATCTTTGTTTACATAAAACAGAGGGATGATGAGGATCATACTCTATACACCAGTTGGTTACAGAGGTATGCCAAGGTGTTCATTAACCTAGGGCTTTATTTACACAAAACAGAGGGAATATGATTTGTAATAATAGAAGTTATAAAGTGTTTTCATAGTGTACTTGGGTGAGTGATTTGATCACATCAGGATAAGACTTACTTGCTTGATCCTCAAAATGGAGTTTCCCACAGATAGTCACCTTTTCATTATGTTAGGCATGCTCTTATTGTAGTTTCCACTCAAGATGAACCTACTCACATATCAAAGTACTTTTGATCAGATTTAAATTAAGTTAATTACACAGGAAGTAAGCAAAGGCATAGTGTACTATCATTTCCCAAACATATGACATGCTCAATCAAAAGACATAATAAAGAAAGACTATATTTTTGTATTTTTATATGGTTTTCTGAATGTTTTTGGATTTTATAGATTACTATTCACAAGGACAGTCACATGCTTTTCATTGTTGATGATGATCAATCTAAGTTAATCATGCCCAAAGCTTAATTAGAAAATTAAATCTGACTGAATCAAAGGCTTTAGTGAATAAATCAGCAAGCTTATTTGTTGTATCCACTTTGATTAACTTGATTAAACCCTTTTCTGAGCAATCTCTTAGAAAATGGTATCTGATTTCAATATGCTTTGTTTTGCTATGTTGAACTGGATTAGCAGTGATAAACATAGCAGCTGAATTATCAATATGAATTGGGGTTTGAAGGAAATTGTAACCATAATCAAGCAATTGGTTCTGCAACCAAAGTACTTGAGAGCAACCAGCTGAAGTAGCTATGTACTCAGCCTCAGCTGTGGATAAGGATACATTTGTTTGCTTCTTGCACTACGTTGAAACAAGTCTTGGTCCTATAAATTGACATCCACCAGTTGTGGATTTTTTGTTGTTGTTGCATCCTTCAAAGTCACTATCTGAATATGAGTAGAGAGTGAAGTCACCATCCTTTAGATACCAAAGTGTTGGAGCATATATTGTCATATATAGAGTGTCCGTCGCTTGGCGAATAGTCTAGGCTTAATGTAATACACCTGATATGTTGTAAACACATGAAACTGAGTCATTTGCAGGAGCATATGTGAATGGGTCTCAGTCGTACGACTGAGCCATGCTAATAGACCAGTCGTGCGACTGAGAGATGCTGTTGGGCCATTCGTAAGACTGAACCATAAGTATGGTCCAGTATTACGATTGAACCATACGCATGGTCCAATCGTACGAATAGGCCCAGTCGCATCTGATATGGGCCGAGGCCTATAAATACCAGTTTCATGGTGTAAAGGTTGGTAGCGAGTGCCCAGCGCCCAGGGGCGGCCGGATGAGGGGGGAGATCATGCTCGACCTCCCCTTGCCAAAAGTCATGATTCTTCTGTTTAATGAGCTTGTAATCATTCAGTTTTATCAATGAAATCATTCGATTATGGTTCATTCTATTGTTTGTCTTTTGGTTTTTCTCCTTCCGTCAAGAACACGCTCGGATGTCAACGATCCAGCAACTTCACAATTGGTATCAGAGCCGGATACTGCTAGAATGATCTAACAATCATTCTAGCAACCCGAGCTCTTAAATTCTAGATATATTTCATGTTCTTTGATGTTAAACCCACTTCGTGTTCTTCGTGTTTTGCTCAGATCTCGTGATGTGTGTTCTTTCTCTGTTAAAATCAAACACGAGATCACGTTCTCATCACCCTTGCGAATCTTATGATGTCTATCTTGTTTCGGTTCATGTAAAGTTCATCAGATTAGGGTTTTTGGCAGCCATGGCGGCTGCAGATCTGAAAATCTACGTGCAGATGCGCCCGTGCGACTGGACCATGCTAATGGACCATTCGTATGACTGGACCATCCTAATGGACCATTCGTATGACTGGACCATGCTAATGGACCATTCATACGACTGGACCATGCTAATGGACCATTCGTACGACTGGACGATGCTAATGGACCATTCGTACGACTGGACCATGCTAATGGACCATTCGTATGACTGGACCAAGCTAACGGACCAGTCTTTTGTCCAGTCATGCTGCTGGACCAGTTTTATGTCCAGTCATGCTACTGGACCAGTCTTATGTCCAGTCATGCTGCTAGACCAGTCTTATGTCCAGTCACCCGGATAGACTCAGTCTTATGTCTATTCGTAAGACTGGACCTGTCGCATGAATATATCATTCGTATCATCCATTCGCACAAATTTGCTATTTGTCCTCCATGTCATACGAATGAACGGTGTTCCCAAAAAAAGAAAAACCTGGATCTGCCTCTACATAGATTTGAGGATGAGCAAAGCACATTCACCCTGAGGTTCTCTTGTCAAACAAGTTTGATGGATATCCCATTATTTGTTGGACTTCCAGAATTGGTGAGTGTAGTTAGAACCCAAAAGAGAAAAGAGAAGATATCAGCAGTCGGTGCTGATTTTGTGAGGTAGTCAGGAGCATCTGACTATTTATTGGCTAATCAAGTTATATTTATCTGCACAGTGAGGATTCTGATTCTTAGGGGGAATCCATGTTTAGAGAAATTGAAGACGCAATCAGAAAGTGATGATGTGAGCTGGTTTCTGATGATGAATCTGCATGCATGCTGATTTGTTTGATATTGTCAGTTATGGATTGGAATCTTCTACTTTTTGCCCAATACACCGTATGAAGACACCAAAAGAGCACAATGTTAATATATTGGGATATGCTGAATCTGAGGGGGAATTTCTGTAGTTGTTAATGTTAATCAGGTTAGCTTGTGTGAAGATTGGAGCAATGGAAAACTCTTCATGTCATTATCTGGAAAAATCAGTCAAATGGGGAATATTACTGCTATGATGGTGTTTTGCAAAGTAAACGAAAGCTATAGTGCCTAATTCACTTTCAGGGATACTGTAGCAACCTGACGGATCAGCAACATTGGCTAATATGGTTTTTCCTTTGATTCTATTGGAAACCAGAGCAAAGATTGACTGAAGATTATAAGAGGTGTTATCTACTATTCGCAAGCAACGTCCAAGGGGGAATTTGTTGGAGCATATATTGTCATATATAGAGTGTCCGTCGCTTGACGAATAGTCTAGGCTTAATGTAATACATCTGATATGTTGTAAACACATGAAACTGAGTCATTCACAGGAGCATATGTGAATGGGTCTCAGTCGTACGACTGAGCCATGCTAATGGACCAATCGTGCGACTGAGAGATGTTGTTGGGCCATTCGTAAGACTGAACCATAAGTATGGTCCTGTCATACGATTGAACCTTACGCATGGTCCAATTATACGAATGGGCCCAGTCGCATCTAATATGGGTTGAGGCCTATAAATACCAGTTTCATGGTGTAAAGCTTAGTAGCGAGTGCCCAGCGCCCAGGGCGGCCGAATGAGAGGGGAGATCATGCTCGATCTCCCCTTGCCAAAAGTCGTGATTCTTCTGTTTAATGACCTTGTAATCATTTGGTTTTATCAATGAAATCATTCAATTATGGTTCATTCTATTGTTTGCCTTTTGGTTTTTCTCCTTCCGTCAAGAACACGCTTGGATGTCAACCGATCTAGCGACTTCACATCACTATCTGAATATGAGTAGAGAGTGAAGTCACTATCCTTTAGATACCAAAGGCCAAGAGCAGGTTTCCCTTTCAGATATCTGAAGATTCTCTTAACAGCATTCAGATGAGACTCTTTTGGATCAGATTGGTACCTAGCACAAACACACACAGCAAACATTATGTCAGGTCTGCTGGCAGTTAGATACATAAGAGATCCTATCATTGATCTATATAATATTTGATCAACATATTTTCCAGTAGGATCAGGCACAATCTTGTCAATTGTTGAAGCAGGAGTTTTGCATGAAGATGTATCAGCTAGATTGTACTTCTTCAATATTTGATCTCTTTATTGATAAAGATACCATATGTTTTCTGATGAACTTGGAGATCAAGGAAGAAAGTCAATTCTCCCATTGAACTCATCTGAAACTCAGATTTCATTAGTTCCTCAAAACTAACACACGGTCTCTTTTTGTTGATCCAAATATAATGTCATCTACATATATTTAAACAACTAAAAGGTCTTGATGTTCTTGTTTGAGAAAGAGTATCTAATCAATAGTTCCCCTTTAATATCCATGCTTGAGCAAGAAAGATGATAATGTTTCATACCACATTCTTGGTGCTTGATAAAGACCATACAAAGCTTTGTCTAGCTTGTATACCCTATGTGGGTAGTCAGGATCTTCAAAACCAGGAGGTTGAGCTACATAGACCTCTTCATCAATTTTCCCATAAAGGAAAGCACACTTGACATCCATTTGGTAGACAGTGAACTTCTTATATGAAGCATAGGCTAGAAATACTCTTATTGCTTTAATTCTTACAACAGGTGCAAAAACTTCATCATATTCTATCCTTTCTTCTTAAGTATAGCCTTGTGAAATTAGTCTAGCTTTGTTTCTCACAATTATACCTCTGTCATCTAATTTATTTTTGAAGAGCCATCTTGTCCTAATTGGATGTTCACCTTCAGGTAGATCAACAAGATTCTAGACATTCTGCTTTCTGAATTGTTGAAGCTCTTCCTGCATAGCTTCAATCCAGCTATTATCTTTTAGAGCAGTTATAATGTTTGGAGGAACAACTTATGAAAGAAAACAAATAAACAAACAAATGTTTATAGCTCCCCCTTGGCTTCTTATGGTTCTTTCATTTAGATCTCTAATTATGTTATTTGTTGGATGAGACTTGTAAATTTTGGTTGTTGGAATAGCTTCAACTGGAATGGATGATTCCAAGTTAGTCATATCCATTGATGCAGATGGATTCAGCTATGATGATGAATTTAGGAAGTAGTCAAAGTGTTTTTCATGTTCATCATTAGAAGTAGAATGATTTTCTTCATGAGTTAGTACATCAGCTGTATTGTGATTATCTTCCGCAGGAACTTCTACGGAAGTATTTGGTGCTTCTGTAGGAATTATAGGAACATCTATGGATGGTATTTGTTGACTTGCTGACATCAACTCTTTGGAATGCAATGGGTCATCTTCAATGTGTGGAACATCTGCTGAGGCATTATCCATATCTCAGGATGTAGGATGCTCATCAGCGGATGCAGAGTCATTAACTGCGGGTGCAGTGTTTCCATCTGAGGATGTAGATCATTTTGCTGGACTTGTGCAGCATTATTGTTGTTATTGGTTGTTCCTTGATCCATGATACTTGATGTTTGGTTCTTGGAGGATCAGCTGATAGTGATACTTTATTCAGATTTGGAGGAACAAATGGATAATATGTATCAGCAGAACCTGCATTATTCAAATAACCAGAGTTAAATGAGTCTGTTAGCGCATCCATATCAAACAACCATGATGATCCTTTTACAGATTTAGGAAATAAGGATTCATCAAATGACATATTAGGAGTTTCTTCCATAATGTTTTGTTATGGAATGTAAATCCTATATGATTTAGATGTTGAAGAATATCTAACAAAGAAACCATCATAGGTTTTTCTTTGAAAATTTTCCCAATTGTTCCTTTGTATTTAAAACAGAAACATGACACCCAAAAGCTCTAAGATACCCTATGTAAGGTTTTCTTTTGAATAAAAGCTCATAAGTTGTTTTATTATGTTCTTTCACAATTAATGTCCTCTTTTGAACATTGCATGTTATGTTCACAGCTTCAGCCTAAAATATGATTGGCAGCTGTGAATCAGCTAGTATTATTCTTGCTGTTTCAATGAGAGTTCTGTTTCTTCTTTCAGGTTCTTGTTGCACTGAACTACCTGCAATGCCTTTATTCCTGCAAAAAGAATCTAAGTCAGCATTAACAAATTCAGTCCCATTGTCACTCCTAAAAATTTTAACTTTTAAATCAAGTTGATTCTCAATCTTGATGACAAAGTCCATTAATGTTTCTGATGTTTCACTCTTTTGTTTTAAGAAAAAGACCCATGTGAATCTAGTGAAATCATCCACTACCACTAAACAATATTGCCTTTTTCCAATGCTTATCACATTGGTTGGACCAAAAAGATCCTTGTGAAGCAATTTGAGTGGTGTAGTGTTGGTATTGATAATTTTGGATTTATGAGACACTCTATGTTGGTTTCCTTTATAACATTAAGGACAATGGTTTGAATAATAAAACTCTTTCTTTGGCAGTCCAATAACTAGGTCATTTTTTACCAATTTATTCATGTTCTTCATGTTGGAATGAACAAGCCTTCTATGCCACAATTGAGATTCATCTTCTGATAACTTAGATAGCAGCCATGTTTCATGGCTTGTGAGTGCAGTATTGTTCATATCCAAAACATAGGTGTTTCCTTTTCTTGATGCTTTAAGAAGGATCCATTCTTCTGGAACTGAAAAACCTGGCTTAAGAATGTAACAATTAGTGTTTTCAAACAATGTGCTATAATTTTGATCACAAATTTGAGACACACTCAATAAATTATACTATAGATTTTCACAATAATTTACTTTCTCAAATTTGAGCACACGATTAGTTACCATTCCTTCACCAACTATTTTACCTCCCTTCTTATCCCCACCAAATGCCACATATAAGGTGTTTTTATGCTTCAAGTCATGGAGAAGAGAACAGTTTCCTGTCATCTGCCTGGAACAACCACTGTCAACATACCACTTGTTGTCAGCTCTCCATGATTGTTCCTGCACACATAAAGAAATCAATTAGAATTGACAACCCAAGCCTTAATAATCTTGGGTTTGCCATCAGTGTCTAAAATTGTTACTCCTTCATGAATCAGTCTTGAAGTTTCAGTATTAATTTTAGTCTTAATTGATTCATTCTGTGTTGTTTGTGGTGAGGATGATTCTGTTGAAGATGAGGTTGTTGAACTTGGTTCTGGTTTCTCAATCTCTTATTCATTCACCTTGTCTTTATTTCTTTGTTGCTTTCGTTTTGACAATGAACCTTGATTGTTGAAAGTTTCATCATCTCTTGATTTTGAATGAGGTACATGAGTTCCCTTTTCAAAATTATTAAAGAAAGCATCATCATCATTTGTCTCCTTTTCAGTCAAATCCACCTTTTTATGAGGTGTTTTGGATTGCTGAAATGGTGTTCTTTTCTTCAAAGGTTTACCATCAGCAGATGTTTTCTCCTTTGGTTTTGGCTTTTGTTCTTGTTGCAGCTTCTTTATTTTTGAATCTTCTTGACTATCAGTGGATTGAGAGTCTGATTCAGCTATCTCAGATTGTGGCTTCTTTATGCTCTTTGTCTTGTTCTTTTTGTTAAAATAACATTCCTGAGTTGAATGATTATTTTTGTTACATATTGCACAATGTTTGTTGAAGTAGCAGTCAGAGGTCATGTGATTGTTCATATTACAAATAGAACAATAACTGCTAAAGTAATAATCTTCAGTATTGTGAGTTTTCATATCACACCATTTGCAATATATTTCCTCTGATTCTTTATCAGAATTGTTTACTTTCTTTTTCTTATTTAGCGTTTAAGGCTTCAAGTCTTTTTACAATTTTGCAGTTGATTTGTCCTTGCGTTTCCCTGGTACACTGTCAAAGGATTCTTGTTTACCATTTGCTGATTTCTGTTGCTTGGAATTCATCACTTTCTGGTTTGATTTATTGGTTGTTGTTTTTGTCTTCTGCAGATCTTCTACTGATTCAGTAGATTTGGTTTTTGCAGATCTTCTACTGAAGAAAGTTTCTTCTTCCGCTGACGATCTGCTGATCGTTTCTTCTTTCCCTTTTCTACGAAAGATGTGTGTACTTCCTCAGTAGATGTACACTATTCAATTCCTTTAGTTGAAGGTTTTTGATGCTGATGAAGTTCTTGAAGACCTTCATCTAGCTAAGCTATCTCTTACAAATAGTCTTCAACATGTTTCTTTTTTTTGGAGGATATTGCAACTTTGTTTCTTCAAGAACTTTGGGAATGATTGTTTCAAAAGCAACATTCTTACCAATATTCAGTTGATCATGATCATGTTCATCAGAATCATCCAAGTCATCACACTCATCAAAGTCAAAATTCAGAGTCATTTTGTTTAATATTTTCTGATTCAGAAGACTCAGTTTAAACTCACCTCAGTTTCATTGTTATTAATTTGTTGATAAGATTTTATTTCAAACTTGGTGCTTGGCACAAAATGATTTAACAAATTGTTTGTCATTGTTTCAGGTAAAGTTGTGTAATTATCATTTATAGGAGGTGCAACAACATTATATCACAACCCATACCTGTTCTTTGATTCAATATGAGAATTTAATAATTTCACATATTGCTGAGATGATGTTGATACATTGTCCCTAGTTTATGTATTTCAATGCAAATGTCTTTTATTTCTTACACATATGTAATGGTTAATGAAATATGATATGCTTTTGATGTTTAATTGTCTTTGTTTATATCATATTCTTATTGTTATTGGTATTACTCAAATGTATGACAATTATATATAGGTTTGAGGTTATTGTACATAGTTCTGAGTCAATAATGATTCAGAAATGTGTTCAACTTAGTCGGGTGGTTATTCATGCTAATGGACCATACTTATGGACCATACGCACGAATGAACCATACTTATGGACCAGTCGCATGACTGAACCAGGAGACTGGATCAGTCATATGACTGAGACATAAGGTTGACTCAGTTGCACGAATGAATCTTCAGTCGTGCGTATGAGTCAAACGCATGAGTCAGTCGTATGACTGAACCATGCTTATGGTTCAGTCGTACGAATGGATACTAAAAATCTATAAATACCACATAATTCATGGAAAAACATAACACTTCGAATACTATTATACCCTAGCTATCCAGAGCGTCCAAGTTCGTCCATCCAAGTTCATAGTTCATTCCTGATCGATTCCAACTCGTTCTTAATGTTTGTTTAATCGTTAGATAGATCAGGTTGTTCGTTCTCACTGATTGGATCGCCAATAAAATAGAATTTCGCGCTATTTGATCTGGTCTCATGCAGAATCCGTTAGTACTCCGTACGAAAACGGTCCTAACAAGTGGTATGAGAGCTTTGGCTTGTGATTTTGCGTAGATTCGATTAGTTTTGGTGTTAAAATCAACGTTTTTACTCAAAATATTCACTTTTTGCTTTAAAAATGTGTTTTTGACGTGTGCATGTGTTAAAGTTTCGACTTTTCATCATACGGCAAATTAGGGTTCCTGAAAATTTCATATTTTGTGTCAAAGTGTTCAAAATTTGACTTTTTCCAGCAATAGCAACCTCAGTCGCACAATTAGCTCACTCGCACGACTGAATCCCATTCGCATAGTTCAATTGCACGACAGGACTCATTCGCATGGCTCATTCGTACGTTTAAGTTATTCTAGTCGGTTAACCTCAATCGTCCTCTTCATTCGCATGACTGAATCCAATCGCACGACTGAATCCAATCGCACGATTGAAGTCATTCGCATCTTTCAATCGCACGATTGACCCAGTCGTCTTGCTCAATCTCACAAGTGAATCTGTACTGTCTTAAGTTTGTCAAGTTCTAAGCAATGGAAGACCAGTTTGCTGCGTTCACTGCCGGAAAAGACTCTCGTACCCGGAATCTTCTTCTTCTGGAAAATGAGATAGGGAATCACAACAAAACCGCCGAAGTTGTTGACGTTGGATGAGTATCCTCAGTGGAAACAGCGGTTTGAGATATACTTAAATGGTGTTGACCTAAATCTTTGGACATCTATAGAGACTGGTTATACTATACCAGTCAGTGCTAATGGGGTGAAGTTGACTTTGGGGGATATGAATGAAGCTCAGAAAGTTCTACGTAACGCTAAAAAGAAAGCGTATGCACTGTTGACTCAATCGATACCTAAAGACATATTCCATCAATTCTCTGAAAACAAGCAGTCGAAGAAGCTGTGGGAGGCATTAGAAAAGAGATATGATGGTAATGCAACCCTAAAGGCATTGAAGGCTAAAGCTCTCAAAAAGGAGTTTGATAATTCTCACCAATAGCTAATGAGAGCATAGATGATATCATTGATCGATTTTATCATTTGATGAGCGAACTGC
Organism: Flaveria linearis; assembly: GCA_024085815.1. Taxonomy (NCBI): domain Eukaryota; kingdom Viridiplantae; phylum Streptophyta; class Magnoliopsida; order Asterales; family Asteraceae; genus Flaveria; species Flaveria linearis. Next base: position 40,249,246 of record CM044001.1, read on the forward strand.
ATACTCATGGTATGACCACATCCATGGAAAAAGTTTCTAGTTTTTCCGACGGTCTGCGAGAAAAATAGGATCCGTTTATGTCAAATCTGAGACAAAATGACACTCTTGCTACATTATACATAAATGACTTCATCTTGAAGTTAAGGGAGGAGGAACTACGACTGAAATACAAGTCTAAGAAAGGATCCTACACTCAGAATCCTTCACTGTACAACTCTGTTCCTACTCCAGCTTCATCAGGGGCACCGTTACAAACGACATTTGTATCTAATTCATCTGTTCCTTCCCAAAGCAGTTCCTCGGGAAGCAAAGCTGTCAGGTTCATCTGGAACCCAATATATTGTCCCTGATTCCAACCCTACCAAGCTGAAGACCGAGAATCTTGAAAATGTCACTGTGGAAGTTGCTAAAGACCACATGGATCTTCTAGCAGTAGTTGTTCAGTCTTATGATGGGTTAGTTGCTGGTAAGATTGGAAACTGTAATCTAGCCGATGAAGATTATGAGCAGGTAGATGAAACTGAGCTGGGGAGAATGGATATCATATGGGCCTTAGCCAGTGCTGTTAGAAGGGCTAAGAAGTTTATGAAGAAGATGGGGCAGAACTTGGTTGCTACTAAAGACACTACGTTTGGGTTTGATAAAACCAAGGTCACATGCTTCAACTGTGGTGAAAAGGGACACTTTAAATGTGAATGTGTAAAGCCGAAAAAGACCGGTAATGGAAACCCTTTTCCTCCGTTCAACCGTCAGGACAAATAGAAGATTGGGGCATCATCAAGCAAAGAGTCAAAAACTATGGTCGCTCAAGGCGATGAAGGACAAGACTGGTCCTTCAGATTTGTATCTGAGGGAGAATCAAATGTAGCACAAGTTGATGATTTGGATGATGGTTCTGCGAGAGAGGGATACATCATAGCTGAGCATGCACATTCAGATATTGAAGAAGCTATGGATGTGGTGGATCATCTTGTTGAGGACGAGTTGAATGCTGCAAACTCAGAATCTCCAGTTATTGAAAAGTCTGACTCTGCATTTATGGCTGATTCGTCCAGTTCCGCCCAGATATACTCTAAAGACGAATTATTTGATAAACATGCTTGTGCTGAATGTGATAAATTTAGAGAACACATTGACTTAAAATTTGCTAGGTTATTAGAACACAATGATAATCTGGTAAATGACTTAAAACTGTGCACTGAAGCAAATCGTGTTTTAAAACAAAATGAGTGAAGTTTTAAAGAGAAGATAGAACTTCTAAGGAAACAACTAAGGGAAACCGAGGTTGTTGCCCTAAACCAATCAAATGACATTAAGTTCTATCTAACTACGTTAGAGGAAACTAAGAAGGAAAAAGCAGTGTTGCAAGTCGAAGTTGAATCATTAAATCAAAAACAACATAGTTTAGCAAGTTCCTCTCACATAGTTCAGAACTTAGTGAAAGAACGTAATGGTGGGGAAGGTCTGGGATATAAAGTAGTACCACCACCACGTGCAATCCTTTTAAATACTAAATATAAACCAATAAATAATAACCCGGTTAGGGATCATGTGGTGATTACTCCTCTTGTCAGTGATCCGGAGTCCACAGGTAAAATTGTGTAGTCTGTCACTGAACAGAAGGCCACTACTTCGGGATTGAAGGATAAGATTCTTAAAAAGGATTTGTGCAATAAAGTTTAACAGGATAGTGTTGGTTTGGGTTCATAAACATCTACGTCAGAATCTAAAAATGCTAAACCAACAAACCCTAAATGTGTTAATCATCAAAATCCTGATAAAAAGAAAGAAAAATATGCTCAGAATGTCAAAATAATTAAGTTTGTTAAAGAAGGTAAAGCATCTAAGAAGGATAAGACACAGACCAGCTCCCGACCAGACTCAACCCCTCACAGAAGATCTCCCTCGCCTATTGAAGGGAGATCCTACTATAATTGTGAAAAACGAGGACATATTTCTCCAAATTCTCCTCATTATCAGAAACCTAAAAGAAAAATTGAACTTTTTGATGAAAAAACCAAGATTTTTCAAAAATAGATCTAATACTCCTCCAAGATACCAAAGTCAACACATACAAGCTCAAAGCGAAGCTGTGTTGCTTAAGGTTAAACCTAGGACTATTAGTGAAAGAAAAGTTCATACCATAAGCCAGTCGTCTGTTTACCACAAACAGGCCTTGCACAAAACTGGTTTATGGAAAGAAAAATCAAGTAACGTGTCTGATAGTGAGGACAAGAAGAAGAAAGATGTGTCCTCATCCTTAGAAGGTCAATGGGTTGAGTTCATGATGTGTGATATCTCTGGGAAACCCAAGCCAGGAAAGGCTTGGTTCCCCAACCTGAACTAATCATTTTCATTCTTTGTGCAGGTTGTCCGCTACAGCGCTAGCACTAATACATGGATTATTGATAGTGGGGCTTCAAGGGACATGACCGGGAATTCTTCTCTCCTTTTCAACATCAAGCAAATTAAAGGGGACATGTATCATTTGCAGGAAACAAAGGAGGTTATATCACCGCTTAAGGCGAAGTGGGAAACGAGAAGGTAAAGTTTGACAAGGTCAACTACATTTAGCAATTGCAAAACAACTTGCTTTCCGTCTCCCAAATTTGTGATAAGGGCTTTAAGGTTGTTTTTGACAATAAGACATGTTACATACTAAAGAAGGAGTATGTTATCCCGGAGGAGCAAGTTCTAATGTCGGCTTCAAGATATAAAGACCTGTATGTCTTGGACCTATCAAAGGCCTCCACCACTGAGTCTACTACTCAGTGTTTCTTGTCAAATTCAACTGAAAGGGATAGAAGATGAACCATCTTGTTCAGAATGATCTGGTGGACGGAGTTACTGTCAAGAACTTCCAGTTTCCACACTTCTGCATAGCATGCAAGAAAGGCAAACAGACAAAGAAGTCACACAAATCTAAGAAAGTTCATTCTATCGAGATCCTCTTGAGCTTCTACATATGGATCTGTTTGGCCCTGTCAGCACAAAGAGCATTGCTGGTGATTGGTACTGCTTTGTGGTGACGAACGATTACTCAAGATTCTCTTGGGTGATATTTCTGAAAGCAAAGTTAGAGACATTTTAATCATTCAAACATCTAGTTACCACATTGGAGTCACTCTACAAGCTGAAAATAAGGAAAATACATTCAGACAACGGGATAGAATTCAAGAATTAGTGGATGGAGGCATTCTGTCATGAGAAAGGGGTTGTTCATCAATTCTCTTCTGCCTACACTCCACAGATGAATGGAGTTGCTGAACGGAAGAATAGGAGCCTGATAGAAATAGAAAGGACAATGCTAGCTGACTTAAAACTACCGGTTTAATTCTAGAATGAGGCAGTGGCTAATGCGTGTTATACTCTAAATCGGGTTTTAGTGGTCAAACATCATGGAAAAACTTGTTATGAATGGGAACGTAAACCCAACTTGGAGTATCTGGAACCATTTGGCGCACCCTGGACCTGGACCTGAACCATTTGGAGTATCGGGTCTTAGTGATTCCTCTGATGATGAAGAACCTGAACCTAAAAATGTGAACCAGGAGGAACAGGTTTCCATTGCTGAAAGTACACCTGCAGCTGATCATGAAGTAACTAGAACTTCCGAACCCAGTCCTTCAACAGCCACAGAAACTGAACCTGTGATTCCAAACCTGGATGATGAAGTAGCAGTTCCCACAACTCCTAGAACTAAGATTAACGTGAATCATCCCCTGGACAACATCATCGGGGATATTCTTTTGGGAGTTCAGACAAGAAATCAGCTTTACTCAGCTGACTATGATGCGGTCATGGAAAAGGGGTACATACACGATGGGGCATATTGATGTTTTGTGTCTCAAGTTGAGCCCAAGAATGTAAGCGAGGCCTTAAAGGATGAGGCATGGGTAGCTACCATGCAAGAAGAACTCCTACATTTTAAGAAGTTAGGTGTCTGGACACTTGTCGACAGACCAAAAGGTGCAAAGGTAATTAGCACTAAGTGGGTTCTTCGGTGTAAGAAGGATGACCAAGGGGTCATAATCAGAAACAAGGCTAGGCTGGTTGTTCAAGGGTTCAGGAAAGTTGAAGGAGTTGACTACAATGAAGTTTTTGCACTAGTGGCCAGGATGGAAGCAATTAGAATCTTCCTAGCCTATGCATCGTTTATGCAGATCAATGAATATCAATTGGATGTGAAAAGTGCATTTCTTCATGGTGAGATCCGTGAAACAGTTTATGTCAGTCAACCCAAAGGATTCGAGGATCCTTACCATCAGGACGGAGTTTATAAACTAGACAAGGCTTTGTATGGGCTCCATCAAGCCCCTCGAGCCTGGTATGAGAAACTCTCCACTCATCTGCTGAAACATGGCTTTCGCAGAGGTGTAATTGACTGTACGTTGTTTATAAAGGAAAAAAGATGGTGATTTACTACTGGTATAGATATACGTGGATGACATAATCTTCGGCTCCAAAAATGAAGCATTATGTAAAGAATTCGAATCGGTGATGAAAGCTGAGTTTGAAATGAGTGCCATAGGAGAGATGAAGTTCTTTCTTGGTTTACAGGTTGATCAGACACCAAATGGAATCTTCCTGCATTAGACCAAATATGTTGGCGATATCCTTAGTCGGTTCGATATGGAGAATGCAATGGTTGCTGGTACTCCACTTGCCACGAACCATGATGTGGCACCCGACAAAAATGGTGATCTGGTAGATGCCACTATGTATCGAGGAATGATCGGATCTCTCATGTACCTCACAGCTTCTCGTCCTGATATTATGTATGCCACATGTCTCTGTTCCAGATATCAGGCAAAACCAAAAGTAAATCATTTGATTGGGGTAAAAAGGATCTTTCGTTATCTGAAGGGCACTCCAACGCTTGGGTTGTGGTATCCTCATGATGATGACTTTGAGCTAACTGTGTATAGTGACTCAGATTATGTTGGTTGCAAGATGAATTACAAGTCAACATCTGCGGGATGTCAGCTCTTTGGAAGACGATTAGTCACCTGGCAGTGTAAGAAGCAGACGTCTGTTGCTCTGTCAACATGTGAAGCTGAATACGTTGCTACGGCAAGTTGTTGTTCACAAATCATCTGGATTCAATAGCAAATGCGAGACTACGGTTTGAAATTCTCTAACACCCCTATATTTGTTGATAATTCTGCTGCTATTACTGTCACCAAAAATCCGGTCCAACAGCCCAAAACTAAACCCATCGGAATTAAATATCACTTTATACATGACTGTTTTGAAAAACAATTAATCGATGTTATTAAAATTAACACAGATTTCCAACGCGCCGATCTCTACACAAAAGCTTTTGATAAACCTCGATTTCACTATCTATTAGAGGTCAATGCCATTAAAAAGAAAGATGATGTGATTCTAGACGAATCAAGTTCATAGTCCGTCTCTATATTTTATTTTTTAACTTTATTTTTTTATTTTATTGTTTGTCTTTAAAAATTTCAAAAACACAAAAATATTTTCGGTTTTAGAATTTTAGGGGGAGAATAGTTTTAGTTTCAGTAGTTAGTATTTAATTACTTAAAAAAAATAAAAAAAACAAAACGGGGGTGGGCAGATAAGCTGAAAAGCAAAGACATCACATCTGTGAAATCGATTCAATATAATGGAAAATGATAGTAAACAGACATCGAATTGTTTAGGACAGCAAAAAGATTTAAATGTTCTACAATGTTATATTCAAAGTTACAGAAAATTATTAGTCTAAGAAGTCAAAGGCTAATGAGTTGAAAAATGATAGTAAGCTAGTCTGCTACTATGGTTACATTGAGAAAGCGGATCTACGGGTTGCTAGTCCATTACATGATGTGTTGGTAAATTCAACACAATAGACTAGTAGACTTCACTGGTGAACAAATGTGAAACTAAATCATTCAACAGGCTGTGGGCTTCCATCTCATCCCTGGTTAACACAATCAACTTATTTCCAATAAGGGGTGAAGAGCAAAACTAACGCCACAAATGTGTGCGGATGACCATAAAAATGAGCAAAATGCATGAAAATGTGAAACATAATCAAGCTAATGAAAAATATTGTTGGTGTTTTATATGTAAAATAAAATTGCTCTAACGAGAAGATAGGTTATGTGCCTCTCTGTTGTGCGATGGCACTGACCTGAGGATAAGCACAATCTAAATATTCTAGAATTCATTGTTGTTTGTGCCTCTCTGTTGTGCGATGGCACTGACCTGAGGTTTGGGATCTCTTTGAAAGCTCTTAGAATAGTTTCTTCTTGTCAAAAATCCGTAGACCGCTCAAAATTCTCCTGAGGAAAGTTGATTACCATATAAGTGTAGGATCCACAAATGCTTATTGAAATAATAAACCTAAGCAATCACCAATGTATGTCAAAAATCTGTGTATGGATTTAGGTGGGCAAATATACTGACAATCATCATGGCAGCATTCCCCGATGGTCAAAATCAATGTGTACTACTTAACAGCTCTAGCATGATTTCCTGTTAGTGCTCCTGACTCCTAGATTAATAAAACTCTGTAATTGGTAAATATAACGTTCTCTGTATCTAGCTGAATATAAAAGGTCCCAAATGATTATGTTTATGCGTGTATGATTGCATAAGAATCTTTCTAGATATGATGAAAATGCTTGAAGATGTTTTGCTCAGGGGGAGAAATCATTTAAGGAATGTCAAAATGTTTTCAACCCACCTTAAATAAAAATACAAAAAGATTGTCTTAGTTTAGTTTGTTTAAAGTTTATTTTAGTTTTAGTTATGTTTGTATCGAGTCGATGTCGGACTATGTATCTGTGAATGTCAAAAATTGAACCTAACGTTATCTGATAAAAGATTGTTTCTGAAATGTTAAAAGGATCACGTCTGAGGTGATCACAATGGGTTTCAAGTAAAAGGATCACGTCTGAGGTAATCACAAGGTTTTCATGTAAAAGGATCACGCCTGAGGTGATCAAATGGTTTTCATGTAAAAGGATCACGTCTGAGGTGATCAAATGGTTTCAATTAAAAAGGATCACGTCTAAAGTGATCAAAAGTTTTCAGTTAAAAGGATCATGTCTGAGATGATCAAAGGTCATAATGTTATGTCTCAAACTCAAGTTTTTGAAAGGTTTGGACAAATGAAGTCAAACTCATAAGTATGAACCAATCGCACGATTGGACTATGAGTATGAGCCAATCGCACGATTGGACCATGAGTATGAGCCAATCACACGATTGAACCATGAGTATGAGCCAATCACACAATTGGACCATGAGTATGGGTCAATGTATACGATTGGATCACAAGTATGAACCAATCGTACGACTGGCTGAAGAAGCCTAAGTCAGTCGTACGACTGAACCTCAGTCGCACGAATGAATCATGTGTATGGGTCCAGTCACACGACTGAAACACAAATCAGTATAAAGAGGGGCTCAGTCGGTCGTAACCCTACACTTGACATCAAAAAGCTCTCAAGAACCGCTGATTACCAAACCCACCCTTTTCAAATTTTTTTTCCGTAATTGACTGATTATTGCCTTACTAATCGATTTTTATCCATCTACAGGTATAGTGAGACTGAAAACATGCCAAATAACAACGTCAAATCGATCCAAAATGTCCGAATCACTTAAAATAATAAACGAGACTAATAACCCTAAAATAGAACACTTAAATGGACATACACGTGTATTTAAAAGAGAATAAGTGTAAAATCGAGTCTATGCGCGTCTAATGAATCCAAACTTGATATGTAAATGACTATTTTGACAAAGATTCAAAATGTTGGACTCGCACAGTAGGTATGTGAAAGGACATATGGATGGACTTCAGTCGCACGATAGAGCTAGACGTACCATTCAATCGCACGATTGAATCAATCGATGACTCAGTCGCACGACTGACTCAACCGCATGTCATGGCATACGACTAAGTCCGGTTGGAGGCTCAATTGCACGACTGAGTTCAATCGCATCGTTCAATCGTACGATTCAACCAGTTGGGTAAAATCTGTTCTAACTCAAATGTTCTCTCTTATGAACGGATCTAACGTGTTTGTTAGATGTATTGCAGCAAAATGGCTGACAGATGGATGATGAGCACTAAGCACAATATTTATGCTTATCTTGACCCTACATCTAGGAATGCTTCAGAGTTCATTGGCATCTTAGACTTCCTATGACAGTCGAGAATATATCGAGCTATTTCAGCTCCTTGCACACCGTATCGATCCATTCAGCAGGCATTCTGGGAGAATGCTGTGGTGGATCGCTCAATCGAGCCGTACCAGATCCGAAGTTCTATCTTCGGACTTGATATTGACATCAGGGAAGATGACATTAGGAGAGTCTTGGACTTGGGTGAGGATGGAGACTACCTAACCAAGCTACATCCCATGACTGTTAGGGGTTGCTTCTTGAGGATCAACTATGCTGGTGATATCAATGTCGGCATGCTTAACAAGAGCAACATGTTCCCACAATTCAAGTACTTTGCACATGTGATCCTCAAGTGCATCGCGTCAAGAAGAGGAGGATTTGACGAGATGAGTGACCAAATCCAAAATGCATTCGTTGCACTGGTTCTGAACCACCCGTTCAGTTTTTCTAGGATGTTCTTCGGGTATTTGAGGGAGAACATAGAGGCGAAGGGGAAAGAAGGTTTCTGTATGTACCCTAGGTTCCTATAGATGATCATAGACGAGAAGCTCCCCCCACTGCCTAAGAACAAGGATGATGAGGTAGTCCTAGAGGTTATGGATGGCACCACCCTAGAAAGGATGAAGATTTACCAAGGGAAGCAGGCAAAGCCCCCGGTCAGGAGGTTGTTTGGTCATCTAGCCAACATCAATTATGTCGCACCAGCCAGAAAGAAGTGGCGCCATGATGACAGCGACTCCGATGTTGAGCCAGTCATGATCACAGACGACGACGACGACGACGATGATGATGACCAAGGACATGGTCAAGGTGGTAGAGAGGAGGGCTCGAGCCAGACACGAGGAACTTACACATCTATTATTCCTCCACCACCTTAGCAGAGTGATGCATCAGCACCTGGTGGATCTGAGCAAGCTTCTATCCACCAGAATTGATGATGACGAGGAGTATGATGATGAGCCTCTCACCCGGAGAGTAGGTAGGGTGGTTGCTACAGAGAAGGGAAAAGAGGAAGTTGGTGGACGCTAAGCTGGTTCTGAGGGTGGTGACATTGATGTCACAGATCCATTATACACACCCGACCAGCCGATGAGCTCATGGGGAGCCCCAATTGCTAAGGGTTCCAGGAGGAAACGAATGGCCCAACCCTATGGCAAGAAGGGCAAGAGGCAGAGATTTGTACTTGTCAGTTTTTCCACCACCACATCCACTGCCACCACCATAGCTACCACCACCACCACAGTCACTGACACCACCAATTCCATCCCAGCCACCACCATTACCATACTATCCACCAGACATACATCCACATCCACCTCACCCACCATACCCAAAACAGTTCCTCCACAAACCATCCCCACTCCTACTCCCATCTACACCATATCCACCACTGCACCTTCTACTCCCCAAGCGGGTATGTCTTCATAGTACCCTCCTCCACAAAGCTCTACTCTACCGATGGTTGGGTTAGAGGAATAGTTGGCCAGCCTAAACCGATTAGTGCTGAAGCTGTTGGCAACCGATGATATGAGGGCCAACCAGCTGAACCAACTGATGGCGGTTAATGTAGCACAGGGCAAGCAGATTGCCCAACTTACTCAGAAGAACGAAGCTCATGAGAGAGCTTTAGTTTGAGCTCACAATGCCCTGCAAGCTCAAACCGAGCTAGTGCTTGCATCTGCCAAAAGGATTGATGAGTTGGAGAAGCAGAATAAGAAGATGATGTTGAGGCTAAAGGGGACAAAGAGTAAGCCTCTAAAGATTAAGGGTGATGGAGATGATGATGGAGATGATGATGATGAAGATTCAGGCGATAATGAATCAGATGAAGAAGGAGATGAGGAGGAAGCTGGAGGGAGTAGAAAGGATAAGAAGGGTGATGATGATGAGGATGATGATCAGGCAGGTGATGCAACTGCCTCAGCCACGACTCAATCGACATGGGAGAGGCGTACCAAAAGAAACCAAGACCAAGGAGCCTCTTCATCAGCTCCTCAAGCTGAAGAGTCACATGATCAGGGGAAAAGTAATGATTAAATGTTCATGTATTTGAAACTTTTGTACTTGAGATGTTTATTACATTAATGTAATTTATGAAAATTTATGTTTAATGTCTTGATAAATTATTAATGTATGCATTGTCGGTTGTGTAATCGAATAGATAAAACTCAACAGACCGATGACTATGATATTGCTCCCCTTCAGCAAATCAAGACTCAACTCACTATGATTCTTGATTTGCAAGGGAAGTAAGACGGTCTGTGAGTTACACTCCAGAGAGGGAGAAATCATCCACGAGTTGACTGACGAGCAGCTCGTCGATATGTTCAGACTAAATCCAGATGGGCTTGTTAAAGATGCTCCAGAAGTCGACGTTGTTAGTGACGAAGAGCTACAAGGTGTGGATGAGATTGAGATTGAAGATGTCATATCTAAATACTATCCAGAGTACACTGACCCTGAGGGTAATGTTATCCCCGACTTGGTGGAAACATTTGGCAGTGATACTTTTGGCACACTAGATGAGAAAGAGAAAGAGAAAGAAAAAGATGAAGGTAATGCCCAAGCCACAGATGCTGATGTTGATTTAAAGAAGGCTGAATGGGCGGCTTGTTTGAGAGAAATGAGAGCACAACGTGAACCTACAAAGCTAAACACCTACACCAAACTATACAAGGTTAAGATACATCAGAAGGTGTCAGGCAAGATCATCAGTTGGGCTTATATTGAGGATCTGGAAGTATACGCTGTGAAGCGGGAGAAGGGGATTGAGTACTTTAGATATCCACACGATCTGAAGAGTCTTCCTGGTTTTGAGTTGAACAGGTTGGCCTGTTTAGATCTTTTGTATCTCAACCAGAGTAAGATGTCGGGATGGTTTGAGAAGGCTCTGAAGAAAGAATACCATACCTGATGGGTAAACTTCAAACCTTAACAACCTAATAGGTTTGTTCATAAGACTGAAGTTGACCCTATCACTGGGAAGCCTAAGGTAGTGCTGAAGTGGAGTCCCCCACGCACAATGTCTAAGATCCCATTACAGGAGATGCCTCAGGACTTCACTCCACACTTCAAATGGTGGTATTACGATTAGAGGTCGGGGGAAGCGGTCATAGTGTTGAACAGAGAGGGTAAAATAGAGAATATCAGTGTATTTGACTCAATGTGGCTCACTAACTTATCTGCTGATGATGTTTATACATTGTACAAGTGGGCACTGTTCTATGACATGCAAGATATTGTACAAGCTCTCCAATTCCAACATGTGATAAGACTCTACTTTGCTTTCGAGATACACGCATGAGTCACTAAAGAGGAGAAGTACAAGAAATTCCAAGAGAATGTGAAGAATGTTAGAAATAGGATAAACTAGGTCCAAGGGGGAGTTTGTTGATACATTGTCCGTAGTTAATGTACTTCAATGTAAATGTCTTTCATTTCTTACACATATGTAATGAAAATGGTTAATGAAATATGATATGCTTTTGATGTTTAATGTGAAGAATGTTAGAAATAGGATAAACTAGGTCCAAGGGGGAGTTAGTTGATGCATGATCAGCCAGGGATTTAGTTAAGGAAGTGGTCAGATGCTCAACTTGTGCTTTTAAACGGTAATTTTCTAAAACAAGTTTATCTAAATCCTTTTGTAAAGAGTTAATTTTGATTTGATATAATTTATGTTCTCTTACATGATATTCATTCAAAATCATTGCTTCTTTTACTTTATCAGCCAGTTATTGAGCATGGACTCTATATCTTTCAACTTCCTCAACACATACTGATGAACACAGTCTATCTCTTACCTCTCTAGCCATGGGTGGAACTTTGTTCTTCATGTGGGCCATTAAAGCTTGATTCTCTTCCAAGACTTCCTTCTCATACATGCTCGAGTCATAGGTTCCATCTTGTAGTATGATCAGCCTAGATTCTTTATAATTACTAGGTTCTACTGATTCATTTATGGTTGGTGGGGATGAATTGGTTAGTTGTGGTTGTCTAAAAGATCTTTGAGATGTTGATGGTTGATGAGATTGATGTTGATGAGACTGATGTTGCTGATGTTGTCTCAAGTCAAGATTTGATTGTTGATTACATTCTCTAGAGAAATGTCCATAGAGATTGCATTTGAAACATCTTACCTTTGACTTATCAATGCCAATCTTTGATGTTTTACTTGCTACAACCAAATTTTAATTTCTTCTCAGATACTGTTTGGCTCTATAAGCAATAATTGCCATTTGCCATTAAAGATCCATCTCCTCTACTACATCTAGATGTAATTCTTCCAAGTCTTGCTGGCAAATGTTGGCTGATGTTAAAGAGCTTCCCAAGTAAGCTTAAAAACATGAACTAAAAGCTGCAAAGGCTGCCTTTTGTTCTTCAGAGTCCAGAATCACAGTGACGGGCTCTACTTGGTTGTTATGTGATGAAGACTTTGCTGATGATGTAGATGCATCTCTTCTATCATCAGTTCTTCCCTTTTCCTTTCCTGATTTACTTTGAGAAGATTTTTTGAAGGCTTTGATGTATAAAAACTCACTTCTTTTACATCTTCACTTAAAGTACAAGAGTTGTCACTATCATTGTTAGAAATAAAATCACTTCCAGCACTTTTTGTTTCTTTAAAGTGATAGGGTGTGACATGTGTTCTCACACTCTTGTTTCTTGATTTTTCATCCATTTCAAGAGCCTTCACTTTAGCTACCAATGTATCTAAACCGGTTGCTTTGAGGTCTATGGTGTTCTTGAACATGGACACAGTTTGCTTCCAACTTTCAGGTAAAGTATGGAGCATCTTTTTGTTTAATTCCTTATTTGTATACTTCAACTCCAAGATGTTCATCTCTGTTACAAGTTGCATAAATCTATGGAGTTATTGAGGAATTTGCACCCTCAATATGATGAAAGGTTTCATATTGTGAATGAAGGGTGTCCTTCCTAATGCTTCTGATTTCATCACTCCCTTCACAGAGTGTATGAAGTATCTTCCACAAGGAATTTGCTATTTTATAATTCTCACACCTGATTAAAATTTCTTCAGGTAAAGCCATACTCAGCAGAATGTATGCTTTAATATTGACTTTGACCTTCTTAATATCATCAGGTGACAGATCTTTTGTACTTATAGGTTGATTATTGCCATTATAATCTGGCCCAAGAGTGGGTGAAATATATGGACCTTCAGTTATTGATACCCATAAGTCAGAATCAGTATAATTCACATGATTCCTGAACTTGATTTTCCAGGATTTAAAATCCGCCTTTGTTTCCAATTTTGGAGATTGGTATGATCCACCAAAGTTACTCATTTTTAGTTAAAGTCTAAGAAGTTAACTATAAAAAAGTTTCTTTTAAGTAATGAACTAATTAGTGACAAAACTTAATTAATAATAATTAAGTGATTGTGGTCACAAATCAGTCAATCCTTTTAATGATAATTAATTATCAAATCAAGGATTTTGTTAATAAATTTGTTCAATTTAATTTGAACAATTGACGAATGTCAATCAATACCCTAGATCTACTATTCAATTGATGTGAATATTGATCTAAGTTAACCGAGCAATGAACCAGTGCTTGCTGAAAGACAAATCACTTCTTTTAATGTTTTAAAAAATCGATTCACACCAAAACGATTTGCTCAAAAACAGTAGATCTAATCAGCAAAAACTGATAAATCTAATGAAACAAGCAAACAATTAAACAAGTCTAACACCGATAGATCAATCGATCTAAATCAATGAGCACTTGGCTCTGATACCACCTTTGAATCCAGGAATCGCAATCAGGAATTCTTAGTGTTAGAATGGAATCAAGTTAATGATTGCGAATGATCATTAACCGTTGTTTAATTGTTTTGTTTTATAAATAAATATCAAACAGAATAAATGTTGACTATGACGAACACAATGATATCAACGCAATAATTAAACAAACAAGATTTGATTCAAAAGTATTTCATTAAAACTGATTAATGATTACAGATTACAGATGAATAAATAATGAATGTGATAAACAATAACTGATTTGAACGTGTTGATGTTGGTGATATATTGATGTGACGGTTGCTAGGGTTTGTGATGAATTGATTGTGTGAATCGATGTGATGTTTTGTGTTTTCCATCTAATTGCTCTCTCTTGATGTGAAACCTAGGGCTCATATTTATAGCTAATTATGATTATGTTAAGGAAACACCGGATCTCTTAGGATTCGAAATTGTCTTGTTGACTTGTTGACTTGTAACACTTATATAATGCAAGTCCAAGTGTTTGGTCTTCCGCAGCTACTTTTGTCTTCCGTAACTCCTTTGTTCTTCCAAAGGAATCTTGTTCTTCTGAAGGTATCTTGTTCTTTCGAAGGTAGTTTGTTCTTCTGAAGGTATCTTGTTCTTCTGAAGGAGACTTCACTTCAGTTTCTTCTTGTGGTGTTTGTTCATCAGTGAATACTGATGTTCATCTGTAGAAGATCTTCGGATGTTTGTCTTGTAAGAAACATATCTACGAAAGATCAAAAATGTTCATCCGTAGATGTTTCTTACACTTAGTCGATTTCACAAATTGACCAAGTATAATGTTTTAACCTGCCATCATACACATAAATCAACACACATATGGGTTAACCTACATAATGCATACATCAAAATAATGAATTAAAATAATTCATTACAAGTATTGATTAAAGTTCTAAGCCTATACAAAATGATCTAGATCTATTGTTCCTAGATCTAACAGAAGTTTCACAACAAGATGAATCAGATTTTGATTGATGGATGTGATGTATCTTTGAGAAGGATAATCATGCTGAACATCAAGGTGATGATAAGGGTAAGAGAACAAGTTTGGTGCTTGAACCTTCAATACCAAAAGTGCTTGAAGAAATCAAAGTGCCCTATCCACCTCAACAAAGAAACTTGCTGAAGACTATCTACAAAAGGATAGCTCAATTGAATGTTAGGATTCAAGAGCTAAACAAGCAGCAAGTCACTCAACCAACAACACCAAGGTCTGGAGTTGATGCAAGTGAAAATTTCTACGAAAGATGCATAAACTACTTTCGTAGAAAAGATCAGGAAGACCAAGTCAACAACTTTAGCAGATCTTTAACGGAAGAAGAAGGTTGTTGAGATTCAAGAACCATCAGTGGATCCTTATCGGATGAATACAACTATTAATTCGTCTAAACAGTCATCCGTAGCAGGTCTACGGAAGAAGCAAACTGCTATTGAAAGCTTAGCCAAAGCAAAGAGATCTTCAGACGAAGCTTCAACAATCAAAAGCACAAGCAAAAAATCTATGAAGGTTGTAGTTTATCAACAAAAGATAGTTGCTAAACCATCAGAACCATTTGACATTATGTCCAGAAGTGGGAAAGACTCTTCAGCGGCAAAACTTGAGAAAGAGCTGAAAGATATAAAAAGCAGCTGAAAAATAAGAAGATGGTTGAACCAGAAAGTGAAGCAAAAGATAAGTACTGCAAGTGGTGTGAGATGACCAATCACAACACTGAAGATTGCTACTTCAGCAGTTACTATTCTATTTGTAATATGAACAACCATATAACTTCAGATTGCTACTTCAATAAGCATTATGCAATCTGCAACAAGAACAATCATTCAACTCAATAATGCTACTTCAATAAAAAGAACAAAACAAAAGTTCCTAAGAAGAAGAAATCTGAGACAAATGAAGCAGATTCATAATCAGAAGATAGCACCAAGGAGTCAAAAGCACCAAAGAAACAGCTAAAGAAAAAGGCTAAAAAGGCAAAAAAAGACTACTGTTGCTGATGATCAACAACAAGAAAAGGTTGAGAAGGCTAAGAAGCTATCAGATGCTTCTAACGCTCAACCAAAAAAGAAGGAAAAGCAGAAGTCTCAAAGCAGGACACCTCACAAAAAGGTGGACCTGAATAATAAATCAACAAATGTTGGTGAGACCTTCTTTGACAAGTTTGACAAAGGTATTGAAGTATCAAAGTCACAGTCAAAGGATGTTGAAACCTTCTTCAACAAAGGATCTTCATCAACAACAAATGTGAAGACAAACAAAGATAAGGTGCAAGAGGAATGGCTGAGACACAAATTCAAAATGTCTCAAGTCAATCTCTATCAGAATCATCCTCACCAACAAAAACAACACAAAGTGAATCACTTGACTCTAAAGTCAAACCTGAATAATCAAGACTTATTCATGAAGGAGTGACAATTTTAGACACACTTGATCAGCCCAAACTCATTAAGGCTTAGGTTTTCCATTCTAGTTGATTTCATTTTATGTGTAAGAACATACATGGAGGGCTGACAACAAGTGGCATGTTGACAGTGGATGTTCCCGGCATATGACAGGAAACTGCTCTCTCCTACAACTTCAAACACAAAAATGAATTCTTATGTTGCATTTGGTGGGGATAGAATAGAGGTAAAATTATAGGTGAGGAATGGTAACCAATGGTGTGCTCAAATTTGAGAAAGTAAATTTTTGTTAAAACTTGCAATATAATTTACTAAGTGTTTCTAAAATTTGTGATCAAAATTATACCACTTTATATGATAACACTCATTGTTACATTCTTAAACCTGGTTTGACAATCCTAGATGATTACATTCTTCTTCAAGAACCAAGAAAAGGCAATACATATGTTTTGGACATGAACAACACCTTACTAATATTCCTGATCTCTAAGTCATCAGAAGATGAATCTCAACTGTGGCATAGAAGGATGGTTCATTCTAACATGAAGAACATGAACAGGCTAGCCAAAAATGACCTAGTCATTGGCGTTCCTAAGAAAGAATTTCAATGTTCTACTCATTATTCTTCATGTTACAAAGGAAAACAACACAAGGTGTCTCATAAGTCCAAAACAATAAATATAAATACAACACCACTCAAATTGCTCCACATGGATCTTTTTTGTCCAACCAATGTCATGAGCATTGGTAAAAGACAATATTGTTTGGTGTTTATTGATTATTTCACTAGATTCACATGGGTATTTTTTTAAAACATAAAAAGGAAACATCTAAAACACTCATGGAGTTCATCACTAAATTTGAAAATCAACTTGATTTAAAAGTCAAAATTTTCAGAAGTGATAATGGGTCTGAATTTGTTAACTGCGCTCTAGATACCTTTTGTAGGAACAAAGGCATAGCAAGACAGTTCAGTGCACCAAGAACTTCACAATAAAATGGAGTTGCTGAGAGAAGAAACATAACTCTCATTGAAACAGCTAGAACAATGCTAGCTGATTCATATCTACCCATTACCTTTTAGGCTGAAGTAGAGAGTACAGCATGCACTGTTCAAAAGTAAACATTGATTATGAAAGAACACAACAAAACACCTTATCAGCTCTTATTTAAAAGAAAACCTTTTATAGGCTATCTTAGAGCTTTTGGGTGTCATGGGTCTATGTTAAACACCAAAGAACAATTAGGAAAGTTTTTAGAAAAAGCCTAGATGGTTTTTTTATTGGTTACTCATCAATATCCAAATCATATAGAGTTTACATTCCATAACAAAACATTATGAAAGAAACACCTAATGTATCTTTTGATGAAACATCATTTACAAAATTAGTAATACGTTAATCATGGTTATTTGACATAGATGCTTTCATGAATTCATTTAACCTAATATTGTAGGTTCTATGGACACATGTTATCCTTATGTAACTCCGACAATGAGTGAAGTGCCCCTAACTGCAGATCCACCAAGACCTCATCCTCACACTTCAAGTTTTGCAATCATGGGCCTTCACCATAATCAACTAATGGATAGTACAATGGAAATCCAACTTCAACCACCAAAGAAGTCAATAAAGTATGAGCAGCTATTAACCCTTCTTTCACAGATGTTAATACTACATCCGAAGATGTATTCAATGCATCCATAGATACTCCATCTACATCCGGAGATGCCCTAGTTCCTCCAATTAAAGTTCCAAATCCATCAATACAACAACCAAGTCCATTAACAACATCAGCAGATCCACAACCTACATCCGGAGATGTTACTGTAATACCTACGGAAGTTGAAACTACATCTGCTGAAGCACAAAATCTGGAAGGTGAACATCATTTAGCCTCAGATCAACCTGAAGAAGAATTTGACTACTTTGTTAATTCTCCATCATAGCTGGATCAATCTCCATCACTAGACATGACCAACTTGGAATCTTCCATTCAAGTTGATAATATACCAACCAGTAGAATTCATAAGAATCACCTAATTGAAAGCATAATAGGTGATCTTCATTAAAGAACCACAAGAAATCAAGGAGGAGCAGCCAAAATTTGTCTTTTCTCTTGTTTTCTATCTCAAGTGGTTCTACCTAACATTACAGCTGCACTTAAAGACAATAGCTGGATTGAAGCTATGCAAGATGAGCTTTAATAATTTAGAAAATAGAAAGTCTGGAATCCAGTTGATCTGCCTGAAGGTCAATACCTAATTGGTACCAGATAGCTTTTCAAGAACAAATTAGATGACAGAGGAATCATTGTAAGAAACAAAGCAAGGCTGATAGCTCAAGGATATACTCAAGAAGAAGGCATGGACTATGATGATGTCTTTGCACCAGTTGCAAGGATAGAAGCAATCAGAGTTTTTCTAGCATATGCTTCATATAAGAAATTCGCAGTTTACCAAATGGATGTAAAATGTGCTTTCTTATATGGTAAAATTGATGAAGAGGTCTATGTTGCTCAACCTCCAGGTTTTGAAGATCCTGATTACCCTCACAGGGTATACAAGCTTGACAAAGCTTTGTATGGACTTTATCAGGCTCCAAGGAAATGGTATGAGACATTATCATCCTTCCTGTTGAAGCATGGATACAAGAGAGGAACAATAGATCAGACACTCTTCTTCAAGCATGAATATCAAGATCTCTTAGTGGTTCAAATATATATGGATGATATTTTATTTGGATCAACAAATAAGAGATTGTGTAAAGAGTTTGAAGCATTGATGAAATTTGAGTTTCAGATGAGCTCTATAGGGGAATTAACATTCTTCCTTGGATTACAAGTTCATCAGAAACCAGATGGCATATTTATCAACCAAGAAAAGTATATTTAACAAATACTAAAGAAATACTCTCTTCCTGATATATCTTCATGCAAAACACCAGCATCAACCATAGATAAGATTGTACCTGATCCTAGAGGAAAGTCTGTGGATCAAAGATTATGCAGATCAATGATAGGATCTTTAGTGTACTTAACTGCAAGCAAACCTGACATTATGTTTGTTGTTTGTGTTTGTTCCAGGTACCAATCTGATCCAAAGGAATCGCATTTGAATGCTGTGAAGAGGATATTCAGATATCTTTAAGGGAAGCCAGCTCTTGAACTTTGGTATCCTACAGAAGGAGAATTCATCTTGTACTCCTGTTCAGACAGTGATTTTGGAGTGTGTAACAATAACAGAAAATCCACCACATGTGGATGTCAATTATTAGGACCAGGGTTGTATCTTGGTAGTGCAAGAAACAAATGAATGTTTCAGTATAACAGCTGAAGCTAAGTACATAGCTGCTTTAGTTGGTTGCTCTCAAGTTTTATGGTTGCAAAACCAACTACTTGACTATAGGTACAATTTTCTTCACGCACCAATTCATATAGATAACTCAGCTGCTATGTTTATCACTGGTAATCCAGTGCAACATAGTAAAACAAGACATATAGAAATAAGATACCATTTTCTAAGAGATTGCTCAGAAAAGGGTTTGATCAAGGTGATCAAAGTAAATACAAAGGATCAGCTTGCTGAACTGTTTACTAAAGCCTTTGATTCAGTAAGATTTAATTTCTTAATTGAGTCTTTTGGCATGATCAACCTTCATTAACCATCATAACAAAGAAAACATGATCTGTCCTTTAAATTATTTTCTAAGAAAATTCGAAAAACATTCATAAAATCTATAAAGACATAAAAAATTGTCTTTTTCAGTTGTCGTCTGCTTATAGTGTTCATATTATGGGAAATGATAATATACTATTTCTTAGTTTGCTTTCCTGATTTAATCTTATAATAAAGACTGATCAGAAGTGAATTGATATGTGAGTAGGTTCAACCTGAGTACAACATAAACTAGTGCATGCTTAACTTAATATCTAGACGAAACATTGTGGTAAATTCCAATTTGAGTAGCAAGAAATTGAGTCTCATCCTGATGAGATCAACTTACTCACCCAAACACACTATGTTTTGACTTCATATAATTTCTATCTTTACAATTCATATTCCCTCTGTTTTGCGTCAGCAAAGACTTGGGATTATGATCACCTCTGTTTATGATATAAACATTTGGTGATATGATTATGATCATCATCATCCCTATGTTTTATGTGAACAAAGACCTGGGTTAAAGGCACCTCTGTTTTATATGAGTAAAGACCTGGTGACCTGAGGATGATCATATATCAAGCTCTAAAAGAATCCAATATGATCAACTATATATTAAATTTAAAGAGCATACTCAACAATCTGCATTAATAAGATTTCACAGAAATCTTAAGATAGAACTTATGGTTAAAGGAACATAGTTTAAAAGTATGAAAAAGTGATTGATGACTCATAAACGGAGGACAACCTCTATTGTGATTGAAGTGGAGTCCATATTTGTCACTCTTTAAACATATAAAAACATGATAATCAGCATGCATTATTGAACATATACTCTTGTTTGAATTTATATGGCCTATAATACTTGCAATCAACACTAGATTTATGTCTACTATTTAAATTCAAAAATGCATAGGAATGTTCTAAGTTCTATAGTATGATCCCAAGATATGTTTCATTTGATTGTAAATACAATTAATATTTCTACTTATATTCAAAAATACAAAAATATTTTGTTTTTCTCTTTGTTGGACAGAAAAGTGTTTTTCATGTTATTCTCTACTTAAATTTATGCTAAAAAGTTCATATTAAGCACAAATTTAGGGGGAGTAGTAATAAATGAGCATGAAAATTGAGTTTAACAAAAGTAATGAAGAAAATTGGATCTTGAGCAACTACTTTGGCTGTTGGATATCTATCCTGTGAAAATCTCTGCACAATTGCCGTGGAACAAGTCAACAAGGTCCAACAAAAATAAATGAACTAATAATATATTAGATTCATACATCAATAAGGATAAATTTTTATCCTTCAGCAGAAGTTATAGCGTAATATTGCTTATCAGCAGATGCTACAGTGTAAAATTATCAAAGTTAAAATTTGACCATCCGTAGATTGGTAACCTATGGATGTGAACGTTTTTACAAAGTATAATCTATTTCCGTAGATTGGTAACCTATTGAAATACAAATTATACTTCTGTAGTTTTAGTACAAGAAATGAAGGCTATGTCATCCGTAGATGTTCTTCGAAAGATTTATTTTCCTTCGGAAGAATTATTTTCCTTCAGGACAATTTCCTACGAAAGACTTAATTTCCTGCGGAGGTTTAATTTCCTTCGGAAGATTTAATTTCCTCCGGAAGAGTTAATCTTCGGAAGTTTTAACTTCCTACGGAAGAACTAATACTTGCGGAAATAATAATTTACCACGGGATGGTAATATGGGTTGAGGGTCCCACAACATTAAATGGTTATTAATTATGTTTCTGGAAAACGGTATAAAAGATACATTTGACTTGTCGTTTTCATTCACTTTACAGAGAACTTTTACGACCTTGAAAATCGCTTTTAAAACCTTAAACCCCTCTTCCGCTAATATTCAAATTACAATTCAAAACAACAAATTCATTCAGTTATCTAAACCTCTGTACAACATTAGAACATTATCAGCAAGGTAAATCATTCTTTATAACATCAAGATTGCTGAGTATAACTGAAATGTCGTCAAAACGATTGAACTTCTTAAAATTTAAAAAAATTATTCTTAAATCATTGTTTTCTGATGTTCTTTGCATTGCAGATGGCTAATTGATTAACAAAGGTGCATAATGTATGTGCTTTCCTCAATCCGGATAACCCTGTCAAAAAGGATGCACAGAGATTATCCGATACCTACGCCGATCGAGGATATTCTATGCCCTAACTGCTGACCCGTTTATCTATCAAACTTATATGATAGATTATTGGAATACTGCAAGAGTAGCTGAGGAGAATGGTGAACAAGTGATTTATGCTTCGATTAGACATGAAGTTCTGAGAGTGGATGAACAAATCATCAGGAGGGTGTTGGAGCTTGGTGAACAAGAAGCAGGTCACCCTGATGTATTTGATCATGAATACATTCAGTGGGTTTTTTTATCTAATAGGATATGATGGAGACTACAGGAATGGTGAAATCAAGAAAGGGAGATTATGCAAGCCTTTTAGATTCCTTTGTCATATGTATCTGAAATATATGTCAAATAAGAAGGCTGGATTGGATAGATTTTCAAGGCATATCTCCTCTAAGATCATTGGAATCTTTGAAGGAAGGACGTACAATTATTCAAAGTACATTCTTGGATGCCTCTGTGATCAAATAGAAGTACAAAAAGCTGACAAGGTGTACATGTTCCCAAGATTTCTCCAACTGTTGGTACACATGTCCCTAGTTCTAGTTCTAGTGAGCTCAAATGTAATTGACTTTCATTTTGTAACACTTATGTAATGTTTGATATATGAAATGAAAAACTCTTCTTTGAATGTTTACTGGTTGTTGAATGTTATATCTATTAATATGATTTATTGTTACACGCTTATATTAACATGTTATATAGGTTTACAGTTGTTAGACATAGTTCTGTATCATTAAAGGTTAAGGAATATGTTTAACTAAGTCTTATGATTCAGTCGCACGACTGGATCATGCGAATGGGCCTGTCGCACGACTAAACCAGGTGATTGAGTCAATCGCACGATTGAGTCATAAGACTGACTCAGTCGTACGGATGAATCAATCGTACGACTCAGTCGCACGACTGAGCCATACGTATGGCTCAGTCATACGAATGAGAGCTGTAACCTATAAATACCACTTAATTCATGGAAAAACGTAACACTTCGAGAATTCTTAACCCTAGCCGTTCCTGTTCGTCCAGAGAGTCCCTTCCAACTTCATATAACGTTTCTGATCGATTCTAATCAATTCTTAACGTATTCTAATCGTTAGTTTTGATCGGATTAACGTTTTCCCTGATTGGATCACCAATCAAATAGGATTCCACACTATTTGATCTGGTTTTACGTTGAATCAGTTAGTACTCCGTCCATACACTGTCCTAACAAGTGGTATCAGAGCTTTGGCTCTTGATTCTTCGTGGATTCAATCGCATTTTTGCAAAAGTCAACGTTTTTAATCAAAAGATCCGTTCTTGTTGCATAAAAATCCAGTTTTTACGAGTGCATGTGTTCAAAAGTTAGTCTTTTTCGAGTTTCAGCAGACTAGGGTTTTCAAAATTGTGTTTTTGGGTCGTATTGAGTGAAAAGTTTGAAAATTTTTGAAGTCAGCAGTCTTAGTCGCACGATTAACTCAATCGCACGACTGAACTCCATTCGCTCAACTCAATCTCACGATTGGCCCAGTCGCTTGTTCAATCGCATGATTGGCCCAGTCGGTTTGTTCATTTGCACAACTGTCCTAATCGTCTGCTCAGTCGCACGACTAAGCTCAATCGCCCGGTTGAGTCTCAGTCGCCCCTAGTCGCATCCCCAGTCGCATACACAGTTGGTTTTCAAGTTTTAAGACTAATTCAATATGGACACATAGAACTTTGCACTCTCAGCAGGGAAGGACTCCAGGATCCAGAATTTATTGCTTTTGGAGAATGAGATCGGGAATCACAACAAACCACCAAAGCTTCTCTTGACGAATATCCTCAATGGAAGCAACGGTCTGAGATTCATCTGAATGGAGTGGACACAAACTTATGGAACACTATTGAGACTGACTACACTATGCCAGTTGGAGCTGATGGTGTTCCACTGACTCTAAGTGGTTTGACTGATGCACAAAAACTTGGCTACAATGCTGAGAAGAAAGCCTATGCTATGTTGACACAGTCCATTCCAAAAGACATCTTCCATCAGTTCTCAGAACACAAGCAGTGCAAAAAGTTATGGAAGGCTCTTGAGAAACGTTATGAAAGAAATGCTACGCTTAAGTCTCTAAGGCTAAAGCTTTGAAGAAAGAATTCGATAACTTCTCATTTTTTGGAAATGAAAGTTTGGATGATGTGATCGACCGCTTCTATCATTTGATGAGTGAACTGCACACTCATGGGGTTAAAACGTCCATGGAAGAGAAAGTGGCAAGTTTGGCTGATGGGTTACCTGATAAGTGGGATTCATTTGTTTCCACTTTGAGACATAATGATGTACTGAAGTCAATGGACATAAATGATTTTATTATGAAATTAAGGGAGGAAGAGGTTCGACATAAGTACAAGTCTAAGAAGGGTAACTACACTCAGAATCCTTCTCTCTATAATGTGACTCCTACTACAGCGTCTTCTAGTGCACCTTTGCAGACTGCTTTGGTGTCTAACACATCTGTAAGCATTCCAAGTACTTCCTCAAGTTGTGAATCAGGTGGATCATCAAGTGTCCAATCCAATGCTCCAGAAATTCAATTGACGTGTAAAGCCCCGAAATTCCCGAAGCAAGCTATTTAATAATAATGGGCCTTTTAAGGGGCTAACTAAATTAAATAAGGAAGATAGTGGGCTATGGACTAAATTAACCTTAGTGGGCTATGTTTTGATGGGATTAAGGGCCCTTAATCAGCCCTTAAACATGCATGATCAGCCTCCATCTCCCCCATTTGCAACCCTAGCCCCAAGCTTCTAGAGAGAAAGTAGAGTGAGAAAGTGAAGATTTTGGAGGATTTAGAGCTTGGTTGCTTTGAAGATTGAGGATCTGTGTGTTGGAGCTTCAAACCACAAGAAAGGAGAAACAAATCAAGGTAAGAATCGTCATCCAAACATCCCTTTAGAACAGATCCAGATTTCTAGGGTTTTGGGTTCAAAAAGTTTCAAAGAAACACATAAAGGTCAAATTTTTACATATGAAAACATGTAAAAAGGTTAGATATGGTTTCATGGATGGTAAACCAAGGATTTGGACATAAAAAGTTAAGATTTTAGGTTAAAAATGGGCTGGTTCGTCATTTTTATGCATCCAGCGAAACTGTGAGCCCGATCAGTGAAACTGTGGACTCATCCAGCGAAACTAAGAGAGTTTCCAATGAAACTGTAGTTTCGCCCTAGCGAAACTACTATGTTCGAGAAAACCATAAAGACTTAGCGAATCTAGGAAATTCCAACAAAAGTTGGGCGCTCATGGCAGCGAATCTGCCCAGCGAAACTGGCAGAAGTGCTGCCCAGCGAAAATGTCAGCGAAATTATGAAGAAAATGATGTTTTCGTGTATTAACTTCCGTGCAGCTTGGGTATTCGGACTATAGCTTAAGTAACTTACAATTAAAGCTATTTTGCTAAGTTCAGGTGAGTTCTAGACCCCTCCTTTATCCATTTTCAATGTTTTGGGGTGATATGCATACTAAAATACATACTTTTATGATGACGGTTTTTAAGACCTATTATCAAGAAAATGAAATTTTCTAAAGTAAAATGTGCCATTTAAATAGTTCAACATAATTTTCGGGCGCGCTGACCTGGCAGCGCAGCCCCAGCCAGGGGCGTTGCCCCTTGGACCCCACTAGGGGCTGCCGCCCCTAGGACCCCGCTATCAAAGGCTAGCGCCCCCGAACCCCCGCTGCCCCACGGAGGGTCGATTATTTGGTTTATCTTTCATGGTTGATGAAATGTGAATGCATGGACTATGAGTTTACTTCTTATTATATGTTATGTGTATGTGAAAACTAAAGATGTAAGTGAAACCTAAAGAATTGTTATTGGGCCCATAACGTGTACCTTGATAAAGTAAAGCCTTACAAGCAATTGATAAAGGAGGGTTGCATTTTTTGTGCCCTCATGATGATAAAGTAAAAGCTCGAACAGGCAGGTCAGTAAGGCCTGCATTGGCATGACAATAACGGCCTGTTTGCGTACGACAGTAAGGCCTGAATAGGCATGTCAGTAAAGTCCTGTGTTTATCATAGGCACCGATAGTAACTGGGAATTGGCGGATAAAGAAGAGCGATAGTAAATAATTAATGGTAAAGTAGTGATAAAGCGATCATTTGTGAAATCAATGTCCTGATAGATGATGATTGTTTTCAAATGTTAAAGTTACTACCTTTTACAAAAGTTGTTAATGATGTAAACCTAGAACTCACTCAGCGAAGCTGACTGTTTTTATGCATATTAATTGACAGGTGAGCTTTTGGGCTTGTGGGATGGGAGCATGGAGCTAACGCTTCTTGGCATCCGAAGACTAGCATCCCTGATGAAGAAGAATATTAAGAGAATTTTAAAGACTATTTGATGTTTAAAGACAATGTTTATATCTTAAATTTAATCAAGTTGTAATGAATTGCAATTACTATATTTTTCCGCTGCGATGAATATATCTAAATACACGTTTTAAATCTATGTTTTGCTGTGATTGACCAACAGTGAGGTTTCCTGGGATCAGGGCCTTATAAGTTGGTATCAGAGCTACTGTTTAAAAGATTTAGGAAAACTATTTTATAAACCTAAACTTAAACAGAAAACGGGACCAAGTATCAAGGATGCCAGTCCAAGAAGCTCCATGCCAAAAGGTAACAAAATATGTTGTAAGTATTATTCTGATGGGCAGTGCCTTCTTATTTAAGTTAGAATCGAGGGTAGGGTATGATAATGTTATCTGTGGTGCCTATCAGAATTTATGTGACCTATACGTGCATAGAATAGGTATAGTAGGTTCTAGTGTTAGTGTGGTTCAGGATAGGAGAGTTTAGGACATGAGAAGTTCTGTAAGTAGTTAATCACAACTGGCCACTCTTATTAAAAATTTACAAAACTTGCCGTGATCTGAACTTGCCTTGAAAGACCATATTGACATTCTGAATCTTATAGGAAGTAGAAAGAATGGCACTAAAGAAAGCAGTTCCAGCTATGGTCACCCGGAGAAGCACTAGGGGAAGGCCCCCTACTAAGGCAAAATAAACTGCAAGTAAAACTGCGAAACCGACAAAAAGGTCAACCAGAAAGCCGGTTAAGGAACCAGTTAAGGGGAGCCGAGGGGCCTACCGCTGACCAAGCAAAGCTGAAGGAAACAGTAAAGGAAGCTATTGCCCAAGAGGTGCACAAGATCCTATCTGGAGTGATGCCCGCTTTGCTCGCAGAGGTTGTGGAGCAGGTTAAGGGCGACAGTAAAAAGGGTACGGCTTCAAAGAAGGTTGATAAGAAGAAAGTGGTCAAGACTAAGAAAATGAGCGATGAGGAAGATCGTCTGGGTAACAATGACGATTCTGAGGTTGAAGAGGTGGCAAAGGGGTGCGGCTATGGGGCTTTTCAGAGGTGTACGCCCCCAATATTTGATGGTACTGGTAACACTGCTACTACTCAGTGCTGGATTAGGGAAATGGAAGTCGTGCTAAGGATCAGCAAGTGCAGGGAAGACCAAAAAGTGAAGTTTGCTTCCCATTCACTTTTGGACCCAGCACTGTGTTGGTGGGATAACATCGATGACTCTTACGGGGAGGAGGCTATTAAGAGGATGAAGTGGCTAGAAATGAAGAGGTTGGTGACAGAGGAGTACTGTCCGGAAAGAAAGCTTGACAAGATTGAACAAGAGTTTGTGAGCTTGGAGGCAGGTAACATGACACATCAGGAGTACACCACAAAATTCAATGAAATGGCACGTCTGGTGCCTGATTTGGTGACTCCTGAATCCAAGAGGATTAAGAGGTATATACAAGGATTTCCTCTGGACATTCGTAGGGACATGGTCACTGCCCGGCCTAGTACTTTTAGGTCAGCAGTGGACCTCAGTGGAAGGTTGTACGATCATCACAGGCCAGTGACAGTGGGTGAAACTAGGAAGGTCTGGAACAATAATAGGAAGAGGTATGGAAATGGTAACTACCAACCGGGAAACAAGAAAGTCAGGGTGGATGCAAAACATGTGATTGTGAAGGGGGTGGATGATGTTAAGGAATGTGGGAAGTGTGGGAGGAGGCATCCCGGAGAATACCGAGTGGGTAGCTATGGGTGCTACCGGTGTGGAAAGACTGGTCACATGGCCATAGAATGCCCGGAAGTGAATAGGTGCTTCAACTGCCAGGAGTCAGGGCACCACAGCAGGGATTGCAAGAAAGCTAAGCCGGGGAGCTCAAGAACAAGCGGGAATAGTGACAAAGGGGAGGATGGAAAGCCCAAGGCCAAGGCAAGACCTTTCACCATAAGCAAGAAGGAGGCAAGGGGAGACCAGGAGGTGGTGTCAGTATGTTTCTTGTCAATGATGTTTGTGCCTCCATATTATTTTATAGTGGTGCCAGTAAGAGTATTGTATCCGCGTCCTTCTGTGCTACCCTAGATATCCAAACTAGGGAAATAGATGATGCTTTCGAAGTAGAAACGGCCGACGGTAAGTCCATTAGAATAGTCAGGGTTTTAGAGGATTGCCACATTAAACTAGGAGGTCATTACTTCCCCGCACGATTGTTTGCCATGACCTTAAGAGGTTTCGACGTCGTACTAGGAATGGACTGGTTAGCTACCCACGATGCCAACATAATATGCCAGCAAAAGATAATTCGATTAACGGCTCCCGATAGTAGTCCAATTACGATCTACGGTGATAACGTTAGCAAGGTGCCAAGGATCATTTCCATGATCAAGGCGGAGAAATGTATGAGGCGAGGGTGTGGGGCTTATCTAGAATATGTCAAAGATGTTAAAGATAAAGCGAAAGAATTGTTGGATGTACCAGTGGTGCGGGACTTTCCTGATGTATTCCCGAAGGATCTGCCAGGGGTACCACCGGATAGGGAGATAGAGTTTCAGATTGATTTACTGCCAGGAGCCCAGCCCATTGCCAAAGCACCCTACCGCCTAGCCCCGTCCGAGATGAAGGAGCTCATGTCACAACTACAAGAACTTCTTGATAAAGGATTCATTAGGCCTAGCATTTCTCCATGGGGTGCTCCAGTGTTGTTTGTGAAGAAGAAGGATGGCAGCATGAGGATGTGTATTGATTACAGGGAATTGAATAAGCTGACCGTGAAGAATCAATACCCTCTACCCAGAATAGACGATCTGTTTGACCAGTTGCAAGGGGCAAGCTGGTTCTCCGAATAGATCTCAGATCCGGGTATCATCAACTGAAGGTAAGGGTGCAAGATATCCCAAAGACGGCTTTCCGAACGCGCTATGGACACTATGAGTTTCTTGTTATGTCTTTTGGGCTAACCAATGCTCCTGCGGTATTTATGGACTTAATGAATCACGTGTGTCGACCGATGTTGGACAGATCAGTAATAGTCTTTATTAACGATATCTTGATATACTCAAAGAACGAAGGAGACCACGCTTGTCATATCAAGGAGGTGTTAGAAACGTTACGAAGGGAGAAACTATATGCGAAGCTCTCTAAATGTGCATTTTGACTACGGGAGGTGCAGTTTCTAGGGCACGTTATAAATTTCAAGGGAGTTATGGTTGATCCAGCAAAAGTTGAAGCAGTTACGCAATGGAATTCCCCAAGGACGCCATCTGAAATCCGTAGTTTCTTGGGATTGGCTGGCTATTATAGAAGGTTCATCAAGGATTTCTCAAAGCTAGCTTCCCCATTAACAAGGTTAACAAGGAAGAACGTGGTGTTCGACTAGGGAAAAGATCAGGAAGATGTGTTTCAGGAATTGAAGGATAGACTAACCAAAGCTCCTGTGCTAACCCTACCGGAGGGAGATGAAGACCTAACGGTATACTCCGATGCCTCTTACTGCGGGTTAGGCTGTGTGTTGATGCAAAGAGGAAAGGTTATAGCTTACGCATCCAGACAGCTAAAGGACACAGAGGTTAATTACCCTGTTCATGATTTGGAACGTGCAGCAGTGGTGTTCGCATTGAAGATGTGGAGACATTATTTGTATGGAAATAAGTGCACCATATTTACCGATCATAAAAGTCTGAAATATTTCTTTGAGCAGAAAGACCTAAATATGAGACAGAGGAGGTGGTTAGAGCTGATAAAGGATTACGACTATGAAATCCATTATCACCCGGGTAAGGCAAATGTGGTAGCCGATGCCCTGAGCCGAAGGAAGGATATGAACCAATTCAGGTGAAGGCGTGCCAACTAGTGGTGACCCCAATTGTTATGAGGTTGATAAGCGAAGCTCAGGTGGAATCCTTAAAGGAACACCAAATTAAGAAGGAACGAATGGTGGGAAGGGTTGATGATTTAGTCGATAACACATTGGGTGTGAAGGCCATCTATGGTCGGATATGGATTCCGAGGTATGGAGATTTACGAGAGAAAATTTTGATGAAGCCCACAAGACTCGCTACTCAATACACCCAAGAGCAAATAAGATGTACCATGACTTGAAGAAAGATTACTGGTGGCCCGGGATGAAAAGAGATGTGGTTGCATATGTAAATAAATGCCTAACGTGCCTACAAGTGAAGGCTGAGCACCAAAGACCTTTTGGGTATGTTCAACCATTGGAGGTGCCGGAATGGAAGTGGGAACATATTACAATTGATTTTATTACTAAGTTACCGCGTACAACTAAGGGTAATGATGCAATCTGGGTAATAGTAGACAGGTTGACTAATAGTGCTTATTTCTTACCCATCAGGGAAGCAATCAATTTAGAAAAGCTCGCGGAATTGTTCATTAAGGAGATAGTTGCACGGCATGGTATGCCTGTATCGATTGTGTCAGATAGAGACACGCGATTTACCTCTAAATTCTGGAGGAAGTTTAATGAAGAAATGGGGACAAGGTTGCATATCAGTACCGCCTACCACCCGCAGACTGATGGTAAATCCGAAAGGACGATACAGACACTGGAAGACATGCTGCGAGCATGTGTCATGGACTTCGTTGGTAACTGGGACAACCACCTACCATTAGTAGAATTCTCATACAACAATAGCTATCATGGTAGTATTAAAATGCCCCCATATGTTATGTTGTACGGGAGACGATGTAGGACCCCGGTTTGTTGGGGTGACGTTGGACAAAAGGAGTTGGGAAGCTTAGAAGTCGTGGAAGCCACAACAGAAAAGTTGGAGAAAATCAAGGCGTATATGAAGGCTGTAAAAGATAGACAAAAGTCATACGCTGATAAAAGAAGGAGACCAATAGAATTTAGCGTGGGTGACAGAGTAGTGTTAAAGGTGTCGCCATGGAAGGGAATTATCCGATTTAGGAAGAGGGGGAAACTAAGTCCTATGATGATGTCTTTGCTCTTGTAGCTAGACTAGAGGCCATTGGAGTGTTCCTTACATAGGCCTCATCCAAGAACTTCACTATTTCCCAAATGGATGTCAAATGTGCATTCCTGTATAGAATGGTTGATGAACAGGTATACGCTTCTCAAAAACTAGGTTTTGAAGACCCACACTTCCCTCATAGATTGTACAATTTAGATAAAGCTCTATATGGTCTTCATAAAGCACCTAGAAAGTGGTATGATACTTTATCTAAGTTTCTACTACAGAATGGGTACATAAGAGGAAAGACTGATAAGACATTGTTCCTTAAGAGAAAAGAACAAGACTTGCTTATTGTTTAAGTCTATGTGGATGACATTATTTTTGGCTCTATAAACATACAACTTTGTAGAGAATTTGAGGATCTTATGCAATCAAAATTCCAAATGAGCTCAATTGGAGAATTCACATTCTTCCATGCTTTACAAGTTCAACAATCTGCTAAAACCAAAGCATAAATATGAACCAGATCTTGAGGAAGTACAACATAACTGATACCACATCAAGTAAAACACCATTTGCAACTGGATTAAAGTTTGGCCCAGATCCAGATGGCATATCAGTTGATCAGAAACTCTATAGATCCATGATAGGCTTTGTAATGTACCTAACTGCAAGCAGACCAGACATCATGTATACAGTTTGCATGTGTGCTAGATACCAAGCAGACCCAAAAGAATCATAAATAATGCAGTAAAGAAAATTTTTAGATACTTAAAAGGAAAACCAGCACTTGGTTTATGGTATCCTAAGGATGGAGATTTCTCTTTATTTGCATACAAAGATAGTGATTATGGTGGATGCAACCAAAATAGAAAATCTACAACAGGAGGATGTTAGTTTCTTGGATCAAGATTGATCTCCTGTAGTACCAGAAACAAGCAAATGTGTATGTGTCAACAGTAGACACAGAATAAATAGTTACTTTTGCATGCTGATCACAAGTGCTTTGATTCAAAACCAAATGCTTGAATATGGCTTTAATTTTCTCAAAACACCCATACACATAGGCAATTCTACTACCATGTTTATCACTGACAATCCTATACAACATTCATAAACCAAACACATTGTTATCAGATATCACTTTCTAAGAGATTGCTAAGAAAAAAGTCTTGATAAAGTTGATCAAGGTTACAGACAATCAATTGGCTGACCTTTTTACAAAACCTTTTGATTCAACAAGATTTGAATTTCTAGTTCAGTCACTTGGTATGATCAACTATGAATGAGACAAGGAACATTTTCAAATATTAATCTCATACCAACATTCATGTTTCCAAATATTAAACAAGTTTGAATCATACATGAAAACCACATGAGAAATGATAGTATACTAGCTTATTCTTCACTTGAGTCATTTTCCACTAATAAAGACTGATAATATTTTTGTTTGATGTGTGGATAGGCTCAACATGGGACACATAACATCGTGTACAACAGTGAAGAGCTAATTCTCATGATTGCGAGGTAAGCAACATCCATCTTGTTTATCGTGAGTATTGGTCTATCCAATATAAATTGCTTTTAAAGTAACTACTATACACCAAGTGAAATAGTTTATAAACTACTCAATCGTTCAAGTGTCTCCTTTGTTATGATTAGCATAGGCCTGGAGTACACTCATGCATTCTTTGCTATGCTAAGCACAGACCTGAATGACCTACATTATGTTCCAAAAAGATTGCTAAATAGGAACAAATCCTTCTTGGATGAACAATCAATAATGTCTTTTGGACTACATTCATGGTGAATGAATCAAAAGAATCCCAAAGTGGATCACCTTCTAAAGTGAAGTTAAAAGAATCCTAATGTGGATCAAACAATAAGGATCAACTTGAGCATTTATACACTTTAGTAGCTAGGTCATAAGTATTGCAAGTGCTTTCTATCAAATCTTGAGAAGGATTGATCTTAACATATAGTGAGGCGTGGGGCACATACAACTCATATCAATATACCGAAAACATGATAATCACTCACTGTTTAAATTAACCATTAATACCATGAATAAGTTTAAGTGGATAATAGTATCTCCAATCAACATTGTATTAGTCTATATCTATTCTTACAATCATTCAATCAACTCAATGAGGATTTAAGATTAGTATGATCTCATAGCATGAACATCATTCATGTCCAACCATAATAAACATACATTTCTTAGTTAGATGAAGTGTTATCTCTATGAATGTTAAACATTTATCATGCAAGAAAACAAATTAGACTTTAAAATTTTCCATAGAACAAATTTTAAATTTTAGTCTTTTTATAAAAAGATTTTATAAATATGCAAAAATTTTGGGGGAGGAAAATGAACATGGAAATTTCAAAGGCAGCAGGATATGTGCATCATCATACATTTTAAAATTTTGAAATATTAAATTTGGGGATTTAAAATTTTTAAAATTTTAAAACAACCATGCCAAGCAAGCACACAATAATAGTAGGTTGACATATTTACATGCACATTATTGCTTGTGAGTTATATCTTAACATCCATATATTAATTATGATAAAATTATAAAATTTTAACAAACCTTCTACTTTTGAAAACATTTTTCAAATTATCAAACAAAAATAGAAAACCAAGTGTTCACACCATATGTATTAAGTTACATAGCTGATGAGCAAAAAATTTTAAAGCAAACACAATATTTTAAATTTTGTCAACCGTAGACACAACGGACACACAGACATTCATTCGATGTAGCCACATTTATCATTAAACATGCAAAATACACCAATTGTATATAGCAGGCAAACAAACATGCATCCACTATGTATCAATGAACATACAAAGTGTTCACAACACATGATGTCAAGTAAAACATCCGCTATGAATACAATGGCACCACACAGCGCATGACTAAAAATAGTCATTCGTTGTAGAAACAGTGTAAGTGTACACAACCTATGTACACGGGTAAGCATACGCTATACACTATCATTCAAGTTCGTGCAGCGCATGAACAAATGTTCATCCGCTTTGGAAACAGTGGTCAACCATAGTATATGACTTTTTAGTCATTAGTTCTGATTTTTTAAACATTAAACAAGTTTGCATAGTGCATGACCAAATGATCATCAGTTGTGAACACAACACAACATTCAAAAGTCCGTAACGTAGAAGCTTAAAATTGTACAACGGACATACTGTTCACACAGCGCATGTCCATTTCACAGTGTATGACTTAAAACTAATCTTTAAGTTTTATATGTTCACACAACATACACATACACTATACACACAGCAGACAACTATTTTGTTCGTTGTATGTGTATTTCAACACTTGTTAAATTTTCATTCATCACGATAGAGAGAGAGAGAGAGAGAAAATCAAAATTTCTAACACATTACTAGCAGTGCATAAACCCTTAAACCCCTGATAATCCAAAACCTACTCTATTTTATTTCTCTGCTTATTCACGATCAAAGAGGTATAACATAAATAATCATTAAAACATCTTGTTCATTGGTTTTGATTCAAACATTGTTAAACCTAAGTTGAACAATGAACCGTAACCTAAACATGAATCATTTGATGTTTTAAATGAAATCGAATACTGAATATGTGTTAGATGATCTTAGTCGAGTGTATAATAACTTTGATTTGATGTAATTTAACGAAGTGATCATCGGGTTGATGAACACTCATGATGTTCATGTCAAAATCAGTCTAAAATTATTTTTGATCTTTGAAAATGTTTAATAAGACTTGAAATATGTTATTACTTTCAAAAACATTCAAAATGAATTGAAAACATACATAATCAGTTAATTTGGCATAACAAAATCATAACATCATTAAATGCATATGCATTCAATGTGCATACAATGAAAGATATGAGATTAAAAGTCAAACTGAATTTTATAAGTTGAGTTGTTATAAAATGAAATCAGGGTATAATATGACCCAAACAACTAATTGTGATAAAACAAACATAATGCAAAACAAATTGGACCAAAAAAATTGAATCAAACAAGATTTTCATGATCAAAATTGACCAAACAGTTGACTTTTGATAAGTCCAACTGATTCATTTAAATAATGTCATATCCACCGTACACTTAGACAAGTCATAAGTGTTACTAGAATCATGCTCATCTAGAGTAGTTACATGATCAATACGTTATTGTTTTAACAGTCCATGATCATCGGATTACTATTTGAGAAGAATTGATAAGGAGAGTATTACAACTGGGTGATGAAGATGCTGAAGGTCAAGTGAAATTTGATGAGAACTATGTTCATCATGTATTCAGGAAGATAGGTCACACTGCTACCATTAACAGGAACCAAATCAAGAAATCTTAAAAGTGTTCTCAATATTGATTTCTTATGCATACTTTTTAGAAGACAATGATTAACAGGAAGATTGGCTAGGGTGCCACATCATAAAGGTGTTCCTCTGTAATAGCAGGTATTATTACAAGAAGGCCCTTCAACTTTGTTGCTCAAGTAATTAATGGTATGATCTACAACTTGACAAAGGTGAGGAACAAGTTTCTGATGTATCCAAGATTCCTCCAGATGATCATTGGTGATCTACTACCAAACATACTAAGGGAAAGTGCCATCTTTCAGCCTGTTCATTTCAATGAACATGTATTTACTAAAATCAAGTCATGTTTATACCAATGAGATGAAGTGACAGTTTCTCCTCACATGATTGATCATGATCTCTTTGTACCAGAAATATTTCTGTGGATTCTAGGTCAAGGTGAACCTTACTTGCTTTTCTAAAATGTGATTCACTAATAACCCATCATTCAACCAGCCCCAACTGTTCAAGATGAACAAGCCACTCCATTCAACAACCAGTCATACAAGAGCAAGTTCAAGAAGAAGCCCAAGAACAATAATAGTTTTACTTTGTGCATCACATACCTTATCCTTCTCAAAGCCAAAATCTTTACGACCAACAGACTTTGTCATCTCTTCTAAGAGACATTGATGAATCGTTAGTAGAGTAGTCAAATCAACAAGAAGAAGTTGGTACTTCATTAGCTCATGAACTTGATCAAGAAGAACAATGTATTGTTATTGAACATGTTGAACGTGAAAGCCTGGGTAGTGACATTCCAACTGAGGAAGAGATAGAATATTCAAAGGTTTTTCTACTTACTAAGTATAACAAACTGATTGAGAAGTCCAATAATAGAGATAGAAAGTTAAAAGAAAAACTCAAGAGTAAAGATAAAGATATTGAGAAGCTCAAGAGTGATCAAAAGGCACAAAAGTTTATTATTGATTTTCTGGAACAACAACTAGATCAATCAAAAAGAAGTCAAGGTGAAAGATTAAGATTTAAGTAGTGCAACACTTGATATTGCATACTGAACTAAGCAGAGAAATGCAAAAGATGCTCAAAATTGATGAGTTGAAAAAGATGATCTATGCTCAAATTGAAGAAATCAAAAGGCTAAACATAGAATTAGAGCATACAAACACTCAACTGAATGAGGAAGAATATTCAGAAGGTCAAGATTTCAAGCTGAAGAAACCAACATAGGGGAAAGAGAACAAGCAATCATTATCCCTGAGGAGACTTACTCTATAGATAAACTTTTTCGAGAAGCAAATCCATTTGAGAACATACACTACTCACCAATCCTCAAGCAAATCCATTTGAGACTTACTCTATAGATTCTCTTAACCTACTTTTGGTATATCCCATACTAAAATAATATCTCTACATCTCCTTATTTGACATATCATATGGTTTAGGATATGACGCACTAGCAGCAGCTAAAATTTCAACAATGATTGTTGGCTTTGCTTTTTTCCTTTAACTTTCTTCTAGCTTCCAATCTCCTTTACTTAGTATCAATATCTGGTGTGTATAACAACACCAAGTTTTCAACTTCTTCATTGATTCCTTCATATGTCCAGTTGAAAACTTCATCTGGATCATATTCTTTGTTGATTGTAAACATAGCCTTGATCATGAAATCATCATTCTTATTTTGAGCCATCTATTTCATACCTTTCTCTTATCCTTATGGACTTTCTTTAAATTGTGTTTCATCCTAGATGTTTGTAGGTAACTCATAACCTCCAACAATCTCACCTTCTTCAAATTGAATAGGTTCTGATTTAGTGATAACTATTTAGTGGCCTTATCATCTTGGTCAACATATGGAGCTAAAACAACTTAATTCTTTTGTATCAACCTTTGATTTCTTCTTCTTTGATTCTTCTTTTTCATTCAACCATAGGCTTTTTTCCCTTTTCCTCATCAAGGAGTTTTCATCTTCTTGTATAAATGATTAGTTTAGAAGAAGATGGAATATTAGATGATTTAGCTTCAACATTTTTTAGTTTGGACAAACATTTTTGTTCATTCCTTTTTTATACTCCTCAAATAACTTGCTAATGATGAACTTTGTTCCTCAGTCAACATGGTAGAAGTAACAATGCTCAATTCATAAGACTTGTCAAATATAATAGAACTCAAAATAATGAATGTCGTTTCTCATACAATTGATACTCTGATGATATCTATAATGTCTTCATAGATGATATAATCACTAGAAGAGTATTGATCTAACTCTTGTATCATCAATGTTATAGCAGCTTCAAAGTCTTTTGGCAAGTCTTTCAATTATTTATTCTTATTCTTGTTAGGACCGTGTACGTACGGAGTACTAACGGATTCTGCATGAAACCAGATCAAATAGCCCGGAATTCTATTTGATTGGCGATCCAATCAGTTAGAACGAAAAACCCGATCGATCTAACGATGAAACAAACGTTAAGAATAGATTGGAATTGATTAGGAACAAACTATGAACTTGGATTTACGACTTGGGACGCTCTGGACGGCTAGGGTATGAAAGTATACGAAGTATTCTGAAGTGTTATATTTTTTCCACGAATTATGTGGTATTTATAGCTTATCAGTGTTCATTCGTAGGACTAAACCATTAGCATGGTTCAGTCGTGCGACTAAAGCATGCCATTGACTCATACGCACGACTGAAGGTCCAGTCGTATGCGATTGAATCGATCTTATGTCTCAATCATACGACTGATCCAGTCACCTAGTTTAGTCGTGCGACTGGTCCATAAGCATGGTTCATTCATGCGTACGGGCCATAAGTATGGTCCATTAGCATGAATGTCCACATGACTAAGTTAAACAAATTTGTAAGTTCTTATTGACTTAGAACTATATACAACTAACATCAAACCTATATAGGTAGTTCATATATGTGAATCACAATCAATATAAACATAACATGACATAATCAATCACATATAAACATCACAATGCATTTCATATATCATTCAATCAATTCATTACATTGGATTACATAAGTGTAAGACATGAAAGACTTTTACATTTAAGAACATAAACTAGGCACATCAATATGTATCAACAAGCTCCCCCTTGGCCCTTGGACCTAGTTTTGCCTAATGTCTAACATTCTTCATATGCTCTTAAAACTTCTTGTACTTCTCTTCTCTTATGACTCCCGCGTGAATCTCAAACACAAAGCGGAGCTGTATGACATGTTGGAATTGTATAGCTTGTACAATGTCTTGCGAGTCATAGAATAGTGGCCACTTGTATAGAGTGTAAACATCTTCAGCCGATAAGTTGGTTAGCCACATCGGGTCAAATACCCTGATAGTCTCGATTTTGCTCTCTTTATGCAAAACTATGACTGCTTCTCCCGTCCGCCATTTATAATACCACAAGTTGAAGTGTGGAGTGAAGTCCTGAGGCATTTCTCGTAATGGGATCTTCGACATTGTGCGCGGAGGACTCCACTTCAACACTACTTTAGGCTTTCCAGTGTTAGGATCAACTTCGGTCTTATTTATGAACCATTTAGACTGTTGAGGCCTGAAGTTGACCCACCTGGTGTGGTATTTCCTCTTTAACGCCATCTCGAACCACCCCGACATCTTTCTGGGTTTGGCGTACAAAAGGTCTTAACAGGCAAGCTTGTTTAGCTCAAAACCGGGAAGAGTCTTCGGGTCATGAAGGAATCTGAAGTACTCTATCCCCTTCTCCCTCTTCACCGCATACACATCCAAGTCTTCAAAATAAGCCCAACTGATAATCTTGCCTGACACCTTCTGATGCATTTTCACTCTGTAGAGTTTGGTGTAGGCATTTGACTTTGGCGGTTCACGTTGGGCTCGCATCTCAGCTAGACACACTGCCCACTCAGCCTTCTTAATATCGACATCAGCGTCCGTAGCTTGGACTTTCCCTTCTACTTTCTCTTTCTCTTTCTCCTTCACATCAAGAGCTCCAAAAGTATCACTACTAAATGTTTCACCCATATCGAGGATAACATTTCCCTATTGGTCAGTGTACTGTGGATACTCTTTAGTAGTAATATCCTTGATGTCAATCTCATCAACATCTTGCAGCTCTTCATCATTTGTGACATCAACCTCGGGAGCATCCTTGACTAGCTCATCCGGGTTGAGTCTAAACATGTCGGCCAGCTGCTCATCTGTAAGATCATGAATGATCTCTCCCTCTTCGGGATTGTAGCTCATAGATCGTCGCACGATCCCTTGCAAACCAAGAATCATGGTTAGCGGAGTCTTGATTTGCTGAAGGGGTGCAACATCAAAGTCGTCTGTTTGTTGAGCTTCATCTGTTTGATTAAACATTCAAAACATAATCACACACACGTCAGTAATCAATATAATCAAACATCAATAAACATTAATTATATAAGTGTAATATATAATTCAAGTACAAAAGTTTCAAATAGAAAGACGTTTAATCATTATTTTTGCCTTGGTCGCTCGACTCTTCAGCTTGAGGAGCTAAGGAAGAGGCTGATGCAGATGCATCACCTTCATGCTCAGGCTCATCATTATCTCCCCCATCTTTGTCTTTCCCACTGCCTTCAGCCTCACCCACATCATCATCATCATCATCCGATTCATCATCGGATGAATCGTCATCGTCATCATCTCCGTTATCACCGTCACCCTTCATCTTTAAGGGCTCACCCTTTGTCCCTTTGAGTCTGAACAGAAGCTTCTTACTCTTCATCTCAACCTCTTCTATCCTCTTCACTGAGGTCATCAGCAGCTCATTCTGTGCAGTCAGGGCATGATGAACTATGGCCAAGGCACTCTCGTGAGAAGCATCTTTCTCAGTCAAATGGGTGATCTGTTGACTATGAGCTGCATATCTCTCTGTCAGCAGGGCTATTTGCTTGCCCTGTGTAGCATTGACTACCATCAACTGGATCATCTGGTAGCTCGTATGTCATCTGTAGTGAGCAGTTTGAGCACCAGACGGTTGAGGCTAGCCAGCTACTCCTCTAACCCAACTGTGGGCAGAGGAGATCCCTATGGAGGGATCGATGATGTGGGCAGGCCGGTTTAGGGTATGGTAGATGTGGTGGTGGATGTGGTGTATGATGGAGTGGGAATGAAGGTGAATGGTGGTGGAATAGATGCCGGTATGGTATGTGTGGTGGTGGGAATAGTGGTGGTTGTGGTGGTGGCAGTAGTGGTGGCTATGGAGGTATGTATGGTGGTAGTAGGAATGGTGGTAGTGGTGGTGTGAGTGGTGGTAGGAGTGCTGGTAGGAGTGGTGGTAGTGGTGGGTGTGGTAGCTGTGGTAGTGGAGGTGGTAATCAGTACTATCCTCCGTCTCTTTCCCTTCTTGCCATGGGGCTGGGCCATTCTCTTCAGCCTCGACCCCTTGGCAAGCTGGGCTCCCCTAGGCTAGTTGGCTGGGAAGGTGTGTAAGTGGGATCTGCAGTCTCAGCACCTTCACCCCCAGCCTGGCGTCCCCCAACCGCCTCGTTACCCCTTTCGGTAGCCACTAATCGGCTACCGACCGTCCTCGTTAGAGGCTCCTCATCCGACTCATCCTCTTCTTCATCAACCAAGAAGTCCTGGTGGATGGCACGCTACTCTGATCCATCGGGAGCAGAGGTACTACTGTGGGGAGGTGGCGAAGATATGGTAGACGTGTCAGTGGCCCGTGATTGACTGGGGCCTGCATCTCCACCACCTTGACCATCATCATGGTCATCGTCGTCATCATCTTCGTCAGCAGTAGCCACGATTGGCTCGACGTCGGAATCACTATCATCGTGATGCCACTTCTTATGAGCTGGTGCCAGGTATCCCTTATTGGCCAGATGGCTAAATAGTCTCCTCACCGGGGGCTTCACCTACTTCCCCCGGTAGACCTTCATTCTGCCCAAGGTGGTATCATCCATCACCTCTAGGGTCACTGCCTCAACCTCCTCCTTAGGCAGGATAGGAAGCTTCTCGTCGATAATCATCTGCAAGATTCTTGTATACATGCAGAAGCCTTCCTTGCCTTTGGCTTT
The DNA here is from genome assembly GCA_024085815.1 of Flaveria linearis. Classification (NCBI taxonomy): domain Eukaryota; kingdom Viridiplantae; phylum Streptophyta; class Magnoliopsida; order Asterales; family Asteraceae; genus Flaveria; species Flaveria linearis. The sequence continues at coordinate 40,291,072 of CM044001.1, forward strand.
AATGTTCTCCGTCAGGTAGGAGAAGAACATACGTGAAAAACTGAACGGGTGGTTCAACACCAGCACAACGTATGCGTTCTGGATTTGATTTGACAGCTCATCAAATCCTTCTCTCCTGGAGGCTATGCATTTCAGGATCACACGTGCCAGATACTTGAATTGAGGGCACATGTTGCTCTTGTTTAGCACGTCAGCATTGATGTCGCCGGCGTACTTGATCCTGAGAAAGCATCCCCATACCATTAGGGGATGCAGATCCTCACCCAAGTCCAGGACTCGCCTTAGGTCTTCTTCATCGATCTGTATATCTTGACTGAAGATAGAACTCCGGATGCAGTATGGCTCAGTAGACCGGTCGACAATGGCATTCTCCTAGAATGCCTGCTGGATCGACCTATAAGGTGTGCATGGAATGGAAATAGCCTTGAAGATCCTCGATCTACGTAGGAAAGCTATAATTCCGGTGAACTCAGAAGTGTTCCGGGACGTGGTATCTAGATGAGCACATATGTTGTGCTTGGTGCTCATCGTCCATCTCTCAGCCATTTTACCGCAATACAAGAAACAAACACATTAGTTCCGTTCATAAGAGATAAACAACTAACTTGGAACAAATTTAGATAGACTGGTTCAATCGTGCGATTGAACCATACGACTGAGTTCAGTCGTATGATTGAGCCTGCGACTGAATTCAGTCGTATGCAAAGCCATGTGGTTGAGTTAGTCGTGCGACTGAGTCACCGATTGATTCAATCGTGCGATTAAATCATACGTCTGGCTCAATCGTGCTACTGAAGTTCATCAGTCTGTCCATTCGCATATTGCACTGTGTGACACCATAATCTTGAATCTTGTCAAAAAGTTAACTTAGACTTTGTTTTTTAGGTTCATATGGTTCGTAGGGACCCGGAATAACACTTAATGTCCGTTAAATCAACATTCTTTTCTATTTTAGTGGTTTATTTTAGGTTTTGGTCCTGGTTGTTTAGTCGATCAAATTTAGTCATTTATGTTTGATTCAACCAGTCATTTGATCCGATTTCATTCGCAAGTTACCTGTAGATGAACAAGATATATGTTAGTCACTGAATCGGAGAGTAATCACGATAACAAGAAATTTGGGCAGAGTGTCTGGGCTTTAGGTGTGTTGTTTTAGAATTTGAAGTCAAGGGTTCAGTCGTGCGACTAGACCTATGCGCATGCCTCAATCATGCGACTGGACCCACTCGCAAGACTTAATCGTGCGACTAGGGTTTAGTTGTGCGATTGGTTCATTCTTATGATCCAATCGCATGGTTTACTCAATACTCATGGTCCATTCGTGTGATTAGCTCATACTCATGGTCCATTCGTGTGATTTGCTCATACTTATGGTTAAATCATGTGACTGGTCCATACTTATGGTCCAATCATGCTATTGGTCCATACTTATGGTTCAATCATGTTGTTGGCTCATGCTTATGAGTTTGACTTCACCTATTTCCACACACTCAAATTTAACTTTTGATAAATAAACGTTATGACCGATGATCATCTCAGACAAGATCTTTTAACAGAAATCCTTTGATCACCTCAGACGTGATCCTTTTAAATTAGAAGCAATTAATAACCTCAGATGTGATCCTTTTAATTGAAATCGTTTGGTCACCTCAGACGTGGCCCTTTTAAATTTTCAAAACTTGATCATCTTAGACATGATCCTTTTAAATTCATACCAGTTTGGTCACCTCAGACGTAACCCTTTTAATTTATGATCCACAGAGTTCATCTAGTTACATAGTCCGACTTTGACACCTAACCGATAGATAAAATAAAAATAACTTGAATTGAAATGAAACAGAACATATGTTTGTAGTTTTGTTTGAGGTGGGTTGAAAACATTTTAATTTTCCTTAATAGATTTCTCCCCCTGAACAGAATAGCATCAAGAACTTAGATCTTATCTGGAAGGACTCTTATGGAATCATACATGCATAGAACATAATCATTTAGGACCCTTTCTGCATATGTTTGTTTAACTTATTCTTATTTGTCTGAGAGTCCAAAGCACTTACAGGAAATCATACTTGAACTGTAAGAAGCACATGATGATTTTGACTGTCGAGGATTGCTGCCACGATGATTATCAGTATATTTGTCCACTTAAATCCATACACAGATTTTTGACTCGCATTGGTGATTAGTTAGATTTATTATTTCAACAAGCATTTGTGGATCCCATGCTTATATGGTAATCAACATTCCTTAGGAGATTTTTGAGCGGTCTACGGGTTTAAACAAGAAGAGACTATTCTAAGAGCTTTCAAAAAGATGCCAAGCCTCAGGTCAGTGCCATCGCACAACAGAGGGGTGCAAACAACAGTGAATTCTAGAATATTTAGGTTATGCTTATCCTCAGGTCAGTGCCATCGCACAACAGAGAGGCACACAACCTATTTTCTTGTTTGAGCATTTTTCTTTTACACATTACGCACCAACAACATTAGTCATTAGCTTGATTGCGTTTAACAATTTTTTTCATGTGCTTTGCTCATTTTATGGTCATCCACACACATTTGTGGCGTTTAATTTACTCGTCACCCCTTATTGGAAATACGTTGATTGTGTTAACTAGGGATAAGGTGGAAGCCCACAGCTAGTTGAACTATTTAGTTTTAATTTGTTTCACCAGTGAGGTCTACTTGTCTATTGTGTTGAATCTACCGATACATCATATAATGGGTAGCAACCTCTAGGCCTACTTTCTTTATGTAACCTCAGTAACAGACTAGTTCACTATCATTTTTCCTTTGTATAGCTTATCCTTCTCAGACTTGTAGTTTTAATGTAACATTTTGAACTGTTTAGTTCCATTTGATGTCCCAAATAATTAGTCCCCTGTGTACTATGATATTCCATAGTTTTGAATCAATCTCACGGATTTGATGTCCTTGCTTTTCAGCTTTTCTACCCGCCCTTGTTTTTTTTATTTAGTAGTTTAAATACTAACTACTGAAACTAAACCTATTCTCCCCCTAAAATTCTAAAACCGAAAATCTTTTGTGTTTTTGGATTTTTAAGGACAGGAAAATAAAATAAAGAAAGAAAAAATCAAAAAATTAAAAAATAAAAATAAAACATAAAGACAGACTAAGTACTAGATTCTTTTGGAATCATATCACTTTTCTTTTTGACGCCATTGACCTCTAAGAGATATAAAAACCGAGGTTTATCAAACGCTTTTGTGTAGAGGTCGACGCGTTGAAAATCCATATTAATTTTAACAACATCGTTAATTGCTTTTCAAAATAGTCACGTATGAAGTGATATTTAATACCGATGTGTTTAGTCTTTGGGTGTTGGACCGGATTTTTAGTGACAGCAATTGCAGCTGGATTATCAACAAAAATAGGGGTATTAGAAAATTGCAAACCGTAGTCTCGCATTTGCTGTTGAATCCACATGATTTAAGAACAACAACTTGCAGCGGCAATGTATTCGGCTTCACATGTCGATAGAGCTACCGACGTCTGCTTCTTACACTGCCAGGTGACTAAACGTCTTCCAAAGAACTAACATCCCGCTGATGTTGACTTGTAGTTCATCTTGTAACCACCGTAATCCGAGTCAATATATCCTGTAAGCTCAAAGTCATCATCATGAGGATACCACAACCCAAGTGTTGGAGTACTCTTCAGATAACGAAAAATTCTCTTTACCCCAATTAGATGATTTACTTTAGGTTTTGCCTGATATCTGGAACAGAGACACATGGCGTACATAATATCAGGACAAGAAGCTGCGAGGTACATGAGAGATCCGATCATTCCTCGATACATAGTAGCATCAATCAGATCACCGTTATCATCCGGTACCACATCGTGATTCGTGGCAAGTGGAGTCCCAGCAAGTGTAGCATTCTCCATGTCAAACCGACTGAGGATATCGCCTACATATTTGGTCTGATGCAGGAAGATACCATTTGGTGTCTGATCTACTTGTAACCCGAGAAAGAACTTCATTTCTACCATGGTGCTCATTTTAAACTCAGCCTTCATTACAGACTCAAATTCTTTACACAATGCTTCGTTCCTAGAACCGAAGATTATATCATCCACATATATCTACACCAGTAGTAAATCACCGTCCTTTTCCTTGATAAAAAACGTGCAGTCGATGACCCCTCTGTGAAAACCATGTTTCAGCAGATGAGTAGAGAGTTTCTCGAACCATGCTCAAGGGGCTTGATGAAGCCCGTACAAAGCCTTGTCCAGTTTATAAACTTTATCCCGATGATAAGGATCCTCGAATCCTTCCGGTTGACTGACGTAGACTGTTTCACGGATCTCTCCATGAAGGAATGCACTTTTCACATCCAGTTGATAGACTTTAATCTGCATATAGGATGCATAGGCTAAGAAGATACGAATAGCTTCCATCCTTGCCACAGGTGCAAACACTTCATTGTAGTCAATGCCTTCGACTTGCCTAAACCCTTGAACGACAAGTCGAGCCTTGTTCCGGATTATGACCGCTTGTTCATCTTTCTTACACCGAAGAACCCATTTTGTGCCAATCACCTTTGCACCTTTTGGTCTATCCACAAGTGTCCAGACTCCTAACTTCTTGAACTGAAGGAGTTCGTCTTGCATAACACTTACCCATGCTTCATCTTTAAAGCCTCGTTGACGTGCTTTGGCTCAACTTGAGAAACAAAGCACCGATAAGCACCATTGTGTAAATATCCCTTTTCCATGACTGCAGCATAATCAGCTGAGTAGAGCTGATTTCGTGTTTGAACCCCCGATAGAATATCCCTATAATGTTGTCCAGGGGATGATATACATTAACTCTAGTTCCGGGGGTGGTGGGTACCGCGACTTTAGTATCCAGATTCTGAACTGTTGGAGTATGTGGTTTAGAAGTGTTAGCTGTATCATGATTTGAGACGGGAGTGCTTTCGGTAGTAGGAACCTGTTCTTCCTGTTCCATATTTGTGGTTTCAACTGCTTCATCATCAGAGGAAGAATCACTTACCTCAAGCTCTCTCCCTGAAGGGCTAGAAGTATCATCTAATGGAACAGATGATGTCGAGTCTAGTGTGGGAGCATTAGAACATCGTACATCATTCGTGCAGCTAAGTCATCATCAGAATAGGAAGGAGGTAAATTGAAGGATTTGAAAAATCCATCGAAGTTGAAGATAAAGGAAGGTCCTTTTCCCGCAAGGGGGTGGTGTATCTTTATACATCAACGTTGCACCACACTTCTGCTGACCAGTTGAGTTATTGTAAACCCGTTTATCTGGTATACTGTATCCAAGGAAGATACCTTCTTCTGCCTTCTCGCTTAACTTCCCAGACTGATTCTTCTCTAGCAGCATGCAAGGTGCACCAAATGGTTCCAGATACTCTAAATTGGGCTTATGTTGTTGGAGCAACTCTTAACAAGTTTTTCCATGACGTTAGACTAGCAAGACCCGATTTAGAGTGTAACAAGCATTAGCTACTGCCTCGTTCCAGAATTGAACTGGCAGTTTAGAGTCAGCTAGCATAGTCCTTGCTGTCTCTATCAAGCTTCGATTCTTCCTTTCAGTAACACCATTCATTTGTGGAGTGTAGGCAGAGGTGAACTGGTGAACAATTCCTTTCTCTCGACAAAAGGCCTCCATCCACTGATTCTTGAACTCCGTCCCGTTGTCTAATCGAATCCTTCTTACTTTTAGCTTGTAGAGAGACTCCAATGTGGTAACAAGATGTTTGAATGATTCAAATGTCTCTAATTTAGCTTTTAGAAACATCAGCCAAGAGAATTTTAAGTAATCAATTGTCAGCACAAAGCAGTACCAATCCCCGACTATGCTTTTTGTGCTCACTGGGCCAAACAGATCCATGTGTAGAAGCTCGAGAGGAATGTCAATAGAATTTACTTTCTTTGCTTTGTGAGACTTCTTGGTCTGTTTTCCTTTCTTGCAAGCGACACAGAAATGTGGATGCTGGAAATTCTTGACTGTAACTCCATCTACTAGATCGTTCTGAACTAGATGATTCATCTTCCTGGGATTGATGTGTCCCATTCTCCTGTGCCAGGAGACTGAATCTCTTTCTGTTGCTTTTGACAATAAGCACTGAGTTGTAGACTCAGTTATGGAGGCTTTTGATAGGTCCAAGACATAAAGGTCGTTATATCTTGAAGCCGACATTAGAACTTGTTCCTCCGGGATGACATACTCCTTCTTCAGTATGTAGCACCTCTTGTTGTCAACCACAACCTTGAACTTTAACACCCGAAAGTTTAACCTTTTGATAGGTTGTGCGACTGAGCCTCAGTCGCCTGGGATTTATGCGACTGGAGGTTCAACCGCATGCTATTCGGCCGATTGAAGCTCAACCGCACGATTGGAGTTCAACCGCCCGAATGAAAGACGAGCCGCATGGAACACATCCGACTGGGGTCCAATCGCATGGTGTTCATGCGACTGAAGGTCCAGTCGCCCCTGAACCAGACGCGACTGAGAAGTACCTATAAAAGGGGAGCAGCTCTCATACTCCTCCCAACACTTATCATTTTCTGTCGGGGAGAGAGCAGAGAGCGACCGAGAGAAGAGAAAGAAATAGGGAAAGTGCTGACCGAGCTCCGGATTTGTCGTGAAGCTAGCCAAATCGAAGCTCATCAACTCCTACCTGTTAATGTGAGTTCTAGAGCCCCTCATTTACATGTTTTCTAACGATTTTGGGGCTGGAAACATATATAAACCCTATTTTTGAAATAGTGTAAGTTTGACCCATTTGGGTAAATCTTGAGTAATGTGTTTATGGTATGAATTAGGACTAGAATATGCTTGTATGAGGTCCTAGTAGAAATCCCTGAGGCTTGGGAGGGTCGAATTGGGCTGAAAATGGGTTTATGGTGACTGTGGGGACGGGAGTTCGCGACTGCAGTGCATGAAGAACTCCAGTCGCTGCCCAGTTAGGGTTATGCGACTGAAGGGCCATTCGGCCGACTGAGGAATAGTTGATGTCCAATCGCCCGATTGAGGCTCAGACGCACGATTGAACCTCAGTCGCATGATGGACTATGCGATTGGGGGATTCGGTCACATAGGTCCAATCGCAGGGTAGTTCAATCGTACGGATAAGAGTTAGTCGCATATAGCCCAGTCGTGTAGTGTCTATTCGTACGGAAGGAAATCCAGTCGCACGTTTGTATGCCCATTCGCATGATAGCCCAATCGCACGGTCCAGTCGCATGGAGGACATGCGACTGAGATAGGTTCAGTCGCCCCTTAAGGGCTGATGTGAATGATGATGCTATGTATGATTACATATGTATGATGCTATGTATGATGACGAATGTATGATGTATGATGCTATGTATGATGATGAATGTATGATGGATGAGTGTTCCTTATAATTGTGTATGTTTATCTTTCCGAAACTTTACGAATAACGAGAATGAACGAATGAAGTATTATGTAACGTAAAGTGAAAGATAATGAAAGAGGAACACGATGATGAATGCATGTATTAACGAATGAACGAAAAGAAGAATGATGATGAATACATGCATTAATGAACGAACGAATTATGTCTTGCAGCATTGAATAACGCGATTGGTCCTTCTCTGTGATCGACCATGGTCATGGTACCTCTACCGTTTACCTCTAGTACCGTGGCATACGTTTTGTTGTTCATATGTTGACTTCGGCCCGGTAGCTAATAACGATCGGGGTATAGCATAAGGTATTGGTACAATTCACCTTTCAATGTGCAAGTAAGTATGAAACGGGATTCTTGTCATTCGACCACAGTAATCATAGCCGAGTGCTATGAAGTGGGTAAAGCCTGACAGAATCCATACGAGAAGTTAAAGATAACGATGTATAACGAATGATGAAGATAATAATGAATATTATCTCTGTGTACGTATGATGTATGAACGCATGTACGAAAGGATACTTTTAAATAAGTAAAAGTATGTTTTATTATAAAACTAGAACTCACTCAGCAACGCTGACTTTTTATGTGTTTCCAGTTGGCAGGTAGCGTTGCTGAGGATGGCACGAGGCGACTACTCAGCTCTTTTGGGATGGCATTCACCTTTTGATTATGCTGCCACATCATGTGTTGTGGGCCCGTAATGCACGCAACACATCATGTTGCATGCAAGTGCAAGATTTCTTGAGAATCCTGATAAACAGGATTATTTAAGAAATCTTCTTTATGAAGAAAAATATATGTTTGAATTTAATATCTTCTGCTAGAGGTCGCTGTATGACCCTATGATTGCTGAGGATTCGAATACCCCGGTTTATGCATCAGCAGCAATCATAGTATAGATAGGCAATGTAAAGAAAGCTTGTATTTTGTAATCAAGCCAATGATGTAAAAGCTTTTATGATGAAATGAGAATGTATATTTTATAAATTCCGCTGCGTTATTCCATTATGTTTATATTAAATGTATATTTTATGGGTGATGACGACCAACCGTAAGGTGCCCGGGATCGGGGCCTTACAAGTTGGTATCAGAGCCAAAGTTTAAGTGAAATGGGTAAAATTTTAAAATAAACCTAAACTTAAACTGAAAATGGGACAGAAAAGAAGAGAATGCCATCTGAGTAGTTGCGTGCCATCAGGTATTTTATTAAAGTTAATCATGATTACGTGCGCATGATATGTGTTTATGTGTACTGTTAGACTTAGATACTAATGTAGTCAGGACAGGTAATGCTCGGGGTGTGAAGAGTAAAGTAAGTGGCTAATCACAACTGGCCACTGTAATTAGGGACTTACTATACTTAACATAAACTGAGCTATTTCCTTGAATGACCGTGTTGGTGTTTGAATCTTTCAGTGTGATAGAAGATGGTCGGTGGTAGATCATCTAAAGCTTCCTGTGGTGGTGGACGTGGTGCTGAACCGCGTAACACGCGAGGAAGATTTAGGACAGAAAAAGTAGTTCATGAGGAAGACGAGATTCCTCATCAGGAGGAGGCAGACGAAAGCGCGAATTTAAGGGCCTCGGTGAAAGAGGCAGTGGTCGAGGAAGTGCACCAGGTCATGCAGACGATCTTACCGTCTGTAGTGACCGAAGTGATAAAGGCAGTACGTGAAGACGATAGACGAGGGAGGAATCGGTCCTCCGGTAGACGGCAACAGGCGGAAGCAGAAACAGTATTATCTGATGATGACGAAGGAGAGGAAGAAGAGCAAGTACGGGAGACAGCCCGGGGTTGTAACTATAGGGCATTTATGAGGTGCAAGCCCCCGACTTTTGATGGTTCTGGTACTGCTACTGATGCTCACCAATGGGTGATGGAAATGGAGGCTGTCCTCGATATTAGTGATTGTCAGGAGGACAAGAAGGTGAAGTTTGCTACCCACTCTTTCACAGGGTCGGCTTTGTGCTGGTGGAACAATATAGTTCAAGCCGAGGGTAGCAGGGCTATAGGGAAGATGAAGTGGGCTGAGTTGAAAAGGCTGGTGATTGAGGAATTCAGTCCTCGTCGGGAAATGGACAGAGTTGAGAGAGAGTTCCTGCAGTTGGAGGCGGGGACGATGACCCACCAACAATATACCACCAAGTTTAACGAATTGGTGCTGTTGGTGCCAGAGCAGGTGACGCCGGTGTCTCGAAAGATTAACCGGTATATTCAGGGGCTGCCAGCTGAAATTCGTTGGCACTTGATTTCTGCCCGACCAAGCACTTTCAGGTCGGCAGTGGATTTGGCGGGAAGGTTATTCGATGAACGGGCTGCGTTGGTAAAGGCTGAGGGTAGCAAGAAGGGAAGTGGGGAGAAGAATTGGCAGGGGAAGAGATTTGGTCGGGGTGATACTTCGACGAGCAACAAGAAGGCGAGGGTGGATGACCACCGTGTGGTCGTGACTGGAGCTGGGGTGAGGAAGTGTGGTAAGTGTGGGAAGGAGCACTCAGGAGAGTGCAAATGGGGATCCAACCTTTGCTTTAAGTGTGGGAAGACAGGGCACATATCAAAGGATTGCCGGATGGGCAAGTGTTTCAACTGTGGGGAAAGTGGTCATATGAGTAGGGACTGTAAGAAGCCGAGGGCTGAGGCTTCAGGGGTAAAGAAGACGGGAAGTGAAGGTCCGAGAGCAAGCGCCAGGGCTTTCACAATGACGCAGGAAGAGGCTAGGACGGACCCCGATGTAGTGTCCGGTACGTTTCTGGTGAACCAAACTGTAGCCTCTGTACTATTTGATTCGGGTGCCAGTAGGAGTTTTATTTCTGCTGCTTTTTGTGCCAAATTGCCCGTTAGTAGTAGGCGTGTGGATGTGCCATTTGATGTAGAGACTGCTATAGGAAAAACCACCAGGATTTCCGAGGTAATTGACGGTTGCGATGTAGAACTGGAGGGTCACAAATTCCCAGTCAAACCATTTGTGATGACGTTAGGCGGTTTCGATTTGGTGCTTGGGATGGATTGGTTGGCGGATTATGAGGCGAACATTGTGTGTCGCAAGAAGATGATCAGTTTGACAGCGCCCGACGGTAGTCCAGTGACAGTTTATGGGGATCGGGTTACTACGATTCCGAAAGTGATCTCGATGGCAGTGGCGGGGAAATGTATGAGGCGTGGATGTAGCGCCTTCTTATGTTATGTAAAAGATGTAGAAACGCTAACACCACGATTGTCTGATGTTCCGGTTGTGCATGAATTCCCAGACGTGTTCCCGGAAGACTTATCGGGATTGCCACCTGACAGAGAGATCGAGTTCCAGATTGATCTGATGCCAGGCGCCCAACCTGTTGCCAAAGCACCGTATCGATTGGCCCCGACAGAGATGAAAGAGTTGATGGAGCAAATACAGGAGCTGCTGGATAAGGGGTTTATTAGACCGAGTATCTCACCTTGGGGTGCTCCGGTCCTGTTTGTAAAGAAGAAGGACAGTAGTATGAGGATGTGCATCGACTACCGCGAGCTGAATAAGCTGACAGTAAAGAACAGATACCCCTTGCCGAGGATCGACGACTTGTTTGATCAACTTCAGGGTGCGAGTTGGTTCTCACGAATAGATCTTAGATCAGGCTACCATCAACTGAAGGTGAAGGAGCAGGATATCCCTAAAACAGCTTTTCGTACGCGCTACGGTCACTATGAGTTCCTCGTCATGTCTTTTGGTCCGACCAATGCGCCAGCTGCTTTTATGGATCTGATGAACAGAGTGTGCCGGCCGATGTTGGATAAATCAGTGATTGTATTCATTGACGACATCTTGATTTATTCGAAGAGCGAGACTAAGCATGCCGGTCACATTCGCGAAGTTCTGGAGACGTTGAGAAGGGAGAAGTTGTATGCTAAATTCTCCAAGTGCGCATTCTGGTTGCGTGAAGTTCAATTCTTGGGTCACGTGGTAAATCCGGACGGGATTATGGTCGATCCGGCGAAAGTGGAAGCAGTGATGCAATGAAAGTCTCCAAAGACGCCATCCGAGATCCACAGTTTCTTGGGTTTGGCGGGCTACTACCGAAGGTTTATCCAAGACTTTTCTAAGATTGCTTCTCCACTGACCAAGTTGACCCGAAAGGATGTGAAGTTCGAATGGGGTCAAGCTCAAGAGAAGGCGTTTGAAGAACTGAAGGCGAGATTGACTCAAGCTCCAGTATTGGCGTTACCCGAGGGGAGTGAAGATTTGGTGGTTTATTCTGATGCTTCCTACTCGGGGTTGGGATGTGTATTGATGCAAAGGGGAAAAGTGATAGCCTATGCATCCCGACAGCTGAAAGTTCATGAGGGTAATTACCCTACTCATGACTTGGAGCTAGCAGCTGTGGTTTTCGCGTTGAAGATTTGGCGGCACTATTTGTACGGGACGAAGTGCACCATCTTCGCGGACCACAAGAGCTTGAAGTACTTCTTTGAGCAAAAAGATCTGAATATGAGGCAACGGCGATGGTTGGAGCTTATAAAGGACTATGACTGTGAGATCCATTACCATCCGGGCAAAGCCAACGTGGTGGCGGATGCCCTTAGCCGAAAGGAGAGGCCCGAGCCAATTCGGGTGAAGGCGTATCAGCTAATCATGACCTCCGATGTGATGAAACAGGTCAAAGGGTTCCAAGATGAAGCTTTGAAAGACGAACATCTTAACTCTGAACGAATGAGAGGTCTGGTCGCGGAGTTGGGTGAGAACGCAACGGGTCTTAGAACCCGGTTTGGGCGTATGTGGATTCCTCGTCTTGGGGATCTGCGAATGAGGATTATGGATGAGGCCCATAAGACCCGATACTCCATTCACCCCGGTGCTACCAAAATGTATCACGATATGAAGAAAGACTATTGGTGGCCGGGTATGAAACGTGACGTAGTGGAGTATGTAAGTAAGTGCTTGACTTGCTCACAAGTGAAGGCGGAACACCAGAAGCCCTACGGGAAGATCTAACCGTTGGATATACCCGAGTGGAAGTGGGAGCACATCACCATGGACTTCATCACGAAGTTACCACGTACCCCAAAAGGGTATGATGCCATATGGGTGATAGTTGACCGTTTGACAAAGAGTGCCCACTTCCTACCGATCCGCGAAACGTACTCATCCGAGAGATTGGCGGATCTATTCATCAAAGAAATTGTAGCTCGTCATGGTGTACCGGTGTCTATTGTGTCTGATCGTGACACCCGGCTTACCTCCAAGTTTTGGAAAAGATTTCATGATGCAATGGGGACGAGACTACACATTAGTACAGCATATCACCCTCAGACAGACGGTCAGTCTGAGAGGACGATCCAAACACTCGAAGACATGCTTCGGGCATGCGTGATCGATTTTGGAGGAAGTTGGGACAACCACCTGCCGTTAGCAGAATTCTCGTACAACAACAGTTATCACGCCAGCATTGGCATGCCACCTTACGAGATGCTATACGGTAGGAGATGTAGGACGCACGTATGTTGGGGAGACATTGGGCAGAAGGAACTGGGAGGTGTTGAGGTGATTGAAGCAACGACTGAGAAATTGGAAAAGATCAAAGCCTTCATGAAGGCGGCGAAAGATAGACAAAAGTCGTATGCTGACAAGAGACGAAGACCGATAGAGTTCAAGGTTGGAGACCGAGTCATGTTAAAGGTCTCGCCCTGGAAGGGAATCATTAGATTCAGGAAACGAGGTAAGCTAAGCCCGAGATATATAGGACCTTTCCGAATTATCGCACGAGTAGGAGAGGTGGCCTATCGACTTGAATTGCCAGATGAGTTAAGTGGAATTCATCCCACATTCCATGTATCTCATCTGAGAAAGTGCTTAGCTGATGAAAACATGGTTGTACCACTGGAAGATATCGAGGTGGATGAGCGGCTCAACTACGTGGAGCAACCAGTGGCAATCATTGATCGTAAGGAGAAGAGGTTGAGGAATAAAGTGGTTCCTCTTGTGCGTGTACAGTGGAAGCACAGGAAGGGATCCGAGTCTACGTGGGAGACTGAAGAAGAAATGAGACAACACTACCCACATCTGTTTGAGGAATAACAGGTTTCGGGGACGAAACCTATATAAGGGGGGTGGACTTGTAACACCCGAAAGTTTGACCTTTTGATAGGTTGTGTGACTGAGCCTCAGTCGCCTGGGATTTATGCGACTGGAGGTTCAACCGCATGCTATTCGGCCGATTGAAGCTCAACCGCACGATTGGAGTTCAACCGCCCGAATGAAAGACGAGCCGCATGGAACACATGCGACTGGGGTCCAATCGCATGGTGTTCATGCGACTGAAGGTCCAGTCGCCCCTGAACCAGACGCGACTGAGAAGTACCTATAAAAGGGGAGCAGCTCTCATACTCCTCCCAACACTTATCATTTTCAGTCGGGGAGAGAGCAGAGAGCGACCGAGAGAAGAGAAAGAAAGAGGGAAAGTGCTGACCGAGCTCCGGATTTGTCGTGAAGCTAGCCAAATCAAAGCTCATCAACTCCTACCTGTTAATGTGAGTTCTAGAGCCTTACATGTTTTCTAACGATTTTGGGGCTGGAAACATATATAAACCCTATTTTTGAAATAGTGTAAGTTTGACCCATTTGGGTAAATCTTGAGTAATGTGTTTATGGTATGAATTAGGACTAGAATATGCTTGTATGAGGTCCTATTAGGAATCCCTGAGGCTTGGGAGGGTCGAATTGGGCTGAAAATGGGTTTATGGTGACTGTGGGGACGGGAGTTCGCGACTGCAGTGCATGAAGAACTCCAGTCGCTGCCCAGTTAGGGTTATGGGACTGAAGGGCCATTCGGCCGACTGAGGAATAGTTGATGTCCAATCGCCCGATTGAGGCTCAGACGCACGATTGAACCTCAGTCGCATGATGGACTATGCGATTAGGGGATTCGGTCGCATAGGTCCAATCGCAGGGTAGTTCAATCGTACGGATAAGAGTTAGTCGCATATAGCCCAGTCGTGTAGTGTCTATTCGTACGGAAGGAAATCCAGTCGCACGTTTGTATGCCCATTCGCATGACAGCCCAATCGCACGGTCCAGTCGCATGGAGGACATGCGACTGAGATAGGTTCAGTCGCCCTGAAGGGCTGATGTGAATGATGATGCTATGTATGATTACGTATGTATGATGCTATGTATGATGACGAATGTATGATGTATGATGCTATGTATGATGATGAATGTATGATGGATGAGTGTTCCTTATAATTGTGTATGTTTATCTTTCCGAAACTTTACGAATAACGAGAATGAACGAATGAAGTATTATGTAACGTAAAGTGAAAGATAATGAAAGAGGAACACGATGATGAATGCATGTATTAACGAATAAACGAAAAGAAGAATGATGATGAATACATGCATTAATGAACGAACAAATTATGTCTTGCAGCATTGAATAACGCGATTGGTCCTTCTCTGTGATCGACCGTGGTCATGGTACCTCTACCGCTTACCTCTAGTACCGTGGCATACGTTTTGTTGTTCATATGTTGACTTCGGCCCGGTAGCTAATAACGATCGGGGTATAGCATAAGGTATTGGTACAATTCACCTTTCAATGAGCAAGTAAGTATGAAACGGGATTCTTGTCATTCGACCACAGTAATCATAGCCGAGTGCTATGAAGTGGGTAAAGCCTGACAGAATCCATACGAGAAGTTAAAGATAACGATGTATAACGAATGATG
The DNA here is from genome assembly GCA_024085815.1 of Flaveria linearis. Taxonomy (NCBI): domain Eukaryota; kingdom Viridiplantae; phylum Streptophyta; class Magnoliopsida; order Asterales; family Asteraceae; genus Flaveria; species Flaveria linearis. The sequence continues at coordinate 40,306,185 of CM044001.1, forward strand.
AAGATAATAATGAATATTATCTCTGTGTACGTATGATGTATGAACGCATGTACGAAAGGATACTTTTAAATAAGTAAAAGTATGTTTTATTATAAAACTAGAACTCACTCAGCAACGCTGACTTTTTATGTGTTTCCAGTTGGCAGGTACCGTTGCTGAGGATGGCACGAGGCGACTACTCAGCTCTTTTGGGATGGCATTCACCTTTTGATTATGCTGCCACATCATGTGTTATGGGCCCGTAATGCACGCAACACATCATGTTGCATGCAAGTGCAAGATTTCTTGAGAATCCTGATAAACAGGATTATATAAGAAATCTTCTTTATGAAGAAAAATATATGTTTGAATTTAATATCTTCTGCTAGAGGTCGCTGTATGACCCTATGATTGCTGAGGATTCGAATACCCCGGTTTATGCATCAGCAGCAATCATAGTATAGATAGGCAATGTAAAGAAAGCTTGTATTTTGTAATCAAGCCAATGATGTAAAAGCTTTTATGATGAAATGAGAATGTATATTTTATAAATTCCGCTGCGTTATTCCATTATGTTTATATTAAATGTATGTTTTATGGGTGATGACGACCAACCGTAAGGTGCCCGGGATCGGGGCCTTACATGAACCCCTTATCACAGATTTGGGAGACAGAAAGTAAGTTGTTCTGTAGTTGATGAACATAGTTGAGCTTGTCATACTTCACTTTCTTGTTTCCCACTTCACCTTGTACGGTGATGTAACCTCCTTTGTTCCCAGCGAATGACACGTGTCCCCCTTTAATTTGCTTAACGTTGAAAAGGAGGGATAAATTCTCGATCATGTGCCTAGACACCCCCTATCAATAATCTAGGTATTAGTGATAGCGTTGTAACGGACACCCTGCACATACAATGGAAATGATTAGTTCAGGTTTGGGACCCAAGCCTTAACAGGCTTGGGTGTCCCAGAGGTATCACACATCATGAACTCAACACACTGACCTTCAGAGGATGAGGGCATATCTTTCTTTTCCTTGTCTTCACTATCAGACACAATACTTGATTTTTCCTTCCATAAACCAGTTCTGTGTAAGGCCTGTTTGTGGTAAACAGACGACTGGCCTATGGTTTGAACTTTAGGTTCACTAATAATCCTAGATTTAACCTTAGGTGACACAGCTTCGCTTTTAGCTTGTTTGTGTTGACTATGGTGTTTTGAAGGAGTATTAGATCTGATTTTAGAAAATCTTGGTTTTTCATCATCAAAAAGTTCAATTTTCTTTTTAGGTGTCTGATAGTAAGGACAAACTAGAGAGATGTGTCCTCGTTTTCCAAAACCGTAGCAGGATCTCCCTTCGACAGTATGAGGAAAGCGTTGACGAGGGGTTGAGTTTGGTCGGGGGCTGGGTAGTTTCTTTTCACTTTTAGATGTTTCTCCTTCTTTAATAAAATTAATTGCTTTGACATTTGCAACATCTTTTGCTTTCATTTTATTTAAATTTTGATGGCTTGCTGGTTTAGGGTTTTTTGACTTAGATTGTTTAGGTTCTGAAATAGACGTTTTTGAACCTGACCCTAAGTTAACTTTCTCAATTTTATTAGTCAAGTCTTTAATAGGCATCTTATCTTTTGATCCTAAAGTATTATTCTTCTGCTCAGAGACAGACTTCACTAGTTTACCCGTAGAATCTGGATCACTGACTAGAGGATTAGACACCGCATGATCCTTTACTGGATTATTATTGATTGGTTTACATTTAGTGTTCAGAAGGATAGCATATGGTGGTGGTACTACTTTTTAACCCAGACCTTCCCCGCATTTCGTTCTTTCACTAAGTTTTGAACTATGTGCGAAGAACTTGCCAAACTGTGCAGTTTTTGTTTTAAGGATTCAACTTCTACTTGCAAAACTGCTTTCTCCTTTTTAGTTTCTTCTAAAGAATTTAAATAGAACTTAATATAATTAGATTGATTTAAATCAACAACCTCGGTTCCCCTTAGTTGTTTCCCTAACAGTTCTATCTTTTCTTTGAAGTTGCACTCATTTTGTTTTAACACACGGTTTGCTTCAGTGCAGAGTTCTAAATCATTTACTAGATTATCATTGTGTTCTAATAACCTGGAAAACTTTAAATCAATGCTTTCTCTAAATTTATCACATTCAGAACAAGCATGTTTATCAAATAATTCATCTTTAGAATATACCTGTGTAGAACTAGACGAATCAGCCATCAGTGCAGTGTCAGATTCTTCAGTGACTTGAGATTATGAATTTCCAACACTTGCCTCTTCTTCAACCAAGTGATCGACGACATCCCTAGCTTTTTCGATATTTGAACTAGCTTGATCAGCTATGATGTCTCCCTCACTTGCAGATCTATCATCCAAGGTATCAACAAATGCCATATTGGATTCACCCTTAGATACGAATCGGAAGGACCAGTCTTATCCTTCATCACCTTGAGCAACCAAAGCCTTAGAATATTTACTTGACGATGCTCCTACCTTCTCCTTCTCTTGATGGTTGAACGAGGGAAAAGGATTTCCATTCCCAGTCTTCTTTGGCTTTACGCACTCACATTTGAAATGCCCTTTCTCTCCACAATTGAAGCACGTGACCTTGGTTTTGTCGAATCCAAATGTAGTGTCTTTCATTGCAACCAGGTTTTGCCCTGTCTTCTTCACAAACATTTTGGCTCTTCTAACAGCACTAGCCAATCCCCACATAATATCCATCCGTTCTAGCTCAGTTTCATCAACTTGCTCATAGTTTTCATCAGCAAGATGACAGTTCCCAATCTTACCAACAAGTAACCCATCATAAGATTGAACAACAACACCTAGAAGATCCATATGTTCTTAAGCAACTTCCACGGTGATATTTCCGAGATTCTCAGTCTTTAGCTTGGTAGTATTTTCGTCAGGAACAATATATTGGGTGCTAGTTGACCATGACATTTCGGTTCCCGATGAGCTGCTTTAGGAAGGTGGAGAAGAGTTAGACACAAACGCCGTTTGAAGCGGTGCGCCTGAAGTAGTAGGAGTTGGAACTGAGTTGTATAGTGAAGGATTCTGAGCATAGGATCCTTTCTTTGACTTGTATTTCTGACGCATCTCTTCCTCCCTTAACTTCAGAATGAAATCATTTATGTCTAAAGTGGCAAGAATGTCGTTTTGCCTTAAATTAGACACAAATGGATCCTATTTGTCTAGCAGACTATTAGCAAAGCTAGAGACTTTATCTTCCATGGATGTGGTCACGCCATGTGTGTGCAACTCACTCATCGGATGATAGAATCTATCAACGATATCATCCAAGCTCTCTTTTCCAACTAGGGAGAAATTGTCGAATTCCTTAATAAGAGCTTTTGCCTTGAGTGCTTTCAGAGTTACATTGCCATTGTATCTCTTTTCCGAGGCCTCCCATAATTTCTTTAACTGCTTGTTCTCAGAAAACTGATGAAATATATCCTTAGGTATAGACTGAGTCAACAAGGCATATGCTTTCTTTTCAGCATTATGCATAGTCTTCTGGGGTTCACTCATTCCTCCCAAAGTCAGCTTTACCCCATTAGCACTGACTGGTACCATATAACCAGTCTCAATAGACGTCCACAGATTGGGGTCAACTCCATTAAGGTAGATTTCAAACTGTTGTTTCCACTGTGGGTATTCATCCAACGTTAACAGCTTTGGCGGTTAGTTGTGGTTCCCGATCTCACTTTCGAGAAGTAGAAGATTCTGGATGCGAGAGTCCTTTACAGCAGTAAAAGCAGAGAACTGATCTTCCATTTCTTTAAACTTGATGAACTAAGAACAGGACAGATTGACTTATGCGATTGGACAAGCCGAATAGTTCAACCGTATGATTGAAGGATGCGAATGGATTCAATCGTGCGATTAGATTCAGTCATGCGAATGAACAAGACGAATGAGGTCAACCATATGGAATGCTTCAACCGTGCGACTGAACTGTGCGAATGACTCTAGTCGTGTGCTTAAACTGTGCGAATGACTTTAGTCATGCGCTTGAACTATGCGAACGGGATTCAGTTGTGCGATTGGTCTAATCGTTAGACTGAAGCTGCTGCTGCGGGAAAAATCGAATTTTTGAACACTTGACTCAAAATTAAAAATTTTTACGAACCCTAATCTGCCGTATGGGAAAACATCAAAACTTTTAACACAGAGACACATAAAAAACAAGTTTTGAAGCGAAAAAGTGTATCCTTTGAATGAAAACGTTAGTTTTGAAACAAAACCAATTGAATCCATGCAAAATCATGAGCCTAAGCTCTGATACCACTTGTTAGGACCGTGTACGTACGGAGTACTAATGGATTCTACGTGAAACCAGATCAAATAGCATGGAATTCTATTTGATTAGCGATCCAATCAGTGAGAACGAATAACCTGATCGATCTAACAATGAAACAAACGTGAAGAACAGATTGGAATCGATCAGGAACGAACTAAGAACTTGGATTTACGACTTGGGACGCTCTGGACGGCTAGGGTACGAAAGTATATGAAGTATTATGAAGTGTTATATTTTTCCACGAATGATGTGGTATTTATAGGTTATCAGTGTTCATTCGTACAACTGAACCATTAGCATGGTTCAGTCGTGCGACTGAAGCATGCGATTGACTCATACGCACGACTGAAGGTTCAGTCGTGCGATTGAACCAATCTTATGTCTCAATCATATGACTGATCCAGTCACCTGGTTCAGTCGAACGACTGGTCCATAAGAATGGTTCATTCATGCGTATGGGCCATAAGTATGGTCCATTAGCATCAATGTCCAAATGACTAAGTTAAACATATTTCTAAGTTCTTATTGACTTAGAACTATGTACAACCAACATCAAACCTATATAGGTTGTTCATATATGTGAATCGCAATCAATATAAAGATAAGATGACATAATCAATCACATATAAATATCACAATGCATTTCGTATAACATTCAATCAATTCATTACATTGGATTACACAAGTGTAAGACATGAAAGACTTTTACATTTAAGAACATAAACTAGGTACATCAATATGTATCAACAATTCTTAATCTTTAAAGTATAACGTATCATTGCCATATTCAAAGATTCAGCTGTAGGCTGTACAGTACTTGGCCTTTCATTATGTTTAGCGGTCTTTTGTCTTTTTGGTGATCTTCGCACATCATCACCAACATCATCATCATTATCACTATCACTTCATTCACTACTTCCTTCACCATCCTTGTCATATCGTTTTCTCTTTCTTCTTTTAGAATTCATAAAATTCTTACATAATTCTTTCACCAACCTCTCCAAATCTTTTGTGCTTTTGTTTTGCCCTTCAATTGATTTGTTTTGTCCTTTAATAACATTAGCTTAAACATCGATAACTGATGATCAAGTATAGGGTGGTATTCACCTTGTCGTTAGTTCTTTCTTAGGTATAGTTTAGTTATAGCTTAATTATTATTGTAATAGGATGTAGTTTAGTTTTATTGAGTCTTGTATTCTATGGCATGTGAAACTACATGCGAAACTATTGTTTCGCCTGATAGTTTCACATGTCATAGTGCATGACAGTTTCGCTCTATGCGAAATTGTATGCGAAACTAGGTCATGTATATATAGTTTGTTTGTTGATTATTTGGTAACTCTTAGAACTCTAATGAAATTACTTATTTCAGTTTGTTGGGTACTATGTATTTCTAGGAGCTTATCATTGTTACCTTTTAGCATTGTTCTTATTCATTTCATCTGAATCTTATTTCAAATGGATTGTGCTTGATTTGTGTTCATTCTAGATTCATTTGTTGGTCCCCAAGTTATTAGATATAGTTGTAACTTGAAGATCTGGTGTTAAATCACTATCAAAAGCATGTTTAAATGAATATTTTGACCAATAATATGGTATCAAAGCCATTGTGCTCTTGATTTTGTGTTTTTGGTTAGTTTTTGTCATATTCATCTTCACAATCTTTTTGGATCTATTTTACATTTGTTATCCATGGAAATCGAATGAAAAAGGTGTGGTGTGTGGTTTGGAAACTTGTGGATCATCATACTCCAAATAGGTTGCGTTTTTAGTGAGTTGTAGTATTTTTTTGGTCATTTTTTACAAAAAGAGGGTTTTCAGATTCTTCATGCGAAACTATAGTTCATTGTGTGTTGGACTTAACAACTGCATTAAAGGATAATGCTTGCCATAATCAAACATAATGTCTTCTAACATCCAAACAATCATTAACTAACATAATAGAATCATTAACATTCTTAACATACACTAATTATTGTTTAAATTTCTTTTTCAGGTTTGTAGATTAAAATAAATTTTGCACAAGTGTCTGCAGCGGATGAAGAACTATCTGTAGTGGAGGATCACGAGTCTGCAGCGGATGAAGAAAAGCTCCAAGTGTCTACAACGGATGATCAAAGCATACATAGTGGATGACCAATGTCCATAGCTAATGAACTGTCCACATCAGATGCTCATCCACAACAGATGAACACTCCACAGCGGACAATTATCAAGTCAACACACATCAAGTGTTCACAGCAGACAACATCCAAGACACAACGGACAACTTATTAAACATCTGCAACAAACATCTTATCATGCACAGCGGACAGTTTATCATCCATAGCGGATGACTTAGACTTAGGATTTTATGTAATTTTGTTTTACATAAGGGTGTTTTTGTAACTGTAAATAGCCTCATGTGCATGTTATAAATAGCAGTATACCAAGGAGTTATTACCATTCAAGTATCAAGGAGTTATTACCATTCAAGTATTCAAACATACAAACACACAATCATACACACACAGACACACATACAGATATTCATATCTTTGATCATAGGTTTCCGCACCATGTTCATTAAGTGTTGAATATATAAGAGTTTGTCATTATATTATGAGAGATTGGAAAGATCCTTAGGAAATTCGTTTGATTGTGTTCTTGTTCTTAAAAAGTTCAAATCATTTGAGCTTCATCAGGTGGTATCATAGCCTTGTCTCAAATCAAACATAGATTTTTGATCCACTCATTCAACATAATGACATCTGTGGTTCATTAGCTTCATAACAAACATTTTTGAGCTTAAAATCTTCACAAAACATTCTTCTACTCCAAACATTCAACAAGTGCATAAAATATGATTCATTAATATGTTTTTGAGCATTTTGTAGGAAATTTTATGTTGTTAAAGTTCTAAACAACATTCAAACACTGTTTTCAAAACAGAATCTCACAAAACCTCAAAAACCTTATCGGTTTTAAGGGTTTTTGATAAAACAGCCATCGAGTACTATTTAATCAAGTTTTCATCAAACAAACATTATTTTGAATAATTTGAATCTTTCAAAGTGTTTAAAATCATCATATTCAAGTATATACTCATTTGAATCATGTTTTTTTCTCTTCAGTCAAAAAAACGATTGTTGATTTTGTGAAAACTTTACAGCGGCCAACAAACCCTTGGATAAACCCTAGTTTTTGAACATTCACAAACTTTCATAATCTTCGGTGATTGTGTTGGTTCATTTAATCAAAATCAAAGAAGAAACATAATCTTTTTTTAAATTTTTGAAAAAGTCACTTTTTGATTCAAAAAGTTAACTTTAAAAACATAATATTTGTTTTTAAGGTTTTGACTTTTATTGACTGATATCATTAAAGGGGTTTTGACTGATTGACATTCCTCAAACAGGATATTCCCTTTGATAACTGAGACTTAATAGTGACTTTACCTAGGACATTAATTAATTGAAATTAATTAATTCCTTTTATTTGATAAATTAAATTAAAAAGTGGCATCATTAACAAACAAATCCTAGTGACCTTAGGAAAAATTCAATTTAGCACCGTGTTAAATCAATAAACAAATTTTAAACTTAACTGTTTAAGTTGAATCAATTTTAAAATTTAACGCAAATGTCTCATGAAATTTTAGGATCAAACAGTGGTCGCAAACCACCAAGACTCAAGAACAAAGCAGATTTCAAACAGTGGAAAATAATGTTCAGAAATTGGATAATTTTCCAAGACCCGGATTTATGGAAATCCATATCCAAGGGACCATACATACCAGTGACTCTTGCTCCAGATCATAACATAAAAAAAGCCAGTTAGCTTGAAAAGTGTAGCTGGTGATGACCTCAAAAGGGTCAAAACAGACATGAAGGCTTACAGCATCTTGGCTACGACTCTACCTTTTGAGATCCTGACCAGAGTTGAAAACTTCAAAACAACACATGAATTATCGAAGGTTCTTCATACCTTGTGTGAAGGCAGTGATGAAATAAGGAAAATAAAAAAGGAAAAGTTAAGAACCTAATATGGAACCTTTCATCATGTTTAGGGAGAATCCATGCCATAACAGCTTCATAGATTTGTTCAATTGGTGAATGAGATGATAGTCTATGGTCTCAAATATGAATCTATAGACATCAATAAAAAGATGTTGCATACATTTCTCGAGAGCTGGACTTAGTTACTTTCTCGAGAGCTGGACTTAGTTACTATCTCTGATAAAAGCAACATTGGATCTAGAAGCATTGTCATTGGATTCTCTAGTCGCCAAAGTAGAGGCATTTGAGTTAGAAGAAAGATCCAGAAACAATAGTACAATCAGACATGTTGAATAATACAAATTCAAAGAAATACAACAAATAGACAATGCATTCTTGACTTGCACTAGTGAGGAGGAAGATGAAGACTTCTTGGATTCAAGTGAAACCTTATTCTTTTCTGCTCCTGGATCATCTTAAAACAAACAAAAGTCCAAAAGGACAGGTGTACATGCTTCCCATTAAGCTACACCTCAAAGAAAACAACATCCATAAGTTTCCTGCTCCAGCAAACAACATACAGCTAAGACAAAACATTCACAAATTTGAGAAGCCCATGGATGCACTAAAAATCATCTTGAAAAGTGAGGAGCGAAAGGCAGCTTTTGCTGCTTTTCAACAAGCTTTGAAGCTTATTTAGGGGCCAACCTCACTCCCTCTCAAATCATAAAGCAAGACTAGGATGAATTACATTCTGATATGGTTGATGAAATGGATCTTCAATGGTCAATGGCAATGATAGCATACAGATCCAAGAAGTTCCTATAAAGGAATATAGGGTTAAGCATGGATAAGAAAACCAAGATAAGTTTTGATAAACCAAGGTGAGATGCTTCAACTATCAACACTATGGTCATTTCTCTAGAGAATGTCAACAACCTAGAGCTGACAAAAACACCCAACAAACACAAACATCCAGTAGCTATCACTCAAACAGACAAATACCACCTCCTATCAGTATTCCTGCTTCCTTAACACTAGCACAAATCACAACATACAACCCCAACCAACATTCAAAATTATCTACAATGATCAACAAAGAAGATAGTGAATGTGATTGGAGTATGTATGAGGCAGAGATCCAATCTCCTGATCATGCCCTTATGGCAAACATAGAGGATAAAATCTCTAAAATCCCGAAAGAGGTAAAGGAGAATCTTTGTACACAAGCATGCATTGACGAAGTCACTAGATACAAATAGCATGCTGATCAACTTTCAAAGAATATGATTGTAACAACCATTTTGAATGACAGTTTAAGAACAGAGAAAAAACAATTTGAAATTAAAATACCGTCTCTTAAAATGATTTAGACAAACTTCTATCTGAAAAGTTAACACTTGCAGCTCAAGTAGAGCAACTCTCAGAATCATTGACTCAGTCCCAAACATTACAAACTAAAACTGAAGTGAAACTTTAGAAATTTCAAGTGAGTAATAAGAAGTTTGAAGAACTTCTTGCTCAACAAAGGGCTTTTAAAGACCCCTCAGGATTGGGATAGAATAAGGTCAATCCACCTTATAATGACAATTATATCCCACTTCCTGACTTCATGACAATCAAACAAGGGGAATATCTTGATCCCCATGACAGGAATGATGACTCCAAGCCATCATTATAATCATTATCCAAATCATCACTAATATCCAAAAGGCCTTTGATAAAACTTGTTAAGAGTCAAGCATCATCACAAATCAAATCTATATATTTTTATCAAAGAGAAAACAATGAGTTTGCTATAAACAACTGATGAAGATGACAATGACTTATAAAGCCGACACAAGTTTTAGACATCTGTACGGGTGGAAGAAAGACTGAATCTTCCACTCCTTTCATCAAACAAATAAACAAACAGACAGAAAAAATACATGTTTAGTCAAAACAATGAACTATAACTTTTGAAATACCTTTGAAATAAAATTTAAAATCAAAAGTTTCTGTTGGTCCATTTGATCGATTTTTAGTACAAATGATGGTTTGAATAGTTCAATATTAGAAACAATAACAAACACAAAGATGGAGATGACTAAGAACAAGTAGAATGTATTCAAATATAAGCAAGTAATGATCCAATACAATCAAAAGATGAAAGCTCAATATATTTCAGTGAATAACAGCTTACAAATGCCTCTTGCAACACAAATACACGATTAGGGTTTTTGCAAGGATACCCAACAATGAGCAAGATCAAATCTATATATAACAGTCCTAATCTCGCAGACAGTTTCGCTATGAGCGAAACTATGCTGCTGAAACTATAGTTTCACCAGGCAGAAACAATAGTTTCGCCTAGCAGAAACAACAGTTTCGCCGGGTGAACTAAGTTGCTAACTATGAGCGAAACTACAAGTTCGCTCATAGTTTCGCTGGACTACAAAATTACATAAACTTATCAACATACAAAAGTAAACTAACAGTAAACCTATTACAAAGCAATATAAACATAATCTAAACTAAGGTGAGTCCAACCTATACTTGATCTTCAATACTCCCCCTAGGTTGTATCTCACCGCCTTCTCTTGTCTTGATTTGTCTACTCAGCTCCAGTCTCTCCTGCTGCATCTGATGTATCTTTATCTGCTCCTGCGGCATCACCCTTAGAAGCTTCAGCAACTAATTCACTCTGGTCATCTCTTGTTTCATTAGCTCCCTCGGGACGAGCACTAGCTTGCTCAAATTGTCTTGATGAGTCTCGGATATCCATACTCAGATCACCTCGAGCTCTCACCTTCTCAGCTAGCTCCTTCACTTCAGCTCTCACCCCTCGCACCTTGTTATCAATGACCATAAACAAACTGGCCTCTCTCCTTGTCTCCTCCCCTACCCCTGCTTTAATATGGTTCTCACAAAGCACCAGCAGGTCCTCATCACAAAAACTGAACAACTCCATAGGATCAAACAGTTTGTACTCTATCCCGTCCTTCACCCCGATCACTGCCTCCCCCGTGTTGCTATCATAGAACCATTTTTCAAAGCCTTGCATTCTTTAGGGGAGGGGATCTGATAGCCTGACCTTATTCACCGTTTTCAGGGGTTTCACCCTCAGCATAATTCTCCCTTTGCCCATCTCCCAGTCTTTGTCTTTCTTTGACCTTCTCCTCTCAGCTTTCATGAATCCAAATGACTAAAAATTATCATTTAGCCCATTCCTAATCTCCTTCTCCAGCAGTTTTGCTCTCTCACTAAGATCAGCATCCAACAATGACAGCACTACCAACCTTCTCAGATCCCACTTAGGCAAGGTCTTGAAAGCCTTCCTCTTATGCAGATAAGTAATTCCTCCCCCTCTCCTCTTTATCATATATGTTTTGAGATCGGGGTTATACTTCCAGCTAACAATCCTCTTATCAGCCTCCTTTTCGCTTAACCCTTCCATGCTCTGGAATAGGGGAGTCAGCTCCTCAGGCTCTTTCTCTCTTACAAACCAGTCCTCCATCACATCATTTTCATCCTCTTCTTTCTTGAACACATAAGTCAGTGGTCTCTCATCCACTTCATAGTATTCAGGCTTAAAATCATAATCTACCAACTACTCGTCATCCTCTTCCTCATCATCAATCCTTTCTCAACAGTCTTCTCAGCACCTACAGACTGCTCTTGGAATACTTCTTCTCCTCCTAGATCCTCCATGTTCAATCCTATATCCATAAATTCAGCTTTAAACACCTCTTCAACATTCTCCACATTCACAGACTCCTTCCATATCCAAGACCCTCCTGCTTCCTCAGATGCTGCACCAGATATGCCCTCTCCTCCCCTGGATGATGTACCCACGTGTAGAAACAGGTACTTGGAAGTATCAGTCAAATCACTTAACTCATGTTGAGTTAGCTGATTAGGGAGGCCGGCTGCACCTTTCAGATCATTCACTTCTTCAAGCAATCTTTTGATCAGTTTGTTCTGATCTATCAACATCTTGGTCATCCCCTCAATCACTTCTTCCTTCTGCGTTTCCCTTAACTCTTGATTAGTAATTTTTGTCTTAATCATACTTAACTCATTTGTCACAGAAGTGTTAAGGTTTCTTATCACATCCTCATCCAATCCGCCCCTTCCTTCCGTCCTCGGTGGCACAGTAAAAGTTTGATGTCAATGTTTATTCCTCCTCTCCTTTTCACCCTCATCAGCTTTCCTCTTAGCTCTTTTTTCTTTCTCAGCTCTAGCCTCAGATGCCATCCCATGAACTTCATCCTCAAATACATAATCCTTCTCCTTCGCATATCTCTTCCTTTTCTTGATATCATCATATTGTTTGAGTCTTGTTTCTTCTACTCTTTTATCCTCAGATTCAATTACCCTCCTGATATAACCCCAATGTTCCTGAGGATACATATTCTCCCAGAGATGAGTGATCTTCCCGCTAAAATCATGCCTAATAGCATAGCAGTCAGCAAAAATACGGGTGTTCATCTGTACTAATCTCTTGATCTCTCCATGTCTGAGAATATTAGAAATGAGATCATCTATAATCATCTGAAGGAAACAAGGGTACAACAGCCACTTGTCCTTCTTCAGCGCCATAACATTCTCTGCCATGCAGTCAAATATCAGTCTTGCAATATTGGCCATCTGCCCTCTGCCGCAAATAACCATGGCTTTTGCCAAGTCCAAGTTTAGCCCATCTGATCCACCTTTACGGTGATCTAAGCACATGATAAACACGTGAGCTATGTTGGGTTTGTTAAATGTTTATCAAAGATTGTTTAACCATTTAAACAAAAAAACGCAGCGGATATATAGAGAGATAAAATAAGTTTTAGTTGCTGAAAATAAACCTTTTATTAACCAACAAATCAAACCCAAGAAAAAGGATCATGTATGTGAAAAGAAATGCTTTCAAACAACACCAACCATAGGGTGTTCATAGAATACTACCTTTTTAAGAACAAGGTGATTAGAGATGGATGATAGATGAAGAAGATGATGTTTTGGATGGAAGCCTCCAAAGAAGAAGACCTCAAGCTTGTATACCCACAAGCTTCTTGCCAAACACCTAACTAGTTAGGAAGTTGAACACAAAACCCCCTTCTTTTTGTTCCTTCTTTCAAATCCGAATTTTCATCCAAAAAGGAGGAAGAGAGAGCTGCAAAATGTGTGTGAGAGAGAGTGTGTTTTTGGTTGAGTGTGAAATGGGTTAAATTCTTATATTAAAACAAGACATGGTATCCCAAGAAGACCACCATGGGGCAGCCAAAAATGGGGTTTTTCCCACCCATTTTATGTAACCTTTCCACACTCAATAAACTCATAAGTTTATAAAATTAAACCCCTTTTAATTTTATAACTTGAACACACTTTTATTTGTTATTATTTAACCTACTTAAACAATGAAACAAATAATTTATCATGAACAAATTATCCATATAATTTGTTCTATTTCAAATGCAATAATTTAGAAAGCCCATTTTCTAAATTGGTGTCAATATTTATTTGTTTGATCATATCAACAAATAAATACTTATTGGTGTTTGTTTAGCTTGTTATTGGGTATGACCCGACTTGGATCATAACGTACTAACCACATCAATCTTGTATGTGTCATGGGCATATAAGATCCAACAGGCTATATATCTCCACTCCTTGTAGAGAAAGGACTTTTTGATTTCCTTTCTCGTGCCAAAAGGAGGTCCCTCATATCCCATCAACCTATAGGTACCGAATACTTCCTGATCTGATAGTACAGCCTCCTCTCCACTATCCTCATCGAGTCTCAGTACCCTCGATATAACCTCAGCAGTGATGACTAGGTCATTCTCCAGCACCCTACCCACAATCCTCTGTGAGTTGGCTCTCATATCAAACTCAGCTGTCCGCCAGAAATCCCTGATGTGTAAGTCATATATTGTAATCACGTAGGCAACTGGAGATCTCTGCAACCATCGAATGCAGTCTCTAAATCCAGAAGCTTTTGGATGAGTGTCATCCAAGATGGCAGTAATGTTGTTCCTCTCATCAAACTTCAGATTTACCATTTAGTCTGAAAAACAGATGAAACGTATTAGAATGGTATATTAAACAATAATATTAAAGAAAAATAACAAAAAGATTAAAATTAAACAAAAAACAAATTAATTTCGCTGGCCGAAATTATAGTTTCACTGGACAAGTTTTAGTTTCGGCAAGCGAAAATATAATTTCAGCAACAATTACTAATTAGTTTCGGCATGACAGTGCAATAAATTCGACAGGCCGAAACTATAGATTCGGCGTAGCGAAACTAAAGTTTGATCAGCGAAAATGTTAAGTTCGCTCGGGCAGCATGACTGCACAATTTCGCTGAAAACCATTGAACTTTCATTCAGTTTCGCTGGACTATCGGTACTTTCACAGTAAGAACTGCGAGGGTATCGAAAGAGTCTCAGTCGAATGGACTTACAGTGTTGCCATTAAACCTAGAAAATACTAAGGTCCTGAGTTCGAAAGTCACTTGTGAATGAAAATCAAAGGCCAATCGAGAATCAAAAACACAGATACTTAGGTTTGCATGAAAACTCAATTGATAAAACCCTAAGTGTCTAAACCCTCGTTTCTGTGAAAATGAGGAGTTAATTTCACAAATTGTGTTATATAGGACTTAGTTTCGCAGACAGCAACTCTATAATTTCGCCCGTGTAAGCTTTGGTCAAAAATGACCTTGCAACCAGCGAAAGAGCCGGCGAAGATATAATTTCACCCTGCGAAACTACCAGCGAAAGTATAGTTTTGTTGGATACTTAAAAACTGAAAATTTATTTTCTTTTATAAAGTAAAATAAAGAACAGTTAATTAGAAAAAAATAAAACAAAGTAAGCAAAAATAAGCAAAAATAAAAGAAATTAAAAGAAAATTTCCCACAAGACCTCACCACACTTCACGTATTTTTTAAATAGAATCAAATGGTGAATAAGATATGAATGAGAAGCTGGAAGTATCTTCTGGAGAATTAAAGTTTGGCGGGATTGTTGATATACTTATCCCTTTAAGTTCATGCCTTCTTTGTTTTGACAAGTGCACTGCAGCTACTCTTATCATGTTTTGGTTCCTTTAAAGAGACCATTGAATGACCCAATACCTATAGACAAGAAAACCCTTATAAACATCAAATGATGAGAGCTCCAGGTTTGTACTTACGTATAGCAGAGAACTTGATCAATTGAGTCTTATAGATGAGAGATTCAGGTCTATACTTACGTATAACAGAGAAGATCAATTTGTGCTGATGAGAGCTCCAGGTCAGTACTATCGTACAACAGAGGAGATCATCACTCCAGGTCAATGTTCACACATAGCAGATGAGATGAGTAAAAATAATGTAAGAAGGGGCTTCTTAGATGTGAAGATGATTAAGCATGTAGCTTATATGATAGGATGGAAGATCTAGACGCAAGGATACTTTAGATAAGAATGACTCAATGCAGAGATATGACGTTGTTCTCAATCCTTTTTGAACAAGGACTTGTATCTTTGTGAAGGCCAAAAATGTCTAGGGAATAATCCAAGTCATCAAGTTTCTTGTTTTCTTATTGATTAAGTTGCAAGATTACTGTCTACTTTGCTTCTGGTTGAACCTATCAAGCCTATCCTGCACAATACTAATAACCTCATTTAAATCATCCAGTATTCTCATTTTATTCTGAAAAAGAAAAAAAGAAGAGTATTTAAATATATATTATCCCCCGAAATTTCTACGAATTAAGGAAGATGTGGAAATTTCTTATTTAAATATATTTTATAATTTTTTTATGTGAATTATGAGGAAGTACTATGAAAGGAGCAGAACAAAAAAGAAAGAAAGAAAATATAGAAATAAGTAAAATAAAATAAAATAAAGAAAGAAGTAAAAAGTAAAAAATATGTACGTTTAAATAATTTTAAGGGAAAGAGGTTTAAAATGATATTAGACCTAACATAGAGATCAATTCATGAAAACGAAGTTTATCAAACGTTTTAGTGAAGAGATATACTTTTTGATTCTTAGTGTCAATAGGGATAATATCAATAAAACCCTTTTCCTGAGCATCACGGATTGCATGAATCCGTGTCTCGATGTGCTTGGTTCAGGAATGATGAATAGGGTTCTTGGCGATGCCGATGACTGCTTCGTTGTCACAGAACAACAGTGTATGGAGAAAGTTGATCCTATAATCAATCATCTGGTGCTGGATCCAGAGTACTTGTGAGCAACAACTGGAAGCAGCAATGTATTATGATTCTCCCGTTAAGAGAGAAACAATGTTCTGTTTCTTGGTTTGCCATGATACCAGACAATTTCCCAAATACTGACAACCTCCAGTAACTGACATTCTGTTTAACCTGCAACCATTATAATCACTTTCAGAATAGGCATGTAAGTCAAAATTCCCACCATAAGGATACCAAAGACCTAAACGAGAAGAGCCTTTAAGATAACGAAAGATTCGTTTTACAGCCTTTTCATGAGACTCTTTCGGGGCTGATTGGTATCGAGCACAATATCCTACAGCAAAGGTTATGTTAGGACGACTTGTTGTAAGATACATAAGGGAACCGATCATTGATCTGTAGAGATGAGGATCAACGGATTTCCCATTCTCGTCAGGAGTAAGGCAAGTTTGAGAAGTGAAAGGAGTGAGTTCAGAAGATGCATCATCCATCTTGAATTTATTTAGAATCTTGTTAATATACTTCTCCTGATGTTGGACCAAAAGAACCAATGAGCCAGATCAGAAAAACCTCTAAGTCCCACAAGACATCACAACAACTATTGAAAGCTTCATCAGTAGTTTGACAAAGACTGAAGACTTCAACAGCTAAAGATCAAAGATCTGAAGTACAACAGCTGAAGATCCCAAGTACTGAAGACAAGTGCTGAAGATCAAAAGCTGAAGAACTGAAGAACTGAAGATCAACAACTGATGCACAAAGTCTAAAGACAAAGACTGAAGACATCTGCTGATGACAACTACTGATGTCATCAGCTGATGAAACATCTAAAGATCAAAGTCTAAACACCAAGTGCTGAAGCTTCAGAGTTTGTCACAACAGCTGAAGAAGTTGTCTTCAGTTGTTGTGATGGTTTTTCTCTATCAGTAGTTTGTATTTTCTCTTTTCAGTAGTTTGTACAACAGCTGAAGAGTTTGTTCTTTAGCTGTTATAGTTCAGTAGTTGTAAACGACTGAAGAGCTTGTTCTTCAGTCGTTGTAATACTTTCAGTAGTTTCTTTTCTTCAGTAGTTTGTAATAAATTAGAACACTTAGCATTTTGTAAGAAGATGTCAGCTGTTTGACATCTTCAGTAGTTTAGTGTTCTTTCAGTAGTTGGTTAATAACCTTTTGATGTCACTATCAAGTGACATCAGCATACGTCATTTCTCCTATAAAAGGAGATGACCTAATTGTAATCCTTGCCGAAGCATCTGATTCAATAGAAAACACCTTTTCGTAGAATTGTTCTCTCTCTCTATAATTTTACTGTTCCAAGCAAAATCATTTGTGTTCATGCTTATCTGTTTAATTCTCGTGCTAAATCCGCTACGAATACAACCTAATTGATCAAACTAGAGGCTGAGATCCTTTCAAATGGTATCAGAGCTGGTTAATCATTGATCGATTTAACTGTTGATCATTGAAACTGCTCAATTGCTATCTACGTTTGATCGAATTAGCAATTTGTAAGAATTAGTTATAGAGATTGAGTTTCTGCTGCTTCTGGCCATTAACCTTGAGGTTCTCGTGGTTTTGAGCTTGATTTCTTTTGTTTTACCTTGAACTTGCTTGAAAAACTGAAATGGCAACACCAACTAATGATCCTCACAATACTGGTTCCTCAACAAAGCCACCGATGCTTCTGAGTAATGAGTATAACATATGGCAACGTCGTATGCTCCATCACCTGTCTGTCAACAGTTCTGGTTGTTGGAAGTCAGTTGTACATGGACCACACATGCCTATGGTGAGCGTTCCTGAATCAAATGAGAAGGTTCCGAAGAAACCTGAACAATATTCGGACGAAGATCTTAAGCTGTTCGAAATTGATGCTAAAGCCCATGGAATTCTGGCTATGGCAATTCCAAATGAAATTTATTCAGGGCTTTTGCATCATGAAACTGCTCATGATCTCTAGGTTGCTCTGAAGGAACAATTGGAGGAACCAATGAGGTCCTAGCAAATACTAGGGAAATCCTCGCCCAACAATATGAGACATTCTCTCATAGGAAGGGTGAGACACTGACTCAACAGTTTGAGCGATTCTCTTGTCTTAGTTCTGAGCTGAAAATGGTTAAACAAGAGTATTCCAATAGTCAGATGAACAACCATTTCCTCAGATCCCTACCTGAGAGATGGGACACTTATACCATTGTCCTACGCTCCAGTGCAAATCTGGATACTCTACCTTTCACCCAACTTCATGGGAAACTGCTTACATTTGAGAGAGAGATAGAGCAGAAAAGGAAGTTGTCCACCTCTGGCAAGCTCACTGATGACTTTGTATCAGGCAATACTGCACTGATAGGTCAAGGGTCAGAATATGCTGCATCAGAGAGTTCTTATGATGAGCATATTGATTTCTCTACCAATTCTGAACATGCTTTTGTTGGTGTTGATAGTAGCTCAGGAGGTAGCAGTGATAACCTGTGCTTTCTGATGGAGGACTTGAAGGGCATTCCAGATGATGATCTGGAAGAGATGGATATTTTGAGTCAAATGGCAATGATAAATATCAGATCTCAAAAGTTCTACAAGAGGACTGACAGGATATTTCCTGGTCTCTCTGGCAAAACCAAAGTTGGTTTTGACAAGAGCAAGTTGAGGTGTCACAAGTGCCATAGGCTTGGACACTTTGCTAGAGAGTGTAGATCATCTGGATCTAACACCTCTGCACCCTTTGTGACTTTTCCAAGCAATAGCTCACAGCACAGAAGGCAACATTCCTCCAGTCCTGGTCATCCATCACCAGCTCAGGCATCACCTGCATACTTTGTGCATCAAGGTCATATGCCATACCCATACCCCTGCTACTACATGCCTCAGCCAAGTCACTGCTCAACAACCACATGCACTCCTAGTGCTGGTCAACATGGTGGTGATCATCCTTTTAGGAACCTTGCTCTCATGGCCCTGGAGTCTGCTGATGGGTCATCCTCCAATGCTTCATCACAGGTATCTTCTGAGGCTAAAGACAAGCTTTGTTCTGATTCATGCATAACAGCATTTGCTTCTATTAGAGAGGCAAATGTGGCTTTAATTGATAAAAACTTTGAGCTAGAGCAAACCATTTTCAAAAGAAAAGCTGAATTTGAGGCTGTGATTAATGATAAAAATGATGAGATTTATAAACTTAAATGCCAAATCAAAGATGATAAGGCTAAGGAAGAAGTACTTCTAGAGAAGTACAAAGACCTCAAGGAAACTCTTGCAGCAACCCAGGTAGAGTGTGATCGATGGGTACAATCCTGCAAGGGTTTTGAAATGCTTTTGAGTAAGCAATCAGCTTCCAATGTGAAGTTTGGCATTGGTTATAATCACACTGCTCCTCTAATAGATTATACTTCCAGAGCAAATGTAGAATCTGATGGAGAGAGCAATAACCAATCCTTCTCATCATGTGACCTATTATAAGAAGTAGAAGTCAACATTCATTCCTCACAAAACCAATCAGCTGATGCTAAAATAGCTGATGGCTCAAATGCTGAATGTCACATGATCAAAAAGTTGATCAACTCAGGTGTTGTCTCTAGAAGTACTGAAAGTACTGGAGAGCAAGTGATAACACCTGAAGTTCAAACCCCAACTACTGTCAGTACTGAAGAGAAGAAAACTATCAGTAGAAAGGGTTTGAGGGCTACTAAAGAGAATGTCAGGAAAGCATGTACTGCAAAGAAGAAAACTGCAAGTACTGACAGCAAACAGCTGAAGAACAAGTCTTCAGCAGTTTCATCTTCTTTAGTAGATAATCAACCAAAGATGAAGAAGATGCCATGTTAAATATGTGGCTTGTTCAATCATCTTACTGATGATTGTTGGTACAAAAGGGGTTCTAAACTTAAACAAAAGGAGAAAATTAAAGAGCAAATGAATGTAATGAAGACTGAGTTTGAGACTAAGTTTGTACCAGCAACATCAAAATCTGAAACCCTAAAGTCAAAGAAGAAATCCAAAAAGAAGGATGCGGTAAATCAGGCAATAGCTGAGGTTGCTCAAAAGAAGACGGTGCAACACAGGAATCCATCACCAGCAAGCACTTTTGTGTCTGAGGAGCTGAAAGCTTTATCACAAAGTTAGACACAACTTGTGATGATGGTTCAACATCTAATGTTTAAGGGCTGATTAAGGGCCCTTAAACCCATCAAAACATAGCCCACTAAGGTTAATTTAGTCCATAGCCCACTATCTTTCTTATTTAATTTAATTAACCCCTTAAGAAGCCCATTATTATTAAATAGCTTGCTTCAGGAATTTCTGGGCGTTACAAGTCTCCCCCTTATTTAGGTTTCGTCCTCGAAATTTGTCTCGTCGTTAAACAGATCGGGGTATTGTTGTCTCATTTCCTCCTCGGATTCCCAGGTGGCATCTGACCCGTTTCGGTGTTTCCATTGTACTTTGACTTGTCTGATCTGCTTGTTTCTTAACTGCTTCACCTTTCTGTGCAAAATGGCGACCGACTTCTCCACATAGTTCAGCCTTTCGTCTACTTCAACATCATGGAGGGGCACAACCATCACATCATCAATCGAGCACTTTCGCAGGTGCGACACATGAAAGGTGGGGTGAATCCCACTTAACTCTTCTGGAAGGTCTAGCCTCTAAGCTACATCTCCAACTCGTGCTAGTACCTGAAATGGTCCAATAAACCTGGGAAAAGTCAACCAATTAGATGCTCCTGTGTTGAAACCACAGAAAAGGAAATCCAAGCCAAAGGGTTCCTCTTCTACACCATCTACTTCACCTCAAACTGTCACACATAACAAACCAGTTAGTGTTACATCTGTTGATGAGAACAGACCCAAAACCAAAAAGGTTTGGGTCTCCAAAACTAACTAACTTGTTATGATGATTGCAGGGTTCTTCAACATGCCAAAGAAACATCTGGTATGTAGATAGTAGAGGATCCATGCACATGACAGGAAGCAGCTCTCTTCTTAATGACTACTCTCAAGGAAAGAAGGGATATGTTTCCTTTGGTAATGATGCAAAGGGTTACATCATCGGAAAAGGCTTTGTTTCCAATGGGGAAATAAGGTTTGATGATGTTAACCATGTGGAGAATCTCAAGTACAATCTCTTGAGTGTCAGTCAAATGTGTGATAAAGGCCATGTTGCCCTTTTCACAAGCCAGAACTGTCGGATTCTGTTATCCAAAGCTCTGAGTTTGATTGACAAGATGTTGGATGAATATACTCTCCTGAAGGCCAACAGGACAGGAAGAGTATATGCCTTAGATCTTTCCAAGAAAATTTATCTAAAAGGCCATGCTTGCCTATTCTCCAAGGCTTCTCCTCAAGAATCTACTCTATGGCATAGAAGGCTGGGGCATGTTAATCTCAAAAACATGAATCAGCAGACAAGCCATGGATTAGTAAGAGGGTTTCCAATGAAGGAGTTCAAATGTGAAGACAACTGCACTGCTTGTTTAAAGGGGAAACAACACAAAGTCTCATTCCCTCCAATAGAAGAACCTAAGTCCAATGCCTGCTTGCAACTTCTGCACATGGATCTTTTTGGTCCTGTCAGAGTAATGAGCATGGCAAAGAAGAAATACTGTCTGGTAATCGTGGATGATTACTCCAGATTTGTATGGACTTTCTTCTTGCACTCCAAAGATGAAGCTGCAAAAGCTATAATGAACTTTGTGTTATATGTGGAAAAGCAGTATACCCTTCCTGCCAAGTGTGTGAGGAATGATAATGATACAGAGTTTAGAAACCACACACTTGATGACTTCTATCTGTCAAAGGGAATCAAAAGGCAGTTCAGCATTCCAAGAACTCCTGAACAAAATGGAGTGGTGGAGAGAAAGAACAGGACCCTCATTGAAGCTGCAAGGTCAATGCTGGCTGACTCGGGATTGCCATTGACCTTTTGTGCTGAAGCTGTTAATACAGCTTGCTATGTGCAGAATAGAGTATTAGTGAATCAGAGGTTGATGAAGACTCCTTATGAAGTACTTCATCATTTGGCTTGTTTGATTTCCTTCTTCATAGCCTTTGGGTGTCCTTGCTTTATTCTCAACACAAGAGATCCACTCCAGAAGTTTGCATCAAAGGTGGATGCAGGGTATTTTGTTGGTTATTCATCAACTTGCAAGGCATACAGAGTTTTCAACTATAGGACAAAGATGGTTGAAGA
Source organism: Flaveria linearis (assembly GCA_024085815.1). Classification (NCBI taxonomy): domain Eukaryota; kingdom Viridiplantae; phylum Streptophyta; class Magnoliopsida; order Asterales; family Asteraceae; genus Flaveria; species Flaveria linearis. The sequence goes on from CM044001.1 coordinate 40,328,823, forward strand.
GACTTTTCATGTGAAGTTCAATGAATCTCCAAAGGACAAGATTCCACAAAACCCTGTGGAGTTGTTTGATCTGGACATACTGCAATATGTTCCTTATCAACCTCCAGCTGTTGTTCCTGTCAATAGTTCTCCACCTGGTGGTACTGATGATGAAGATGCCAGTACTCACCTCTTCAGGTTTAGTGACAACCTGCCTGAGTCAACTAAACCTGATGCTCATGTAGCTTCAGCAGCTCCATCCATAACAAATGCTGATGAGATTTCTACATGCTCTACTCCATTTGAGCTGCCATCTCCTACATGGTTTCAAGAATCCTCATCACCATCTGTTGCTGCTAAATGTCCTACAAACACTTGCACTGATCTTATAGTATATCAAGAGCTAAAGAATCACCCAGTGTCTCAGATCATTGGTGATATCAATGCTGGAGTTTCAACCAGAAATCAATTGTCCAACTTCTGCTTCTATGCTCTCTTCATCAGTCAGCAAGATCCAAAGAATTATCATGCTGCCTTAAGAGACAATGGATGGGTTGAAACAATGCAGCTTGAGCTTCTTCAGTTCAGAAAACAACAAGTGTGGGAGCTTGTTCCTTTACCCCAAGGTAAGTGTGCTATAGGCACTAAATGGGTGTTTAGGAACAAAACTAATGAAAAGGGCCAAGTTGTCAAGAACAAGGCCAGGCTGGTTGTCCAGGGGTTTGCACAAGAGGAAGGCATCAATTATGATGAAACCTTTGCCCCTGTAGCCAGACTGGAGGCAATTCGATTGTTCTTAGCTTATGCTCCCTTTCACAGTCTTAAAGTTTATCAAATGGATGTCAAGAGTGCATTTCTCTATGGTAAAATAAAAGAGGAAGTTTATGTGTGTCAACCACCAGGCTTAGAGGACAATAAACATCCTGATTGGGTGTATAAGCTTGATAAGGCTCTTTATGGGCTGAAACAAGCTCCTAGAGCCTGGTATGAGACATTATCAACTTTTCTACTAGAAAATAAGTTCACTAAAGGCACCATTGATAAAACTTTATTTATTAAGAATGTGGGACAACATAAGCTCCTTGTTCAAATTTATGTAGATGATATAATTTTTGCATCCTCTGATCCCCAGTTGTGTGATGAATTCACTAAGCTCATGAAGTAAAAGTTTGAAATGAGTGCTATGGGAGAATTACAGTTCTTTCTAGGGTTGCAAATCAATCAAAGGGCTGATGGAACCTTCATTCATCAGTCCAAGTATACAAAGGATTTGTTGAATAAGTTTGATTTACAAAACTGTAAGCCCTGTTCTACTCCCATGAGCAGCACCACACAACTGGATGTGGATCAGAAAGGTAAAGAGGTTGATGAAACCCTTTACAGATGTATGATTGGGTCCTTGATGTCCCTTACAGCTTCTAGACCAGATATCATGTTTGCAACATATGCTTGTGCTAGATTTCAGGCTGCACCTAAAGAATTCCATTTGATTGCAGTCAAAAGGATCTTTAGATATCTGCAAGGTACCCAATCACTAAGTCTTTGGTATTCAACTGGGCATTCTTGCAAATTAGTTGCTTTCTCTGATAGTGACTATGCAGGATGCAAAGTCACTAGAAAATCCACTTCTGGTGGTTGTCAATTCCTAGGCAATTGTTTAGTTTCTTGGCAGAGTAAGAAACAAACATCAATTGCTACATCCACTACTGAAGCTGAGTATATTGCTGCTGTAAGCTGTACATCTTAGGTACTTTGGCTTCAGAACCAACTTCTGGATTATGGCATTACAGAGACTAAGACTCCATTATTAATGGATAGTGCTTCAGCTCTTTGTATTGTTAAAAATCTAGTCCAGCACTCTAGGACCAAACATATTGAGATCAGACATCATTTTATTAGGGATTGCTATGAAAAGGTCTGATTGATCCAAAGTTTGTGCCTAGTGCTGATGAGCTTGCAAACATCTTTACTAAGCCTTTAGATAGTGCAACATTTCAAAATCTGGTACTAAGGCTTTGTATGCTGCAGCTAGAATAATTTGACTAATACTGATGCTCTCAGCTCACAAGTACTGATGAGCATCAGTATGCAAAGGTCAAATATAAGTACTGATGAGTAATTTAGTCTTCAGCATTTTCACAACTACTGAAGGCTAAAATGCTTCAAATTACTGAAGTATATTATTTGTTGAAAACAACTGATGTAGTTACAACTACTGATGTGGTTATAACTACTGATGTATAATTTTCAAACAAATAAGTACTGAAGAACAAATTCTGTTCACAAGTACTGATGTGTAATCTTACACATAAGTACTGAAGACGAAATTTGTTCACCAGCTCTGAAGAATAATTTATTTCATCAGCACTTATGAAAATCTGATCACAAGAGCTGAGGAATAAAATAGTCTCAAGAGCTGAAGGGTCAATGAAACATCTGAAAGTCAGCTAAAAAGCTGATGAGTAAATGTGGAGGTCAGAATGAAATAACTGAATTAATGGAAACAGCTGATGAGTAACTTTACTCTTCAGCCGATACCTACATCTGTTGTTTCATACCCAAACAACTGAAGGACAAAACCATGTCTTCAGTAGTTTCACAACTACTGATGACTAACACCAAGTCCTCAGTTGTTTACAACCACTGAAGCAAAACCATGTCTTCAGTAGTTCATAACTACTGATGTCAATAGTTTCCAACTACTGAAGACTAACACCAAGTCTTCAGTTGTTACAACGTCTGAAGATGAAAACCATGTCTTCAGTAGCTTATAACTACTGAAGCCTAACAACAAGTCTTCAGCTGTTTACAACATCTGAAGGACAAAACCAAGGTCTCAGTAGTTTCAACTACTGAAGACTAACACTAAGTCCTCAGATGTTACAACTACTGAAGGTTAAAACCACGTCATCAGTAGTTTTAACAACTGATGACTAACACCACAACCTTCAGTCGTTTTCTTTTAGCCTAAAAATACCAACCCAACCTTCAGAGTTTTTCATTCTCACTTGACCTAACTTTCAAAAACCTCTGAAACTTCCCATACACCATTAATGGCGACCATGCAACTCAAACCTCGACACAACTGTGTCGCATACCTTACTAAATCGCCCTTCTGGTCAAAATTTCACAATGCCATTGATCTGATGACCAACTCACAATACCAAACGGCCTTCCTCTTAAATCCGATCATTCATGTCGATTCCCTATCAGAGTTTTGGACGAACTTCACCGTTCAAACTGGAGAGAATGACGGCGATGTCTCTCTTTGGTCGTCCGTGAACAACCACCAACTGGTCATCACTCCAGCTATTATCCGACAATCCCTAAAGCTGGAGGATGCCACCTTCCCAACTGCCTACCCCAAAAGGAACCTTGATCTCTCCTTCACCGCTCATGATTATCAGGGTGACCTCTCTGCTTCCACCTTGCTGAAGAAACATTTCCCTGATCCACAACGACTCATCTTCCATATGGTGGATGTTTGTCTGGCCCCAAAGAAGAAAGGTGAAAAGGAGGGAGAGAAGGTGGTAAAGGAGACTGATCTAGCAGTCCTGGTCAAGGAGGCTGATGCTGAGCATAGCCGATCAATGGACTCTATCATTGATCAGCTATTCAGGCAAGGCTTTGACACGGACACTGCCATGCTAGATCAGGAAATTAGGAAGTTGGAAATGAAGGAGATAGAATACCGATGGACCAGTTATAGCCAAGAGGAAAGAGAGAGACTCGATACTATGACTAGGTTTATTTCGAAGTACTTTGGGAGACCAGTCCTAGATATTAAGTCATGGACTAGGGACAACATCTTGGCTATAGCCACCAAGATCTGTTCGGCTGGGGAAGTCACTAAGGGACTGGTCATAGAAGCCCTCACTGAAGCCAGTGGTGGGAACAGGACCTTGCTAGCAAAACAAGCCAAACCTTCACTCATATCTAGACTCCTAGCAAAGCCCAACACAACCCACAAACCAACCCCTTCTCCATCAAAACCCATAGCCGATGATGCACCATTGAAGAGGAAGAGAAGGGTGCTGAGGCTACAAGAAGAAGAAGAGGATGATGAGGAAGAAGATAGGCTGCCTCTCTCTGCAGTTCTATCTTTTCCTAAACCCAGAACTTTACCCATCACTCCTGCCTCACAGATGGAAGCTGTGAAGGTTAAGCTTGAAGAAGAACAGCAGCATAGGCTACATGATGATGAGCTGTTGAAAATAGTAGATAAAGCCTATGCTGCTTCCTCATCAATCATAAATATGAGGAAACAAGCTCTGAGATTATTCACTTTAAGGCATACATTCCAATTTCAAAAGGACAAAGTGAGTATTTGGCCTGATCCCAGGGTGTCTCACAAAATTATGAAGAAAGACATACCACAGAGATACAATGGCCACGTGAAAAGGATCATAGGTGAAGAGATCTTCTTAGCCATTGTAATATCACCCTGGGAGATCATAGAAGATTTCAAGAAAACCTATCAGGCTAACCTCCCACCATAAAAGATGTTGGAGAACAGGGTTGTTAAAAAGGGGTTAGTCTACAAGAGGTTTGAGAAACTTCAGAGAAATGAGCTCCAGTTGTTCTTAGAGGGTAATCACCCAGATGAATTCGCCTATAGGGCCATAACAACTGTGGAGCTCAAAAGTGGTAAATAGGCCAAATACATCTCAGAGCTCTATGGGCCTGAAGGATTCTTTGATGGTGAGGCAGAAGTACTTACCATGGAGGAACAAGTGATGTTTTTAGAGGCCTACACCAAAGAATCCTACATGCTCATAGTTGGGAAGTAGGTCTTATGGATGGGACAACAACTCTGTGTCCAGTTCCCTAAAACAGAGTTCCCATCCATACTATGCCAACCAAATCTCAAAGACCTCTTCCCTGGCCAGTGCTTAATTGGGTCATCTTCAAAGCTGATCAAGAAGGAAAAAGAACAATATTCCTGCCATAAATAAGTGGGACCAATAATAAGCTTAGAGGTTTTGGCTGCATTGGTTCAGGGGGAGATTGTTGGACCAAAAGAACCAATGAGCCAGATCAGAAAAACATCTAAGTCCCACAAGATATCACAACAACTGCTGAAAGCTTCATCAGTAGTTTGACAAAGACTGAAGACTTCAACAGCTGAAGATCAAAGATCTGAAGTACAACAGCTGAAGATCCCAAGTACTGAAGACAAGTGCTGAAAATCAAAAGCTGAGGAACTGAAGAACTGAAGATCAACAACTGATGCACAAAGTCTGAAGACAAAGACTAAAGACATCAGCTGATGACAACTACTGAAGTCATCAGCTGATAAAACATCTGAAGATCAAAGTCTGGAAACCAAGTGCTGAAGCTTCAGAGTTTGTCACAACAGCTGAAGAAGTTGTCTTCAGTTGTTGTGATGGTTTTTCTCTATCAGTAGTTTGTATTTTCTCTTTTTAGTAGTTTGTACAACAACTAAAGAGTTTGTTCTTCAGCTGTTATAGTTCAGTAGTTGTAAACGACTGAAGAGCTTGTTCTTCAGTCATTGTAATGCTTTCAGTAGTTTCTTTTCTTCAGTAGTTTGTAATAAATTAGAACACTTAGCATTTTGTAAGAAGATATCAGCTGTTTGACATCTTTAGTAGTTTAGTGTTCTTTCAGTAGTTGGTTAATAACCGTTTGATGTCACTATCAAGTGACATTAGCATACGTCATTTCTCCTATAAAAGGAGATGACCTAATTGTAATCCTTGCCGAAGCGTGTGATTCAATAGAAAACACCTTTTCGTAGAATTGTTCTCTCTCTCTATAATTTTACTAGTACATGCAAAATCATTTGTGTTCTTGCTTATCTGTTTAATTCTCGTGCTAAATCCGCTGCGAATACAACCTAATTGATCAAACTTGAGGCTGAGATCCTTTCACCTGATGAATGAGAATTCCCTCTGGCTTTTGTTCAACTTGCAATCCGAGGAAAAAGCACATCTCTCCCATCATGCTAATTTCAAATCGACTGCGCATGACCTCCTCTAACTCCCGACACAACTTCGTATTGGTAGAGCCAAAAATAATGTCATCGACATAAACTTGTACAATCAGCATCTCACCATCGACTTCCTTCTTAAATAATGTCATATCGATGGTGCCATGAGAAAAACCATTGCTTAAGAGATACTGTGTTAAGGTCTCATACCAGATTCGAGGAGCCAGATGAAGATCGTACAGAGACTTATCTAGCTTGTAGACTTTGTCAGGAAAGTCGGAGTCAGAGAACCATGCTGGAATATTAAAGGAATTAAACACCGTATCGGAGTCAAAGAACCATGCTGGTTTAGATCGAACATCGGAGGAATTAGATTCCTACCAATCAATATAGAATGACTCTTGAACAATACGTGTTCTCTTATTATATACCCAATAAGCTTTTTGAGAAGAAGAATAGATGACAAAGTAACATTCATCAGACACGGCACCAAATTTTGTCTTCTGTGCCTGAGTATTCAATAAGGTGCATGAACAGCCAAATGGTCAAAAGAAGTTAATCAAAGGCTTTCTCTTATGTAACAGTTCATAAGGAGTCTTCATTTTGCCCTTGACAATCAACACCCCGTTCAGAACGTATAAAGCACAATTCACCGCCTTAGCCCAAAAGATGATGGGTAAGGAGGATTCAATCAACATTGTACGAGCAGCTTCAATGAGGGTGCGATTCTTTCATTCAGCCACACCATTCTGTTGAGGGGTTCGCGCAGCACTGAAATGCCTTAAAATTCCCTTAGTAGCACAGAACGAATCAAAGATCTGATTTCTGAATTCAGTGCCGTTGTCACTTCTGATCGCCAAAACCTTCCTCTTGCTTATTGTCTTGATCGTAAGAATTAATTTCTGTAGCTCTTCAGTAGGCTCTCCTTTATGGGCAAGAAATCTCACCCAGGAGTATCTGGAAAAATCATCTGTAACCACAAGACAGAAAGATTTCTTAGCAAGTGATTTAACACTGATTGGGCCAAACAAATCAGTATGTAACAACTCGAGGGGATTGGATATGCTATTTTCAATTTTTGGTTTATGTGGTTTCTTATGTTGTTTTCCCTTGGCGCATGCCATACATTTTCAACCACAGAAAACTCCTTTAAAGGTAATCCCCTAACAAGATTGTTTCTAACTAATTTGTTTATATTTTTAAAATTAATGTGTCCCAATCAATGATGCCATAAGAAAGACTCGAAAGTGGAAGATTTGGACAAAAGATAGGTGATTGTGGACGTTGACTCCCTTGAACTCATGTCGAGAAGATATGTCTCATGCTTTCTTGGAGCCCGTATTAACACCAACTCTTATGGAATATCAACCTTTTATTTTAGAAAGAGACATTCATTGGACTTGAATAGGACCGGAATGTCTTTATCACAAATCTGAGATACACTCAACAGATTAAAAGCAAGTTCAGGGACATGGTTGACTTTCTTTAGAGTAAGAGAGCCATTTGAAACCTCCCCTTGACCAACCATTTTCCCTCCTTTCTTGTCGCCAGCAAAATTGATTATAAGATAGTTGGTCAATAAATCCTTTAATCCCATCATGTGTCTGGAGCATCCACTATCAACATGCCATACAGTATTTACAACTTTAGTGGATGACTCCTGCAAAGATATCAAAGAACAGATTAACCAGGTGAGACTGGAACCTAAGTTTGAACTACTTTGGGTTTTAGAGAGAATGGCTTTTTATGGAAGAAATTATTAATCAATCGAGTCAATCTACCACCAAATGAATTCCTATTAACATGTCTATGATGAAGCTCAGGACAATGCTTAACTGCATGATCATCTTTACCAAATCAAAAACAGTGTGGTTTTAATTTAGGTCTGTTATGCAATAAGGTAGGGATTTTATCAATGTATATTTCCTCATCACATTCAAGCAGTCTAGAATCAATGTCACTGTATGTCTCATACATGTCTTTAGGTCTCTTATTATTTTAAAAAGAATGATTATTTACAAAAGAAAATGAGTTATCATCTGATATACATGTGGTATTTGTACCACTTGTACTTGCTTCAGATGACGTTGTAACCCTTTCATTTGACACAGTAGTTTTTGTTGGGGTTAAAGATGGAATGGGGTGAGAGAAGATTTTTTCAAAACAATTAATTTTAATTTTCTCGTTACTCTTCTCAATGAAATCAGTCACAATATTAACGCAATCAGAAGAAGTAGCATCATTACAATCCAAAGCAGTTTTCTAATTTACAATCCAAAGAAGTAGCACCATTTTAACTTAGAAAACTGTTGATCACCTCAGACGCAATCAGAAGAAGTAGCAATCAGAAGAAGTAGCATCATTACAATCCAAAGCATTTAAAGATGAAATAGAAACATCACTAGAACATGATGAAACAGTGTCTGTTACAGATTCACTAGAAACAAAAATAGAATTTAAACTAGATTTATGATCTAAGACAGAATGCTAAGATTCAGGTGTTCTAAGACTCTAAAATCCAAGTCCGCTAGTCGGTCCATAATCATAGTCCTCACGAACGTGCTTAGGATTCACACCTTCTAACCTGCAGACATGCTATTAGTATCTATTTGGATCAAATCATTAGAAGGATGTGGAATAGGCATTGGTGAATAACAGTAAGTACTAGGATGAGGATAAACTTTAGCATTTTCATATCTCAATCTTGTTTTAATCCTATCCCCCCGTTGAGATTTACATAAATCATCATGTTTCATTCCCGATATTGTCCATTTATCAAGCTTTGATTGAAGTTTGCTTGTTTCAAATTCAGTAAGAGCAACCCTTTCAGTCAAAGTGTTAATCTCAATATTTCTTTCCAAAACTATTCGTTTTAAGTGATCATTCTCTTTTAAAGCCTTGTTTAATTTAACAAAATATTTAGACTCGTTTATTTTAAGTTCCTCATTAATTCGTTTTAAATCTCTCTCATTATCAATTAATAAACGATTAGCTTTATAAACCTCAAATAACCTGATTTTGCAAGCTCAAGAACACATATCCTGAATTACCTCATAACGAAGTCCTATCACCACCTTTTCTACTGCTAGAGCTTTTTCACATTGGCACACCGGAGTACTTAACTTTTTTTCCTCAACAGTGGTAGTAACATCATCTTTTTCCTTTTCTTGCGCAGTGGGCTGTTTTCCTTCCTTCCTTATCTTCTCAATTTTACCTTCTTCCACCTTCTCATCCTCCTTCACCTTCACAGATACTTCAGCTTCATCTCTAACTTCTTTGAGTGGATCAAATTCATCCTCACAATTCACCTTCCACTTTCCTTCCATAATTTCAGCCACCAGCGCTTGGTTAATCTCTTCTCTCGTCTCTTCAACTTCAGCACTCCAATCAAAGTTAGAAATCAAAGTTGTCTCTTTCTTCTGTTCTATTTCTTTTTTATCCCCACTTGAAACCAGCTTTGGAACTCCTGAATTGCTAGGATCAGTGACGATCGGTAATGGACATTCACGTTTGAAGTGTCCTAACTGTTTGCAATTAAAATACCTTAGTTTGGACTTATCAAATCCCAATCTGGAGTTAAAGCTTTGACCTCCGAAGTTCTTTCTTCCATTGCGTTCCATGAATCTTCGGGCTCTAAGTGTCAACATTGCCATCTGCCATTGAATGTCAGTCTCTTCAAGATCATTAGGATCCACCTGATACATATCCTCTGCCATCAATCCTTTGCCTTTCAACTCCCCTGCCACTAGAGCTTCATAACTCTGAACAAACATACCAAAAAGAGCCGTTGTTTCAGATGGAACTGAAGTTTCACCATGTGTATTCAGAATAGATTGATCTCTCCTAATACTACCACAACCTCCAAAGTAATCACCAGTATTCACTCCGCCTTGACGAGATGCCTGCATTGGAGAGCTTGCAGCGGAAGACAGTAGTGCATAATTCTGAGTGAAGCCAGATGTAGGCATCATGGTTTGGTTGAATTCCTTTCTCTTCATGTCTAGCTCAAAAGATTTCAATTTGTTGATCACATCCATAAGCTTGTAATCAGCAAAGTTTCTCTCCTGCTTCAGTATTCTCACTTGTAAGCTCCATTGGGGTGGGAGAGAGTCTGGAAGCTTATTTACCTACTCGCGATTACCTAATTGATCATCATACTTTTTTAGGGTACTTGATACTGACAAAAATTGACTGGTAATATCAGTAAGGTCTTTATTCTTATGTCCGACAAATGAATTAAACTCCTTCTGAGCTTGGCCTTTCTTATCCTTCTTCAGATCTTCATTTCCATCATAGAATTCACATAGAGCATCATACAAAGACTTTGCAATCTTATGTTTAGCAAATCGATTGTAGATATCAGGAGCAAGACATAGAGTTAACCTCCAAAAGCTTTCTGTTCTCGATCAATCAGCTTCAGATCCTTCTTATTGAACGTGGTGGGTCCATGTTTTGAGACGCGGTACCACCAACAATGAGCATTGGTATGTGCGGACCAGTGATGATAGATTCCTATTTGTTGTGGTCAGTGTAGAAGAAAAAGGCTTTGAGACATCTCTTCCAATCCTCAAAATTATCAACGTTTATGAAGCTCAGAGGTCTGTTGGGAGCTACACTTTCTAGATCTGCAAGAGTGAGAGTAGTCATATTTGACATGCTAGTTTGGCAGAAGGAAATGGCACTTTCATAGAAAATTAACAGTTTCACAGAGCTAGTTTCATAGAAACTAGTTTCGCAGACCAGATGGTAATTTTGCGGGCAATTTCGGCAGCAATTTCGCTAGCCAGAAGCTTGAAAATACTTAGTTTCACTGGCAATTTCGCACGAAACAAGCTTGAACTTTCGTTCAGTGGTACTTTCGATAGCAATTTTGCTTAGAGAATGAACCCAAGCACTGTTAAACTTTCATTCAGAGTGTCTACTTTTGCAGAGATGCTGAAAACAACTCCAAAGTGCAAAACACTTGTAGTTTTGCTGAATAAAGATGACAGTTTCACTAGATGATCAGTAATTTTGCTCGATGAATCTGAAAACCCTTTTTACTCCGAAAACAATCTGAAATCACCCAAATCTCAATGTATTTGAGATCTAATGATTCACAGTGCTTTCCCAACCAATAACCAGTAAAATTCAATCAAATTCCATATCAAATACACTCAAATTTGATCCAGAATTGATGAAATAGTGATATTGAACAAAAACAACCAAAAACCTCAAAAAATCAAGAGCACTAAGGCTCTGATACCATTTTGTTGGTCCATTTGATCAATTTTCAGTACAAATGATGGTTTGAATAGTTCAATATCAGATACAATAACAAACACAAAGATGGAGATGACTAAGAAGAAGAAAATGTATTCAAATATAAGCAAGTAATGATCCAATACAATCAAAAGTTGAAAGCTCAATATATTTCAGTGAATAACAGCTTACAAATGCCTCTTGCAACACAAATACACGGTTAGGTTTTTTGCAAGGATACCCAACAATGAGCAAGATCAAATCTATATAAGTAGTCCTAGTTTCGCAGACAGTTTCGCTATGAGAAAACTGTGCTGCCGAAACTATAGTTTCACCCGGCAGAAGCAACAGTTTCGCCGGGTGAACTAAGCAGCTGACTATGAGCGAACATACAATTTCGCTCATAGTTTTGCTAGACTACAAAATTACATAAACTAATCAACATACAAAAGTAAACTAACATTAAACCTATTATAAAGCAATATAAACATAATCTAATCTAAGTTGAGTCCAACCAATACTTGATCTTCAGTTTCTAACAAACAGAGTACAACAAATTTTCCCTATTGTGAGTGGTGTGGTCAATATACCCACACTACAGAGAAGTGAAAATATGGCAAGTACTTCAAGTACTATAACATGAACAATCACAGTACAGAATCATTCCACTTTCACATTTATTGTTCAATATGTGAAAGAAACAATCATAGCACTTCAAATTGCTTTTTCAATAAGAAAAATAAGAAGCAAACCAAACAAAATCCAGTTGAGAAATCAACTGAAAAACACACAGTTGTTCCTAACAAGAACAAAGGAGGAGCACCAAGACAAACTACTCACACAAAAGTTGCTTTAAATAATGACAAAACATTTTTTGACAACTTTAAAACAAACAGGAGACATAAGTCTCAAAACAAAGCAACATCTGACATTGGCTCTCAAAGGAGACGAGCTTAAAGCACTTATCCAGATAGAGCAAAACATACACAAAGGAAATCTAGTGTATCTAGAATTCATAAACCATTAGACAATGCCACATTAGAAGAAATATGTGTTATCGGAAAAGTCGAAAAACCCAAGATCATCTTGGCTCTGGTTGCACCCTCTAACTGATTTCTTTACTTGCCCAGGGACATCAATGAAGGCCTGACAACATATGGTATGTTGACAGTGGATGCTCCTGACACATGACTGGAAATTTTTCCATCCTTTAGGATTTTAAAAGCAAACATGGAAGAAAAATAGCCTTTGGAGGTGATAAACAGGTGGAAAGATTACAGGAGAAAGAACAGTATCCTATAGGTTTATAAGCTTTGAAAATGTTAACTATTGTTCCAACTCCAGTTCAATCTTCTCAGTGTATCCTAAATATGTGACAAAGGATATGCTACTTTGTTTGACTCCAAGAACTGCTACATCCTTAAGATGAGTTTTCAAATCTCTGAAGACTGTATCCTTTTAAAACACCTCGTCAGACTAACACATACATAGTTGATATAAACATTGTTTCAGCATCAACCCCTAAAACATGTTTATTATCAAAAGCAATAAAAGATGTTTCCCAATTATGGCATAGACGATTGTGTGAGTAAAATTTTAACAGAATGAAACAACTTGTAAAGGAGACTTAGTAATAGGTTTACCATAAAAATTATTCTTCTATACAGACCACTGCACTGCATGTCTGAAAGGCAAACAACACAGAGTGTCCCATAAGTCAAAATTGGTAAAATCTAACAGTTTCCTAATTATGGCATAGAGATTGTGTGAGTAAAATTTTAACAGAATGAAACAACTTGTAAAAGGAGACTTAGTAATAGGTTTACCATAAAAATAATTCTTCTGTACAGACTGCTGCACTGCATGTCTGAAAGGCAAACAACACAGAGTGTCCCATAAGTGAAAATTGGTAAAATCTAACAATACACCACCTAAATTGCTTCACATGGACTTATTTGGTCTAACAAACATCCGATGCATAGAAAAGAAACAATACTGTCTTGTTATAGTAGATGACTATTCTAGATTCACCTGGGTTTTCTTTCTACCACACAAGTTAGAAACATAAGAAAATTATCAAATCATTTATCATGAAGAATAAGTATCAATTGGATCTTAAAGTTAAACCTTTAAGAAGTGATAATTGTACTGAATTAAGAATGAATTCATTACCTTTTTTTATGTAGAGAAAGGAATGAGTCATCAATTCAGTGTAGCAAGAACTCCTTAGCAAATTGAGTCAGTAAAAGAAGAAACAAAACATTAATAGAAGCAGCCAGATCTATGCTAGCTAACTCTTTATTGCCTCTATCCTTTTGGGCTGAAGTAGTCAATACAGCTTGCTACATTTAGAACATAACTTTAATCATTAAAGAACAAAACAAAACTCCATATGAGTTCATGTTTAAAATTAAATCATTCATTGGCTTTCTTAAAGCAGATGGATGCTCTGTTTCAATATTAAACACTAAAGAACATCTATCCATGTTTGCTCCAAAGGCAGATGAAGGATTCTTTTTGGACATTCTTGAAGCTCAAAAGCTTACAAAGTATACAGTTTCATAAAGAAAGTCATTAGATCAGACCGTTGTTTGATATTGACATACTAACAAAATAATTTAACACATCTTATTTTGATTTTTCAGGTACAACAGAAGATATTGAATATCCAATGGTACCTCCTCCATCAAATCATGCTCCTTTAACTGCTGGTCCTTGTTAGGATCGTGTACGTACGGAGTACTAACTGATAATACACGCATACCAACTCAAATAGTGTGGAATCCTATTTGATTGGCGATCCAATCAGTGAGAATGACAATCTGATCAATCCCACAATGAAACAAACGTTAAGAACAAACGAGAATTGATTAGAGATGAACTATGAAGTTGGAACAGGTTTTCTTGAGCCTCTGGATGACTAGGTTACGAGTATGTGCGTACGTATTCGAATTCTTCTGATTTTCCACGAATTAAGTGATATTTATAGGTTAGGGTTTTCCATTCGTGCGACTGAACCATCAGCATGGTTCAGTCGTGTGACTGAAGCATGCAGTTGATCCATTCGCACGACTGAAGGTCCAGTCTTGCGACTGAGTCAATCACATGTCACAATCGTGTGACTGATCCAGTCTCCTGGTTCAGTCGTGCGACTAGTCCATTAGCATGAAGTGTTCATGCTTATGGTCCATTAGCATGGTCCATTCGCATGAATACTTCATACGATTCACAAACCTATATAGTTAGTTCAATATGTGTTATCACACAATAACCAATGAAATATTAAACATTATAAGCATCAACCACATATTATATTTCATTCATACCCATTCAATTACAAATATGTAAGACATAAAAGACATTTTACATTAAGCTCCTAAACTAGGTACATATGTATCAACAAACTCCCCCTTATACCTAGTTTACATCAGTGTCTAACATTCTTCATCAGCTCACTTCTTATACTTCTCCTCTCTTGTAACTCCGGCATTTATCTCAAATGCGAAATAGAGTCGTATAACATTTAGGAACTGGAGGGCTTGTACATTGTCTTGTGTATCATAAACCAATGGCCACTTGTACAATGTGTAGACATCATCAGCAGACAAGTTGGTCAGTCACATTAGGTCAAATACCGTAATAGTATCCATTTGGTCCTCCTTCTGCAAGACTATAACTGCTTCACATGTTCTCCAATCGTAGTACCACCACTTGAAGTCTGGAGTGAAGTCCTGTGGCATTTCTATAAGAGGGATTCTTGACATAGTGCGCGGAGGACTCCACTTCAACACTACCTTTGGCTTTCCAGTAATGGGATCAACTTCTGACCTTCTGATATACCTCGTCAGTTGTTAAGGTCTGAAGTTAACCCACTTTGTGTGGTACTCTCTCCTCAAAGCAGCCTCAAACCAGCCTGACATCTTTTTCGGGTCAGCATACAACAACTTTAGGCGTGCCAGCTGGTTGAGCTCAAAACCGGGAAGAGTCTTTAGATCATGTGGAAATCTAAAGTACTCTATTCCTTTCTCCCTCTTGACTACATAAACACTCAGATCCTCAAAGTATGCTCACACTATGATCTTTCCTGACACCTTTAGATGCTTCTTCACTTCGTAGAGCTTGGTGTAGACACTCAGCTTTGGAGCAGTGTGCTGGGCTCGGATCTCTGCAAAACAAGCCACCCATTCAGTCTTTTTGATGTCCACATTGGCGTCCGAGGCTTGGGCTTGGCTTCCTGACTTCTCTGCCTCCTTCTCCATCTGATCCAGCTTATCAAATGTATCACTGCCGAGAGTGTCACCCAAATTGGGAACCACGTTTCCCTCTCGGTCAGTGTACTCTGGATAATGCTGGGCAGTGACATCTTCAATCTCTATTTCATCCACATCATTAAGCTCGTCATCACTAGCCACGTCAACAGTAGGAGTATAATTCACAGACCTTGCAAATCAAGTATCTGACAATCCCTTGCAAATCAAGTATCATAGTTAATTGGGACCTGATTTGCTGTAATGGAGCAACATCATATTCATCTTGTTGAGATGTTTGATCTGCTTGAAATAAACATGTAAATACATCAACCATTAGTACTTCATCAAGACTGTTAAATATCAAATACATATATAAACATTAATTACATAAGTTTAATATATGTTTCAAGTACAAAAGATTTTAAAATACATAAATGTCTAAGCACTACTTGTGTCTTGAATAGAGGGCTCATCAGCAGGTGGGGCGGAAGATGATGCTACTTGGTCTTGCTTTCGCTTTGTTCTTCTTTCTTGACCTTGAGCTGAGGCAGATGCAGTTGCATCTCCTTCTTCTTCATCATCATCATCCTGCCATCCTCTTGTTTCTCCATCATCACTAACCTCATCATCATTACTATCATCATCTTCTCCATCATCATCATCATCATCATCTCCTTCTCGGATCTTAAGTGGCTCCTCCTTTGATCCCATGAGCTTGAGCATGATGGTCTTCTTGGAAGCCTCCAACTCCTCTATCTTATTTGCTGATTGGACGTTATGCTCCTGGAGTTGGGCAATCTGCTGAGCCTGCTGTGAAATTTGTTGTGCTTGAGTAGCGCTGCGCTCTTCATGATGACGTAGTCGGGCATCCTTCTCTTCATCAATAGCTAACAGCTTCAGCACCATACGGTTCAGTGCTAACAGTTGTTCCTCTACTCCAATAGGAGGTAGAGATGATCCTGTGGTGAATGTGGTGTGTGATGAGGGACCGACTTGGTGGCTGGTGGTAGTGGTGGTGGCTATGGTGATTATGGGTGGGTGGTGACTGGTCGGCTGTAGTGGTGAAAGGTGGAGGTGTAGTGGTAGTGGTGGAGGGTGGTGTGATAGTAGTGGTGGGTGATGTGGTAGTAGTGGTGGGTGGAGTGGTAGAAGTGGTGGTGATCAAAGTAAACCTGGGCCTCTTCCCCTTCTTCCCGTAGGGTTGAGCCATTCTCTTTCTCCTCGATCCCTTGGAGACAGAGGCTCCCCCTTTGCTACTGGCCTCGTCTAAGGTGTAGGATGGATCAGTAGTAGCCTCCCTAGACTCACCCTGGCGTCCACCAACTGCCCTAACACCTCTCTCAGTGGCTACGACCTGGCTCCCCACCGTTCACACAAGAGGTTCTTCATCAGACTCTTCCTCCTCATCAGGTTGGAAGTTAGGGTGAATAGGAGCTGGTTCGGGTGCGCCCTGACCATCCCCTCCCTGATCAGTATCATGATCATCACCGTCGAAATCATCGAACGGTAGAGCAATCTGCTCAACATCCGAGTCACTGTCATCGTGGCACCACTTCCTCTTCGCAGGAGCCACGTAGTCCTCTCGGGCCAAATGCCCAAACAACCTCCTTACTGGGGGCTTCACCTGCTTGCCCCGGTACACCTTCATCCGTCCGAGGGTGGTATTGTCCATCACCTCTAGTACCACAGCATCCTTCTTCTCCTTTGGCAGCGATGGGAGCTTCTGATCAATGATCATCTACATGAAGCGAGGGTACATGCAGAAGCTCTCTTTGCCTTTTGCCTTGATGTTCTCCACCAGATAAGTGAAGATCATCCTCGAGAAGCTGAATGGGTGGTTCAGCACCAACGCCACATAGGTGTTCTGCATCTAATCGGACATCTCATCAAAGCCTCCCTTCTTTGAGGCAAAGCACCTCGGCAGTACGTGGGCTAAGTACTTAAATTAGGGGCACAGGTTGCTCTTGTTGAGCACACCTGCGTTGATATCCCCCGAGTACTTCACCCGCAAAAAAAGCCTCGAACTGTCAGTGGGTGTAGTCGTGTGGGGCAATCAGCATCATCCCTAAACTCTAAGATTATCATGAGATCGTCCTTAGTGATCTCGATGGCCTATCCAAAAATGGAGCTCCTGATACAGTGAGGCTCTGTGGACCTGTCAACAACAGCGCTTTCCCAGAAAGCCTGCTGGACTGAACGGTATGGCATGCATGGAGGAGATATAGCTAGGAAGATCCTCGATCTCCGAAAGAATGTAATGATGCCCGAGAACTCCACCACTTTTCGGGAGGTCAGATCCAGATGAGCACTAATGTTATGCTTTGTGCTCATAGTCCAACGACTCGCCATCTAGATGAACACTAGAACTCTTAAGATCATACTAGTCGGTAGTTTAGAGCAATCAGAAGACCATCGGGTAGAGTGACACTGCTTCGTGCGATTTGAAAGCGATTGAGGGTGAATGGGATTCTGCGACCGACTCCCCCTCTATTTATACTAGGGTTTCCTCCAGTCGTGCGACTGAACCTAGTCACATACTTTAATCGGGTGACTTGATCCATTTGTACTCTTCAATCGTGCGATTGTCTCAGTCGGTCACATTCAGTCGTGCAACAAGGTTTCAGTCGTGCGACTGACTCATTCGGTCACATTCAGTCGTGCTCAGTCATGCGACTAGGTTTCAGTTGTGCGATTGACTCATTCGGTCACCTCCATTCATGCGATTGGTTCATTCTTGTGATCCAATCGTGTGACTTTACTCATGCTTATGATCCAATCACACGTCTGGTCAATACGTGTAGGTTAGTCGTGCGATTGGGCTCATACGTATGGTTCAAACGTACGGCTGGTCCATACTCATGGTCCAGTCGTGCGAATGGCTCATACGTATGGTTTGACTCTATGACCATTTGACACTTAGCCCTATTAACAATTGATAAAACATTTCGGGCATTCGATCATCTCAGACATGACAATTTTAACTTAGAAAACTGTTGATCACCTCAGACGTGATCCTTTTAACAGTAAAAGCATTTTGTCACCTCAGACGTGACCCTTTTAACATTTGAAAACCCGTTTGGTCACCTCAGATGTGACCCTTTTAAGTGATTAAATCCTAGATAGAATTCCAATGCATAGTCTAACGTTTAATAACTAAGCTGACTAAAAACTAAACAAATTAAACAACTAGACCTAAAAGACAAAACTAAAACTTATTTTTGTAATTTTGTGTGAGTTGAAATCCTAAGATAAGTATCTACCAGATTTTCCTTTCTAGACAGTATAGTATCAATTTACATTGATCATAACTGGAACGATTCATTATGGAATCATACAAGTTTATCAAATCATTTAGGACATTTTACCAACGCCTTTTTGATGCTGGATTTTTGTTTTCATAGAGAGTCATTGGCAAGTTTAGGAAATCATACTAGTGTTGTAAGATAGTCACAATAATTTGGACTTTCAAGAATTGTAGCTCACGATAATTGCCAGTATACTTGTCCTCTTAAGTCCATACACAGATTTTTGACATACATTGGTGAAGATTTAAGGTTTATTTATTTCAACAAGCATTTGTGGATCCCACACTTATATGGTAATCAACATTCCTCAGGATATTTTTTGAGCGGTCTACGGGTATTTTGACAAGAAGAAACTATTCTAAGAGCTTTCAAAAAGATACAAAGCCTCAGGTCAGTGCCATCGCACAGCAAAGAGGCGCAAACAACAATGAATTCTAGAATATTTAGGTTATGCCTATCCTCAGGTCAGTGCTACCGCACAGCAGAGAGGCACACAACCTATCTTCTTGTTTGAGCAATTTTATTCTTTTTGCACAGATCTCACCAAAAGCATAGGTTATTAGCTTGATTGCTTTTTGCATTTTTATGTGCTTTGCTCATTTTTCTGGTCGTCAGCACACATTCGTGGCGTTTATTTTGCTCGTCACCCCTTATTGGAACTTCGTTGATTGTGTTAACCAGGGATAAGATGATACCCCACAGCTTGTTGAACAACTTAGTTTGAGCTTGAACTCACCAATGAGCTCTACTTATCTCTAGTGTTGAATCTACTGACACATCATCTCGTGATCTAGCAACCTCTAGGTCTACTTTCTCTGTGTTACCTTAGTAGTAGCTAGTTTTATTATCATTTTTCCTTTGATATTGCTTAGACTTCTTAGACTTATACTTTGAATTTTTCATCTTAATCAGTTAAATTATTTTAAAGTCCCAAACTCTTTGTTCTTGTGTTCTATCATTTTCCATAGTCATTGAATCAGTAACACAGATACGATCTCCTTTCTATTAACTAGATGTCCTCCACCTTCGTTTTTTTCTAGAGTGATTAAATAAAATAACTAATTTAATACTAAACTAACCATTCTCCCCCTAAAATTTTAAAATGAAAAATCTTTTTGTGTTTTTGGATTTTTAAAACAGGAAAATTAAAATAAGAAAAATAAAAGAAAATAAAACTAAACGGTTGTCGGACTAAGCATTTTCATCTTCTGGAATCACTTCACATTTCTTTTTCATGCCGTTGACCTCTAACAGATATAAAAATCTTGGTTTATCAAAAGCTTTTATGAAGAGGTTAGCGCATTAAAAATCTGTATTGATTTTAACAACATCGATTAAATTCTATTCAAAACAATCACGTATAAAGTGATATTTAATTCCGATGTGTTTGGTCTTAGAATGTTAGACCGGATTTTTAGTTACGGCTATAGCAGCAGAATTATCAACAAATATAGGAGTGTTAGAAAATTTCAAACCGTAGTCCCGCATTTGCTGTTGAATCCAGATGATTTGTGAACAGCAGCTTGCAGCAGCAACGTATTCAGCTTCACAAGTTGACAGAGCAACCGATGTCTGCTTCTTACACTGCCACGTGACTAATCTTCTCCCAAAGAATTAACATCCTGCTGAAGTGGACTTGTAGTTCATTTTACAGCCGACATAATCCGAGTCACTATACGATGTAAGCTCAAAGTCATCATCATGAGGATACCACAACCCAAGTGTTGGAGTACCCTTCAGATAACGAAATATCCTTTTGACGCCTTTAAGATTGTTGACTTTAGGTTTCGCCTAATATCTGGAGCATAGACATGTCACGTACATGATATCAGGTCTTGAGGCAGTGAGGTACATGAGTGATCCGATCATTCCTCGTACATAGTGGCATCCACCAGATCACCATTTTCGTCGGGTTCGACGTCATGGTTTGTAGCAAGTGGAGTCCCAGCTGCGGAAGCACTCTCCATATCAAAACAAGGGAGAATATCAACTACATACTTGGTCTGATATAGAAATATCCCTTTTGGAGTCTGATCCACCTGTAATCCAAGAAAGAACTCCATCTCACCCATGGCACTCAACTCAAATTCAGCTTTCATTCTTGCTTCAAATTCTTTACATAATGCTTCGTTTTTTGAATCGAAGATTTTGTCATCAACATAGATCTGAACTAGCTGTAAGTCACCATCCTTTTCTTTAATAACCAGTGTGCAGTCAATCACTCCTCTGCGAAAGCCATGTTTCACAAGATGAGTCAAGAGTTTTTCATTCGAAGCTCTTGGGGCTTGATGGAGTCCGTAGAGAGCCTTATCTAGTTTGTAAACTCTGTCCTGATGATACGGATCCTCAAATCCTTCGGGTTGACTGACGTACACTATCGTCCGGATTTCACCATGAAGGAATGCACTCTTTACGTCTACTTGATAGACTTTGATCTTCATATAAGATGCATAGGCTAGGAAGATACGGATTGCTTCCATTCTTGCCACAGGTGCAAACACTTCATTGTAATCAATGCCCTCGACTTGTCGAAATCCTTGAACTACAAGTCGAGCCTTGTTTCTTATTATGACCCCTTGGTCATCTTTCTTCAATTTCAAGACCCATTTGGTGCCAATGACCTTAGCACCTTTAGGTCTATCCACTAGAGTCCATACTCCTAACTTCTTGAATTGAATAAGTTCTTCTTGCATGGCACTCACCCATGCTTCATCGTTTAGGGATTCACTAACATATTTTGGCTCAAATTGAGACACAAAACATCGATATGCACCATCGTGAAGATATCCATTTTCCATTATTGAAGCATAATCAGCTGAGTATAGCTGATTTCTAGTCTAGACTCCTACTCTAACATCTCCAATGACATTATCCAACAGATGATAAACATTTAGTCGAGATACGAGAGTGGTGGGTACAACTACCTCATTGTCCAGATTATGAACAACAGGTTCAGTAGCTGAGGCAGTGGGAGTGTGACGTTCCAACGTGTCAGAGGCATTAACATCAGATGCTTGTGTACTTGGAGTAGCAGGAACCTGTTGCCCTTGATCCACCTGATCAGTTGCAACGTCTTTATCATCAGAAGAGGAGTCGCTTACCTCAAGTGCCCCCCTAAAGAACTAGAAGACTCACCTTGTGAAGCTGATACCTTTCTCATAAGTGTATCCTTGGGCAAGAAGCCTTGCTTTTATTTCTGGCGACAAATCCCTTGTCATCTACTTTATTTCTGATTAGCCATCTTGTGTCAATGGCATATTGACCTTCAGGGAGGTCAACTAACTACCAAACCTCTTGCTTTCTGAATTGATGTAGTTCCTCTTGCATTGCTTCTATCCAACTGTTGTCTTTGAGTGCTTCAGTGATGCTTCTGGGTACAGTCAGTGATAGAAAGTAGTAAAACAAGCAAATACTTGTTGTATTAGTTTGACTACATGTCAATTTGACATTAAGATCATAAATAATATTCTCCAAAGGATGAAATTCATGAGGTCTTATGGTTTCCATCTAATTAACAGGGATAGTTGAATCAAGATTGATGAGTGTTTGATCTTGTATTGATGGATGAGCAAGGGTATCCGAAGTTATGTGATTATCTGGTTGTGCAAGTTCATTGAATGTTTGTGGTAAATCATGCAAGAAATCAAAGATTTTATCATCATGATGTATGTCTGGTAATGAATGATAGTCATCATCTTCTTCAACAGTGTCTGGATGTTACGACCTTGTTTGTTTACCTGGTTGAGGGTCAACTGATGGCTGTGGTTGATTGGTCAATGGCTTGATGATGATGCACTGGGTGTTGATGTTCCTCTGGATGTGTTTGTTTGATCTTTAGAAGGTGCAACTGTGGTACTTGAAGGAGTGATATTTGTTCTCCTTATAGGATCAACAGTTAAAGAAACATCATTGATAGGAAGAGGAACCATTGGACATTCAATGAATTCTGTTGTACTTGAAACATCAAAGTAAGATGTGTCAAATGATTTTATTAGTGAATCAATTATCAAACAACTAGTCTGATCCAATGACTTTCTATATGAAAGAATGTTCATTAGAAACAATATTTGTGGTTTCTTCCATAATATTTACTCTTCGATTGTATACTCTGTAAGCTTTTGAGCTTCCAGGATATCCAACAAAGAATCCATAATCTGCCTTGGAGCAAACTTAGATAAATGTTTTCTAGTGTTTAATATTGACACAGAACATCCAAATGCTTTAAGAAAGCCAATAAATGGTTTTCTTTTAAACATTAACTCATATGGAGTTTTGTTTTGTTCTTTAATTATTAATATTATGTTTTGAATGTAGCAGTCTGTGTTGATTGCATCAGCCAAAATGATATGGGCAATAGGGGGTCAGCTAGCATAGATCTTGCTACTTCTATCCATGTTTTGTTTCTCTGTTCAGCTACTTCATTTTGCTTGGAAGTTCTTGCTATACTGAATTGATGATTGATTCCTTTTTTTGCACCAAAAGAAGAAATGAAGTCATTCTTAAATTCAGTACCATTATCACTTTTTAAATATTTAAATTTAAGATCCCATTAATTTTCAATCTTAGTAATCAAGGATTTGATAATTTCTGACGTTTCTGACTTGTGTAGTAGAAAGGAAACCCAGGTGAATCTGGAATATTCATCAACTATTACAAGACAGTATTGCTTCTTTCCTATGCTTATGATGTTAATTAGGACAAATAGGTCCATGTGAAACAATTTGAGTGGTGTGTTATTAGAGTTTATCAATTTTGACTTATGGGACACTCTATTTTGTTTGCCTTTTAGGCAGGCAGTACAATGGTATGTACAGAAGAATTCTTTTATGGTAAACTGATTACTAAGTCACCTTTAACAAGTTGATTCATTCTATTAAAATTTAAGTGTCCCAATCGTCTATGCTAGATTTGGGTAACATCCTCGAATGCTTTTGATAATAAACATGTTTAGGAATTCTAGATACACTAGATTTCCTTTGTGTGTGTTTAGCTCTATCTGGAGAAGTGCTTTAGGCTCTTCTCCTTTGAGAGCTATTGTCAGATGTTGCTTTGTTTCGAGACATATGTCTCCTATTTGTTTTAAAGTTATCATAAATGTTTTATCATTATTTAAAGCAACTTTAGTTTGAAAAGTTTGTCTTGGGGCTCCTCCTTTGTTCTTATTAAGAACAACTATGTGTTTCTCAGTTGATTTCTCCACTAGATTTTGTTTTGTTTGCTTCTTATTTTCTTGTTAAAAAAGCAATTTGCAGTGTTGTGATTGTTTCTTTCACATATCAAACAATAACTGTGAAAGTGGCATGATTATGTATTTTGATTATTCATGGTACAGTACTTACAGTACTTGCAATATTTGCACTACCCTGTAGTATGGGTTTATTGGTCGCACCACTCACAGTAGGGAAAATTGGTAGTACTCTGTTTGTTAGAAAATTTTAATTTTAAATTTGATTTTAAATTTGATTTTAAATGTATTTCATAAGTTACGGTTGGTTGGTTTTGCTGAACAAGGATTTTGCATTTTCCTTTCTTGGTTTGTTTGGTGAAAGGAGTAGAAGATTCAGCCTTTCTTCCACCCAAGCAGATATCAAAAATTGGTGTATGCTTTGTTTGTTTGATTGGTGCATCAACTACACTTGAAACTTTTTAGGTTTTAGTAATTAGTGGATCTAACTCATCATATAATAAGTCGTCATCATCTCCATCATTTATTTGTTCTTCATACTCATTGTTTTCTCCTTGATAAAACTCTATTGATTTGATTTGTGGTGGTGCTTGACTATTAAAAATTTTATCAAAGGTGTTTTGGATATTAATGATGATTTGGATGATGATATTGATGATGATGGTTTAGAGCCATCGGTCCTATCATGGGGATCAAGGGATTCCCCTTGTTTGTTTTTCATGGATTCAGGAGTAGGATATATTGTCATGATAAGGTGGATTGACCTTATTGGATCCCATCCTGAACGGTCTTTGAAAGCCCTTTGTTGCACAAGAAGTTCTTCAAACTTCTTATTACTCACCTAAAGTTTCCGAAGTTTCACTTCAATTTCAGCCTGTAATGTTTTTAACCGAGTCAGTGATTCAAAGAGTTGCTCTACTTGAGGTACAAGTATTTATTATTCAGACAGAAGTTTGTCTAAATCATTTTTAAGTGATAATGTTTTAATTTCATATTGTTTTTGTTCTATTTTCAAACTGTGATTTAAAATGTTTGTGTCAATCACTTTCTTTGAAATTTGATCAACATGCTCTCTATATCTAGTGACTTCATCAATGCATGCTTGTGTATAGAGATTCTCCCTTACCTCTTTTAGGATTTCAAAGAATTTATCCTCTATGTTTATGATGGGAGAATGATCGGGAGATTGGATCTCTGCCTCATACATATTTCCAATCACACTCACCATCTTGTTTGATAGTCATTGTAGATGATTTTAAGTGTTGGTTGGGGATGTATTGTGTGATTTGTGTTGGTGTTGGGGCGGTAGGAATGCTGATGGTTGGTGGTATTTGTCTGTTTGAGTGATAGCTACAAGATGTTTGTGTTTTTTGGGTGTTTCTATCAGCTCTAGGTTGTTGGCATTCTCTTGAGAAGTGTCCATAGAGTTGGCAATTTTAGCATCTCACCTTGGTTTTATTAAAACCAATATTGGTTTTCTTATCCATGCTTAACCCCATGTTCCTTTGTTGAAACTTCTTGGACCTATAAGTTGTCATTGCCATTGACAATTGAAGACCCATTTCTTTAACCATATCAGGAGGCAATGCATCCAAGTCTTGCTGTATGATCTGAGAGGGAGTGAGGTTAGCCCCTAACTAGGCTTCAAAGCTTGTTAAGAAAGCAGCAAAAGCTACCTTTTGCTCCTCACTTTGCAAGAAATTGTCAGTGCATCCATGGGTTTCTCAAATTTTTGAATATTTTGAGTCTTAGATGGATGTTGTTTGCTGGAGCTGAATGCTTGTGGTTGTTGTTTGCATTGAGGTGTAGCTTCATAAGAAGCATGCACACAAGTCTTTTTGGACTTTTGTTTGTTCTGAGATGATTAAGTAGCAGAGAAGAATGAGGTTTCACTTGAATCCAAAAAAAACTTCAGCTTCTTCCTCACAAGTGCAATTTAAGATTACACTGTCTGCTTGTTGCATTTCTTTGAATTTATAAGATTCAACATGTCTGACTGTACTATTATTACTGGACCTTTCATACAACTTTAGTGCCTCTACTTTGGCAACTAGTGCATTTAAAGATAATGCTTCTAGATCCAATGTTGCTTTTATCAGAGATACTGACTGAGTCCAGCTCTCTAAAAGTGCGTGCAACATCTTCTTACTCAACTCCCTAGATTCATATTTGAGACCATAGACTATCATCTCATTTACGAATTAAACAAATCTGTGAAGCTATTATGGTATGGATTCTCCCTGAACATGATTAAATGTTTCATATTGAGTCCTCAACTTTTCCTTTTTGATTACCCTAATTTCATCGTTGCCTTCACACATGGTGTGAAGAACCTTCCATAGTTCATGGGTTGTTTTGAATTTTTCAACTCTAGTTAGAATCTTAAAAGGTAGAGTCATACCCAGTATATTGTAAGCCTTCATGTTTGTTTTGACCTTATTGAGGTCATCACCAGATACACTTTTGAGCTAATTGGTTTTTATATGTTGTAATCTGGACCAAGATTCACAGGAATGTATTGTCCCTCGGTAATGGATGTTCATAGATCCGTGTCTTTAAAAAAATCCAATTTCTAAAGACTATTTTCCATTGTTTGACCCTGAAATCTGCTTTGTTCTTGAGTCTTTGTGGTTTGAGACCACTGTTTGACCCTAAAACCTCATCAAACATTTTGTTGAATTTTAAACTTAATGGGTTAAGTTAAAATTTGTTTGTTAATCTAGCTTGGTACTGAAATGAATTTTTCCTAAGGTCACTAGGATTTGTTTTTTAGTGATGCCACCTTTTTAAATTATGTGATAGGATCAATTAGTGCAATCTGTATCAATTATATGAACAATTCAAAGCAAAATACAATCAATTGTAATCAAATCAAGACAAATCAACAAAATTCATATTCCATTGATAGCAAAGACGATTACAAATGATAGAGAGCAGTTCTCATAAAACATATGCAAAAACTTACAATCTATACTACGTCTAAGCTATTTATACTAGAACCTAAGGAACTAATTTACACAACTAGTCCCTACACTAGTATAAAATACAAAATAGACACTAAACAATAAAGACTAAATGTTAATCTTTTAAGGGACCTAACAATACTCCCCCTAAGATTTACATTGTCTTCAGTCTTCAGTTCAGCTCCATCCTTTCTTTTCTTCTTTTATTTTCAATCTTGTCTTTGACTTCATCTTATCTTCTCTGCATCCTTTGACTTCTTCTTTTATCTTCACTCTTCTCTCTTCATTCTTCAATCTGCAAAGAAATACTCAGGTTCTTCTTTTACAGAGAACATTGGCTTCTGCTTGTACATTTCAATTTCCTTCAATGCATTCTCAATCGCTGACTTGAATTTCTTTGCTAGCACAGCTTGCTCTGGTTTTGATTCATTGGTTTTTATATCTAACTGCTTCATTCTTTCCAACGTGTTCTTTGACAAACATGCTATATCAACATTAGCATATAGCTCAATTGGAATTCCGCAGTCTTTTGTATACAATTCAAGTACACCTTTTCTTGATATTCTCATAAACTCAATATCTGGAATATCTTTCTTCACTATGTTTGCATAAGCAAGAGCCTTTCTCAATGAAATTCGCTCCATTGCAGCATTCATCACATTGATAATTGAGATAAAGTATTTCTTATCTTGTTCTGCAATATCATGAATCACCTTCTCAAACTTTTGTACGGCCAAGAATGAAATATAACTCGGGTGAAGTAATTTTAGTTCAAAAGTACCAAACAATGAAATCATGTCCTCATCCCAGTTTGTGAGATTTCGGACCAACTTCAACTCAAAAGTTGAGGTGTTATAGAACCATCTCAAAATTGGTTTTGTCTTTTGATTTCCTTCAATGACCTTCAATCCCGGTGAAGTTACTTTCTCGAAATACTTATCAGAAAATTCAATCATAAAATGTTCTTCTTCTGTTTGTAAACCCCTTAACTTTTTGTTTTTCTTCAGCAAAGCAAAGTACTCCTTGTCTTCCTGATCACATCTTGTTTCAAGGAAGTTACTAGTCCTTGCTAATCCTCTTTTCAAGAGTTCTACAAACATTGATCCTCTTTTTGATTCAGTAGGATTTATCAAATCAAGCTTACTTAACTCTTTCAGATCTTGCACTGGAAGTTTAATGATGCTCGAGTAGAAGTGATATACATCACACACAGCATTTACTCGTTTTATTAAAAATGCATCAAAAATCTCATCATACTTCCATGCTACGATTTTAACTTGATTTGTAAAATCTGGAGCAATCATTGCATTTAAAAGCTCAGCAACTGATTGTCCTCTCTGTAACACATTTCTCACTAGATCACCAGTTGATCTAGACTTATCAAAAATTTGAATTTGATCAGAAGAAGCTTTGTATACTTGTTTTTCTGTTTGTGGAAACATGCTCATCAATTCTTTCCTCCTTTCAATCATGCTGGATTTTTGAGCCATCTGTTTGATTTCTTGGGGTTTCAAGATCCGAGTTCTTTTTGTAATGTCTAAATACTGAGGATTATCAGTATCTAGAATGATCATTTTGTTTCATTGTTTTTCAGTCAATTGAAAGCTTTTGACTAAATTTCTCAAAGATTCTCCTTGTAATCTCTTTAATCTTTTCCATGGATAATTTCTAGTTTCCAACCATGATCGTAAAGCAGTTATGCTCATCTCATCTGGATCTGGATGGTGCAATTCAGAACTAGAAATTTCTTCAACATTTATGCTCTCCTGTCTTCTATCCCATTCACCATGTTCCAAGATTATTTCATTTGGATCCACAGGTGCAGAAGAGTCAGCAGCTATACACTTCTCATATTCATCGTTTATCTGAGAAACAGTTAGCCCATCTAAGAACACTCTGTTGTACTTCATTTTTACCAAGAAGTTGTATCTTTCTTCAAAGTCAGTTGGAATATCATCAAATCCTTGATCATGTTCCAAAGGAAGATTTTCAAATTCTTCAACCATATCTTCATCATCAAGAACTTCATTATACCAATTATCATCAAATTCATCTTCCAAGTCTTCCAAAGCACCAATTATATCTTGAGTACTTGGTTCTTGGCTTTCTTGAATTTCTTGTTCAAGTGACTCTTCAGTTCTCTGAACCTTTGAAGATGATTCAGGTACAACTTCTGCATCTATTTCATCTATTTTTCTTTTCCCTTTCTCCATTGCAGATACCTTCTCAACATCAATTGGAATGGTTTCTGAAATAATTTCAACTTCTGGAGACTTTGGTTTTGCTAATTCTTTCAATTGTATCAACTCTTCTTTCAACTCTTCATTTTCCTCAGTCAATTTCTTGAATTTTTCTTCAAGAAGATCATAGTCTTTGATCATAACTTCAAAATTCTTTATAACATGTTCTTTGCCTTTGGAATAAGACACAATCTTTTCATCTTTTAACAAACTATCTTCTTTCAATTTTTCATTTGCTTTCTTCAACAACTCAATCTCTGCCTTTAGTTCTTCAATCTCTTTTTCTTTTGCTTGATTTTCAACTTTTAGGCTTTCAAGTTCATCAACATCAAGAATTTCCTCAGTTTGAACGGCCACATGGGTTGTAGAAACAGGTATATCTTGATGAATTTGGAATGTCTCAATGAACTCATAATCAAGAATTTGATCATCAACATTCATCTCTTGTTCAGTCTCAAAGTGAGCCTGTTCCTCTTCATGTACCTCTTCATGAGCAGTTTCATCAATAATGAAAGCATCTACATTATCAACTGCTTCATGCTCACTGTCCTGTTCATGAACTTCATCACCCACTATTTCTTCATGTTCGTTTTGAGCTTCATTTTCATGCTCAGAAATTGGTGGTTCATGACTTATATCCTGGTGAGTCTCAGCTACATCACCATCATCATCATCATTATTATCATCATCATCTCGATTATTATCATCTTGATCATTATCATCTTGATCATTTTCATCATCTTGATCATCTTCTTCCAAAGGAAACTCATCTATCAGATCAGCAGGATCAATTGGTTAACCTTCTATCAAATGATAATGCTCTACAGTAATGTCAACTTCATCATTTGCTACATTTAACATGTAGTCAAACATAGGAACATTCTGAGCACATGTTATCATTGATAACTTCTTATATGTCATTTCAGACATATTTTCCAACTCCAATCGATCTCCACCAACACCATAAACATGTATGTCAGGATATTCCTCATTAATAATCATTTGGAGGAATCTTGGATACATTAAGTATTTATGCCTTGTTCCTTTTTCCAAATTAAAAGCAAATCCATTCAGTATCCACTTTGACATATTAAACCTCCTGTTTGTAGCTAGAGCAACAATAGGTGAAGCTATGTCCACAGGAAATGAATTCCATCCAGCACTTCTCTTGGACAAACAGTGTTGGAAGATGTAACAAAGAAGCTTCCAGTGATTATATACCCTTGCTCTAAAGAATTGTTTCTTAGGAAACTGATCAGGATGACCCATAGCCATAAAAATTTCTCTGCATTCATCAAAAGAAAATTCACATCGATCTTCTGGATCATTTTCACCTAATCTTAGAGCATTTCTGATAGAATCTTCAGACACTTCTATCATTCTATCTCTAGTTACAAAGCCTCTTACAACTTTTCTTCCATCCTCTACTTCAACCCGTGCAGTGTTCCAAAACTGTCTAATAAGTCTGTCATAGATTACAGTTTGGTAACACATTGCATAAACATATTTTGTTCTTAGAAGAAATTTGATCATTTCTTCATAAGAAAAAGCATCTTGAGCTTCATCATTCAAAAATGCAGCAATGTTATGCTTAGGAACAAACTTTAATTCTGCCATCTGCAAAATTTAAACATAATGATGTTAGACACTGTGTATTTTGAAGCAAATGATTAATTGTGAGTTTAAAATTATGATGATTTAAGATATTATAAACTGATGTGTTAAATTGAATTTGAATTTTAAAAACAACTTGAATTTTAATTTTAAGTGTAAACACTTAGTTTTGATAAAAGATGAATTTTCAAGATTGATTTTAATTAACAGTTTAACACTTCTGTTTATGTTATCTTATATCACTTTATTAAAAACTCTTAGTTGATCATACCAAGTGACTGAACTAGAAATTCAAATCTTGTTGAATCAAAAGGTTTTGTAAAAAGGTCAGCCAATTGATTGTCTGTAACCTTGATCAACTTTATCAAGACTTTTTTCTTAGCAATCTCTTAGAAAGTGATATCTGATAACAATGTGTTTGGTTTATGAATGTTGTATAGGATTGTCAGTGATAAACATGGTAGTAGAATTGCCTATGTGTATGGGTGTTTTGTGAAAATTAAAGCCATATTCAAGCATTTGATTTTGAATCAAAGCACTTGTGATCAGCATGCAAAAGTAACTATTTATTCTGTGTCTGCTGTTGACACATACACATTTGCTTGTTTCTGGCACTACAGGAGATCAATCTTGATCCAAGAAACTAACATCCTCCTGTTGTAGATTTTCTATTTTGGTTGCATCCACCATAATCGCTATCTTTGTATGCAAATAAAGAGAAATCTCCATCCTTAGGATACCATAAACCAAGTGCTGGTTTTCCTTTTAAGTATCTAAAAATTTTCTTTACTGCATTATTTATGATTCTTTTGGGTCTGCTTGGTATCTAGCACACATGCAAACTGTATACATGATGTCTGGTCTGCTTGCAGTTAGGTACATTACAAAGCCTATCATGGATCTATAGAGTTTCTGATCAACTGATATGCCATCTGGATCTGGGCCAAACTTTAATCCAGTTGCAAATGGTGTTTTACTTGATATGGTATCAGTTATGTTGTACTTCCTCAAGATCTGGTTCATATTTATGCTTTGGTTGATGAAAATTCTTTTAGTAGATTGTCGAACTTGTAAAGCATGGAAGAATGTGAATTCTCCAATTGAGCTCATTTGGAATTTTGATTGCATAACATCCTCAAATTCTCTACAAAGTTGTATGTTTATAGAGCCAAAAATAATGTCATCCACATAGACTTGAACAATAAGCAAGTCTTGTTCTTTTCTCTTAAGGAACAATGTCTTATCAGTGTTTCCTCTTATGTACCCATTCTGTAGTAGAAACTTAGATAAAGTATCATACCACTTTCTAGGTGCTTTATGAAGACCATATAGAGCTTTATCTAAATTGTACAATCTATGAGGAAAGTGTGGGTCTTCAAAACCTAGTTTTTGAGAAGCGTATACCTGTTCATCAACCATTCTATACAGGAATGCACATTTGACATCCATTTGGGAAATAGTGAAGTTCTTGGATGAGGCCTATGTAAGGAACACTCCAATGGCCTCTAGTCTAGCTACAAGAGCAAAGACATCATCATAATCAATACCTTTCTCATAAGTGTATCCTTGGGCAAGAAGCCTTGCTTTTATTTCTGGTGAAAAATCCCTTGTCATCTACTTTATTTCTGATTAGCCATCTTGTGTCAATGGCATATTGACCTTCAGGGAGGTCAACTAACTACCAAACCTCTTGCTTTCTGAATTGATGTAGTTCCTCTTGTATTGCTTCTATCCAACTGTTGTCTTTGAGTGCTTCAGTGATGCTTCTTGGTACAGTCAGTGATAGAAAGTAGTAAAACAAGCAAATACTTGTTGTATTAGTTTGACTACATGTCAATCTGACATTAAGATCATAAATAATATTCTCCAAAGGATGAAATTCATGAGGTCTTATGGTTTCCATCTAATTAACAGGGATAGTTGAATCAAGATTGATGAGTGTTTGATCTTGTATTGATGGATGAGCAAGGGTATCCGAAGATATGTGATTATCTGGTTGTGCAAGTTCATTGAATGTTTGTGGTAAATCATGCAAGAAATCAAAGATTTTATCATCATGATGTATGTCTGGTAATGAATGATAGTCATCATCTTCTTCAACAGTGTCTGTATGTTACGACCTTGTTTGTTTACCTGGTTGAGGGTCAACTGATGGCTGTGGTTGATTGGTCAATGGCTTGATGATGATGCACTGGGTGTTGATGTTCCTCTGGATGTGTTTGTTTGATCTTTAGAAGGTGCAACTGTGGTACTTGAAGGAGTGATATTTGTTCTCCTTATAGGATCAACAGTTAAAGAAACATCATTGATGGGAAGAGGAACCATTGGACATTCAATGAATTCTGTTGTACTTGAAACATCAAAGTAAGATGTGTCAAATGATTTTATTAGTGAATCAATTATCAAACAACTAGTCTGATCCAATGACTTTCTATATGAAAGAATGTTCATTAGAAACAATATTTGTGGTTTCTTCCATAATATTTACTCTTCGATTGTATACTCTGTAAGCTTTTGAGCTTCCAGGATATCCAACAAAGAATCCATAATCTGCCTTGGAGCAAACTTAGATAAATGTTTTCTAGTGTTTAATATTGACACAGAACATCCAAATGCTTTAAGAAAGCCAATAAATGGTTTTCTTTTAAACATTAACTCATATGGAGTTTTGTTTTGTTCTTTAATTATTAATATTATGTTTTGAATGTAGCAGTCTGTGTTGATTGCATCAGCCAAAATGATATGGACAATAGGGGGTCAGCTAGCATAGATCTTGCTACTTCTATCCATGTTTTGTTTCTCTGTTCAGCTACTTCATTTTGCTTGGAAGTTCTTGCTATACTGAATTGATGATTGATTCCTTTTTTTGCACCAAAAGAAGAAATGAAGTCATTCTTAAATTCAGTACCATTATCACTTTTTAAATATTTAAATTTAAGATCCCATTAATTTTCAATCTTAGTAATCAAGGATTTGATAATTTCTGACGTTTCTGACTTGTGTAGTAGAAAGGAAACCCAGGTGAATCTGGAATATTCATCAACTATTACAAGACAGTATTGCTTCTTTCCTATGCTTATGATGTTAATTAGGACAAATAGGTCCATGTGAAACAATTTGAGTGGTGTGTTATTAGAGTTTATCAATTTTGACTTATGGGACACTCTATTTTGTTTGCCTTTTAGGCAGGCAGTACAATGGTATGTACAGAAGAATTCTTTTATGGTAAACTGATTACTAAGTCACCTTTAACAAGTTGATTCATTCTATTAAAATTTAAGTGTCCCAATCGTCTATGCTAGATTTGGGTAACATCCTCGAATGCTTTTGATAATAAACATGTTTAGGAATTCTAGATACACTAGATTTCCTTTGTGTGTGTTTAGCTCTATCTGGAGAAGTGCTTTAGGCTCTTCTCCTTTGAGAGCTATTGTCAGATGTTGCTTTGTTTCGAGACATATGTCTCCTATTTGTTTTAAAGTTATCATAAATGTTTTATCATTATTTAAAGTAACTTTAGTTTGAAAAGTTTGTCTTGGGGCTCCTCCTTTGTTCTTATTAAGAACAACTATGTGTTTCTCAGTTGATTTCTCCACTAGATTTTGTTTTGTTTGCTTCTTATTTTCTTGTTAAAAAAGCAATTTGCAGTGTTGTGATTGTTTCTTTCACATATCAAACAATAATTGTGAAAGTGGCATGATTATGTATTTTGATTATTCATGGTACAGTACTTACAGTACTTGCAATATTTGCACTACCCTGTAGTATGGGTTTATTGGTCGCACCACTCACAGTAGGGAAAATTGGTAGTACTCTGTTTGTTAGAAAATTTTAATTTTAAATTTGATTTTAAATTTGATTTTAAATGTATTTCATAAGTTACGGTTGGTTGGTTTTGCTGAACAAGGATTTTGCATTTTCCTTTCTTGGTTTGTTTGGTGAAAGGAGTAGAAGATTCAGCCTTTCTTCCACCCAAGCAGATATCAAAAATTGGTGTATGCTTTGTTTGTTTGATTGGTGCATCAACTACACTTGAAACTTTTTAGGTTTTAGTAATTAGTGGATCTAACTCATCATATAATAAGTCGTCATCATCTCCATCATTTATTTGTTCTTCATACTCATTGTTTTCTCCTTGATAAAACTCTATTGATTTGATTTGTGGTGGTGCTTGACTATTAAAAATTTTATCAAAGGTGTTTTGGATATTAATGATGATTTGGATGATGATATTGATGATGATGGTTTAGAGCCATCGGTCCTATCATGGGGATCAAGGGATTCCCCTTGTTTGTTTTTCATGGATTCAGGAGTAGGATATATTGTCATGATAAGGTGGATTGACCTTATTGGATCCCATCCTGAACGGTCTTTGAAAGCCCTTTGTTGCACAAGAAGTTCTTCAAACTTCTTATTACTCACCTAAAGTTTCCGAAGTTTCACTTCAATTTCAGCCTGTAATGTTTTTAACCGAGTCAGTGATTCAAAGACTTGCTCTACTTGAGGTACAAGTATTTATTATTCAGACAGAAGTTTGTCTAAATCATTTTTAAGTGATAATGTTTTAATTTCATATTGTTTTTGTTCTATTTTCAAACTGTGATTTAAAATGTTTGTGTCAATCACTTTCTTTGAAATTTGATCAACATGCTCTCTATATCTAGTGACTTCATCAATGCATGCTTGTGTATAGAGATTCTCCCTTACCTCTTTTAGGATTTCAAAGAATTTATCCTCTATGTTTACGATGGGAGAATGATCGGGAGATTGGATCTCTGCCTCATACATATTTCCAATCACACTCACCATCTTGTTTGATAGTCATTGTAGATGATTTTAAGTGTTGGTTGGGGATGTATTGTGTGATTTGTGTTGGTGTTGGGGCGGTAGGAATGCTGATGGTTGGTGGTATTTGTCTGTTTGAGTGATAGCTACAAGATGTTTGTGTTTTTTGGGTGTTTCTATCAGCTCTAGGTTGTTGGCATTCTCTTGAGAAGTGTCCATAGAGTTGGCAATTTTAGCATCTCACCTTGGTTTTATCAAAACCAATCTTGGTTTTCTTATCCATGCTTAACCCCATGTTCCTTTGTTGAAACTTCTTGGACCTATAAGTTGTCATTGCCATTGACAATTGAAGACCCATTTCTTTAACCATATCTGGAGGCAATGCATCCAAGTCTTGCTGTATGATCTGAGAGGGAGTGAGGTTAGCCCCTAACTAGGCTTCAAAGCTTGTTAAGAAAGCAGCAAAAGCTGCCTTTTGCTCCTCACTTTGCAAGAAATTGTCAGTGCATCCATGGGTTTCTCAAATTTGTGAATATTTTGAGTCTTAGATGGATGTTGTTTGCTGGAGCTGAATGCTTGTGGTTGTTGTTTGCATTGAGGTGTAGCTTCATGAGAAGCATGCACACAAGTCTTTTTGGACTTTTGTTTGTTCTGAGATGATTAAGCAGCAGAGAAGAATGAGGTTTCACTTGAATCCAAAAAAAACTTCAGCTTCTTCCTCACAAGTGCAATTTAAGATTACACTGTCTGCTTGTTGCATTTCTTTGAATTTATAAGATTCAACATGTCTGACTGTACTATTATTACTGGACCTTTCATACAACTTTAGTGCCTCTACTTTGGCAACTAGTGCATTTAAAGATAATGCTTCTAGATCCAATGTTGCTTTTATCAGAGATACTGACTGAGTCCAGCTCTCTAAAAGTGCGTGCAACATCTTCTTACTCAACTCCCTAGATTCATATTTGAGACCATAGACTATCATCTCATTTACGAATTAAACAAAACTGTGAAGCTATTATGGTATGGATTCTCCCTGAACATGATTAAATGTTTCATATTGAGTCCTCAACTTTTCCTTTTTGATTACCCTAATTTCATCGTTGCCTTCACACATGGTGTGAAGAACCTTCCATAGTTCATGGGCTGTTTTGAATTTTTCAACTCTAGTTAGAATCTTAAAAGGTAGAGTCATACCCAGTATATTGTAAGCCTTCATGTTTGTTTTGACCTTATTGAGGTCATCACCAGATACACTTTTGAGCTAATTGGTTTTTATATGTTGTAATCTGGACCAAGATTCACAGGAATGTATTGTCCCTCGGTAATGGATGTTCATAGATCCGTGTCTTTAAAAAAATCCAATTTCTAAAGACTATTTTCCATTGTTTGACCCTGAAATCTGCTTTGTTCTTGAGTCTTTGTGGTTTGAGACCACTGTTTGACCCTAAAACCTCATCAAACATTTTGTTGAATTTTAAACTTAATGGGTTAAGTTAAAATTTGTTTGTTAATCTAGCTTGTTACTGAAATGAATTTTTCCTAAGGTCACTAGGATTTGTTTTTTAGTGATGCCACCTTTTTAAATTATGTGATAGGATCAATTAGTGCAATCTGTATCAATTATATGAACAATTCAAAGCAAAATACAATCAATTGTAATCAAATCAAGACAAATCAACAAAATTCATATTCCATTGATAGCAAAGACGATTACAAATGATAGAGAGCAGTTCTCATAAAACATATGCAAAAACTTACAATCTATACTACGTCTAAGCTATTTATACTAGAACCTAAGGAAGTAATTTACACAACTAGTCCCTACACTAGTATAAAATACAAAATAGACACTAAACAATAAAGACTAAATGTTAATCTTTTAAGGGACCTAACAATACTCCCCCTAAGATTTACATTGTCTTCAGTCTTCAGTTCAGCTCCATCCTTTCTTTTCTTCTTTTATCTTCAATCTTGTCTTTGACTTCATCTTATCTTCTCTGCATCCTTTGACTTCTTCTTTTATCTTCACTCTTCTCTCTTCATTCTTCAATCTGCAAAGAAATCCTCAGGTTCTTCTTTTACAGAGAACATCGGCTTCTGCTTGTACATTTCAATTTCCTTCAATGCATTCTCAATCGTTGACTTGAATTTCTTTGCTAGCACAGCTTGCTCTGGTTTTGATTCATTGGTTTTTATATCTAACTGCTTCATTCTTTCCAACGTGTTCTTTGACAAACATGCTATATCAACACTAGCATATAGCTCAATTGGAATTCCGCAGTCTTTTGTATACAATTCAAGTACACCTTTTCTTGATATTCTCATAAACTCAATATCTGGAGTACCTTTCTTCACTATGTTTGCATAAGCAAGAGCCTTTCTCAATGAAATTCGCTCCATTGCAGCATTCATCACATTGATAATTGAGATAAAGTATTTCTTATCTTGTTCTGCAATATCATGAATCACCTTCTCAAACTTTTGTACGGCCAAGAATGAAATATAACTCGGGTGAAGTAATTTTAGTTCAAAAGTACCAAACAATGAAATCATGTCCTCATCCCAGTTTGTGAGATTTCGGACCAACTTCAACTCAAAAGTTGAGGTGTTATAGAACCATCTCAAAATTGGTTTTGTCTTTTGATTTCCTTCAATGACCTTCAATCCCGGTGAAGTTACTTTCTCGAAATACTTATCAGAAAATTCAATCATAAAATGTTCTTCTTCTGTTTGTAAACCCCTTAACTTTTTGTTTTTCTTCAGCAAAGCAAAGTACTCCTTGTCTTCCTGATCACATCTTGTTTCAAGGAAGTTACTAGTCCTTGCTAATCCTCTTTTCAAGAGTTCTACAAACATTGATCCTCTTTTTGATTCAGTAGGATTTATCAAATCAAGCTTACTTAACTCTTTCAGATCTTGCACTGGAAGTTTAATGATGCTCGAGTAGAAGTGATATACATCACACACAGCATTTACTCGTTTTATTAAAAATGCATCAAAAATCTCATCATACTTCCATGCTACGATTTTAACTTGATTTGTAAAATCTGGAGCAATCATTGCATTTAAAAGCTCAGCAACTGATTGTCCTCTCTGTAACACATTTCTCACTAGATCACCAGTTGATCTAGACTTATCAAAAATTTGAATTTGATCAGAAGAAGCTTTGTATACTTGTTTTTCTGTTTGTGGAAACATGCTCATCAATTCTTTCCTCCTTTCAATCATGCTGGATTTTTGAGCCATCTGTTTGATTTCTTGGGGTTTCAAGATCCGAGTTCTTTTTGTAATGTCTAAATACTGAGGATTATCAGTATCTAGAATGATCATTTTGTTTCATTGTTTTTCAGTCAATTGAAAGCTTTTGACTAAATTTCTCAAAGATTCTCCTTGTAATCTCTTTAATCTTTTCCATGGATAATTTCTAGTTTCCAACCATGATCGTAAAGCAGTTATGCTCATCTCATCTGGATCTGGATGGTGCAATTCAGAACTAGAAATTTCTTCAACATTTATGCTCTCCTGTCTTCTATCCCATTCACCATGTTCCAAGATTATTTCATTTGGATCCACAGGTGCAGAAGACTCAGCAGCTATACACTTCTCATATTCATCGTTTATCTGAGAAACAGTTAGCCCATCTAAGAACACTCTGTTGTACTTCATTTTTACCAAGAAGTTGTATCTTTCTTGAAAGTCAGTTGGAATATCATCAAATCCTTGATCATGTTCCAAAGGAAGATTTTCAAATTCTTCAACCATATCTTCATCATCAAGAACTTCATTATACCAATTATCATCAAATTCATCTTCCAAGTCTTCCAAAGCACCAATTTTATCTTGAGTACTTGGTTCTTGGCTTTCTTGAATTTCTTGTTCAAGTGACTCTTCAGTTCTCTGAACCTTTGAAGATGATTCAGGTACAACTTCTGCATCTATTTCATCTATTTTTCTTTTCCCTTTCTCCATTGCAGATACCTTCTCAACATCAATTGGAATGGTTTCTGAAATAATTTCAACTTCTGGAGACTTTGGTTTTGCTAATTCTTTCAATTGTATCAACTCTTCTTTCAACTCTTCATTTTCCTCAGTCAATTTCTTGAATTTTTCTTCAAGAAGATCATAGT
This sequence comes from Flaveria linearis, assembly GCA_024085815.1. NCBI lineage: Eukaryota > Viridiplantae > Streptophyta > Magnoliopsida > Asterales > Asteraceae > Flaveria > Flaveria linearis. The sequence continues at coordinate 40,368,465 of CM044001.1, forward strand.
CTTTGATCATAACTTCAAAATTCTTTATAACATCTTCTTTGTCTTTGGAATAAGACACAATCTTTTCATCTTTTAACAAACTATCTTCTTTCAATTTTTCATTTGCTTTCTTCAACAACTCAATCTCTGCCTTTAGTTCTTCAATCTCTTTTTCTTTTGCTTCATTTTCAACTTTTAGGCTTTCAAGTTCATCAACATCAAGAATTTCCTCAGTTTGAACGGCCACATGGGTTGTAGAAACAGGTATATCTTGATGAATTTGGAATGTCTCAATGAACTCATAATCAAGAATTTGATCATCAACATTCATCTCTTGTTCAGTCTCAAAGTAAGCCTGTTCCTCTTCATGTACCTCTTCATGAGCAGTTTCATCAATAATGAAAGCATCTACATTATCAACTGCTTCATGCTCACTGTCCTGTTCATGAACTTCATCACCCACTATTTCTTCATGTTCGTTTTGAGCTTCATTTTCATGCTCAGAAATTGGTGGTTCATGACTTATATCCTGGTGAGTCTCAGCTACATCACCATCATCATCATCATTATTATCATCATCATCTCGATTATTATCATCTTGATCATTATCATCTTGATCATTTTCATCATCTTGATCATCTTCTTCCAAAGGAAACTCATCTATCAGATCAGCAGGATCAATTGGTTCACCTTCTATCAAATGATAATGCTCTACAGTAATGTCAACTTCATCATTTGCTACATTTAACATGTAGTCAAACATAGGAACATTCTGAGCACCTGTTATCATTGATAACTTCTTATATGTCATTTCAGACATATTTTCCAACTCCAATCGATCTCCACCAACACCATAAACATGTATGTCAGGATATTCCTCATTAATAATCATTTGGAGGAATCTTGGATACATTAAGTATTTATGCCTTGTCCCTTTTTCCAAATTAAAAGCAAATCCATTCAGTATCCACTTTGACATATTAAACCTCCTGTTTGTAGCTAGAGCAACAATAGGTGAAGCTATGTCCACAGGAAATGAATTCCATCCAGCACTCCTCTTGGACAAACAGTGTTGGAAGATGTAACAAAGAAGCTTCCAGTGATTATATACCCTTGCTCTAAAGAATTGTTTCTTAGGAAACTGATCAGGATGACCCATAGCCATAAAAATTTCTCTGCATTCATCAAAAGAAAATTCACATCGATCTTCTGGATCATTTTCACCCAATCTTAGAGCATTTCTGATAGAATCTTCAGACACTTCTATCATTCTATCTCTAGTTACAAAGCCTCTTACAACTTTTCTTCCATCCTCTACTTCAACCCGTGCAGTGTTCCAAAACTGTCTAATAAGTCTGTCATAGATTACAGTTTGGTAACACATTGCATAAACATATTTTGTTCTTAGAAGAAATTTGATCATTTCTTCATAAGAAAAAGCATCTTGAGCTTCATCATTCAAAAATGCAGCAATGTTATGCTTAGGAACAAACTTTAATTCTGCCATCTGCAAAATTTAAACATAATGATGTTAGACACTGTGTATTTTGAAGCAAATGATTAATTGTGAGTTTAAAATTATGATGATTTAAGATATTATAAACTGATGGGTTAAATTGAATTTGAATTTTAAAAACAACTTGAATTTTAATTTTAAGTGTAAACACTTAGTTTTGATAAAAGATGAATTTTCAAGATTGATTTCAATTAACAGTTTAACACTTCGGTTTATGTTATCTTATATCACTTTATTAAAAACTCTTAAATTCCTGAGATGATGATTTTTATCAATTTTGATTTTATTTTGAATTTTGTTTTATTTTATTTTGAAAATTATGAAACTGTTCATCTTCTTCATCAAGTTCATCATCACCGAGAATGTTCATCGGTGACCATGAATCAAAACTTCAATCAAATATCAGATTATCACAAGCTTAACCTAATATCATGATCGAAATCATCAGATGAACAAGAATCAATCATCAATTTTTCACATTTTTTTCTCGATTTGAAGTAATCTGTGATTTTACAAGTGTTAGGGTTCATACGACCGTACAGGGATCGAACGACCATCAAAACGTTTCATTTAAAATGGAATCAGTTGAATATGATTCATTCACTTACATTCACAATCACAAGAATACTATCAATAATCTGAAATTTTTGTTCAAAATGGATTCAATCGAAGAATAAGGGTTTTGGTCGAAGAAAGTTCGAGAGTTCGATAGTTCAGAGGGTTTTGTGAGGGTTTTTGAATTTAGAATGAAATGAATATCACAAGTGTTCTACTTATACTAAGTATAAAAATTTTAGACTTATGAGTACTGTTTGTCATTTTAGGATCGTTCAGACTCGTTAGGTCAAAAATTTCACTAAGTATTGAGACATATGAGCACTATACAGCCTTGTGAGTCTAGTCGTATTAGCACTGTTAGACACATTAGTCTAGCCGTATGAGAACTGTTTCAGTCATAACTGTTAGTAGCATAAGCACTGTTGGTCGCATAAGCACTGTTTCAGTAGCATAAGCACTGTTTCAGTAGCATAAGCACTATTAGTAGCATAATAAATCTGAAATGTCCACACATCAACTAATCAGACATATAACAACTGTTTGTGCATTTTTTCACTTGGAATTTTCAAATCTTCCACCTGCACACTGTTTAAACAAATTAGTAATATTTCATACTAATATTCAAACAATATTGCATATTTTTATATTTGGACCCTCAAAGTTTCAAATTTACACCTTTGACCCTCAAAGTTTCAAATTTACACTTTTGACCGTCAAAGTTTCAAATTTTCATTTTTTAACCTCAAATTTGAACTTTTTACAAGTTTGACCCTTCATCTTAGTTTCAAAATGAACAACCAAATATTTCAACATCTGTCTTGATTTAAACTTTTCAAAGAAGCTTTTCCTTGCTAAAAATTATGAGATCATTTTATCATTTGATAAACACACACATACTTTGAAATTAAAGCATCATCCGTTCAATTCAACATGATCATTTTCATTTTGATTTTCTGAGAATATTCTTATTGGTTTATTACTCCCCCTAATACAATCAATTAGAGCAATCTGTATCAATTATATGAACAATTCAAAGCAAAATACAATCAATTGTAATCAAATCATGCAAAATCAACAAAATTCATATTCCATTGATAGCAAAGACGATTACAAGTGATAGAAAGCAGTTCTCATAAAACATATGCAAAAAAACTTACAATCTATACTACGTCTAAGCTATTTATACTAGAACCTATGGAACTAATTTACACAACTAGTCCCTACACTAGTATAAAATACAAAATAGACACTAAACAATAAAGACTAAATGTTAATCTTTTAAGGGACCTAACAATACTCCCCTTAAACTTTTAAGTTTCTCAAAACTTAGAAGTTTACCAAGATAGTATAAAAATATCACACTTAACATTGTTGTATTGCCTGCACACAAGAAAACATGCATAAAATCAAAATTAAAGCAGAATAAAAATCTAATATTTACACTAGAACCTTTAATTGCAGTGAGATCATATTAGATAAGATCAGAACATTAAAATAAAAAATTGTGTGGATAGTCATAGACAATGATTAAATCCTGATCAAGTGTGTTCCAGGTCAGTGATATCACAGCAAAGGAGACACAAGATCTAAGGACAGCAAATGAGTGTTTTTGACATAAACTATCAGCTCACTTATTTTTTCAATTCTTGGATGAGTATGGTAGAGGTATATGACAAGATGTGACTCATACCAAGACAAAGAGGATCAACCATCATCAAGACATGCAAGAAAGCACATATTCTCAACTTATTACCTAACAAATATGCATAATCAGAGTTCATGTTACTTAATTTAACAGTGAATGATCATGGATAACCATTTGATCAACTCTAACCATCCTTTTGAATGGGTTGTGCACATTGGCATCTTTTGCATCAAATGAGAATATCCAGGTCTGTAATGACTTACAACAGAGAATATCTCAGTACTTCAGGTCTATGATGACTCATAACAGAGAAGTAAATGATGCTTGTAACAGATCTCATGATTAGTCACATTACCATTAGGTGTGAGCAGGAGTAGCTTAACAAGCAGTCAATCTGATAAGCTAATACACTCAAATGTACTTAGATAAATACACAAACAAGCATAAGGATGTGGGATAATCACAAGAATTTACTTGTTCAGTATACTAGCATGATAGTGTCTACACAACAAATCCTGATCATGTCAGACTTTATTAGCGAGTGAAGTATGTAACTGATCTTACTAATGTACTATCATTTCTCACAGAAGGCAAATACAGATTCATTCCTAAAATAATGAATGAAAAATGAAAAGCACTCTATTTTTGGATTTTTGATTTATAATTTTCTATTTGATTTTTTGAGTTTTCTAATTTTGTATTTGGTTTTCTATAAAAGAAAGCACACACACACAAACAATCAGGCAAATAACTATGAAAAGTTATCCTTATGAAAATAGCAGATTTAGGAAAGTATTTGATCATGAAAAGATTCAAATTTGTAACCAGGTTTACACATGGTTAATAAGGCCAATTGACTCCACTAAATACTCAAACCTTCCTGGTAGAAAAGCTTTAGTAAATAGGTCTGCCAACTGTTTTTCAGTTGCTATTTGAATCAAAATGATTAAACCTTTTTCAGAATTATCTCTTAGAAAATGATATCGAATTTTGATATGTTTTGTTTTTGAGTGTTGAACTGGATTAGCTGTAATGAACATAGCAGCAGTGTTATCAATGTAAATGGGTGTTTTAAGAAAATTGTTGGACCAAAAGAACCAATAAGCCAAGATCAGGAAAACCTCTAAGTCCCACATGCCACTGCAACAACTGCTGAAGACTCCCATCAGCTGTTCTGACAAAGTCTGAAGAATAAACAGCTGAAGTTCAAAGAACTGAAGTACAACAGCTGAAGATCCCAAAGTACTGAAGACAAGTACTAAAGTCTAAAGTACTGATAAACACAAGTACTGAAGACTTCAAGTACTGAAGACAAGTGCTGAAGATCAAAGTCTAAAGAACTGAAGAACTGATGAACAACTGCTGATGCACAAAGTCTGAAGACAACGACTGAAGACATCAGCTGATGACAACTACTGAAGTCATTAGCTGATGAAACATCTGAAGACCAAAGTCTGAAGACCAAGTGCTGAAGTTTCAGAGTTTGTCACAACAGCTGAAGAAGTCTTCTTCAGTTGTTGTGATAGTTTTTCCTTTTCAGTAGTTTATTTTTGTTTCAGTAGTTGTACAACAACTGAAGAGCATGTTCTTCAGTTGTTATAGTATCAGTAGTTATAAACGACTGAAGAGTGTGTTCTTCAGTCGTTGTAGGATTTCAGTAGTTTACTCTTGTCAGCACTTAGGAACTTTTGTAAGAAGATGTCAGTTGTTGACATCTTCAGTAGTTTTATGTTTTGTCAGTTGTAATTTGAATATTCAGTGATGTCAGAAAAAGGACATCACGCCCATCCTTTTGCCGCCTATAAAAGGATGGGTAACCATACTGTTTTAATTGCCGAAACGTGCGAACCAATAGAACATTTATTGTTTTGCAGAAACTCTTCTCTCTATGTTCATGCTTTAATTTGAAATATCTTTTATGTTCTTGCTTTAATTGCTAATTAATGAGCTAAATCCGCTGCAAACATAATCTAATTGATCAACGAGAGAGGCTGAGATCCTGTCAAATGGTATCAGAGCAGGTTAATCATTGATCGATTTCATCATTGATCATTTGAAACTGCTCTTTTGATCTCTCAGTTTGATCGAATTAGCAATTTGCAAGAGTTAGTCATAGAGAGTAAGTTTCTGCTGTTTCCGGCCAAAATCTTGAGATCTTTTGGTGGTTTTGAGTTACATTTGTCGTGTTTAAACTTGTTTTTGACCAAAACTTGAGATGACAACACCAACCAATGATCCTCACAATACTGGTTCCGCAACCAAGCCTCCGATGCTGGTTAGGAACGAGTATAACATATGGCAAAGACGTATGCTACACCACTTGGCTGTCAATAGTGCTGGTTGTTGGAAGTCAGTGGTGCATGGGCCATACAAGCCTATGGTGAGCGTCCCGGAGTCTAATGAACAGGTTGCCAAGAAACCTGAACAATATTCGGACGAAGATCTAAAGCTGTTCGAAATTGATGCCAGAGCCCATGGAATTTTAGCCATGGCCATTCCAAACGAGATATATTCAGGGCTTTTGCATCATGAGTCTGCTCATGACCTATGGGTTGCTCTAAAGGAACAATTTGGAGGAACTGATTCGGTCTTAGCAAACAATAGGGAAATCCTTGCCCAACAATATGAGACTTTCTCATATAGAAAGGGTGAGACTCTGACCCAGCAGTTTGAACGGTTCTCTTGTTTAATCTCTGAGCTGAAGATGGTTAAACAAGAGTACTCCAAAAGCCAGATGAACAACAGGTTCCTCAGGTCATTACCTGAGAGATGGGACACATATACCATTGTCCTACGCTCTAGTGCTGACCTTGACACTCTATCTCTCACCCAACTTCATGGGAAGCTACTCACTTTTGAGAGAGAAGTAGAGCAAAAGAGGAAGTTGTCATCTTCTGGCAAACTTGCTGATGACTTTGTCCAAGGTAATGCTGCCTTGATAAGTCATGAGTCAGAATATGCTTCATCTGAAAGTTCTTATGATGAGCATATTGATTTCTCTACAAACTCAGAACAAGCTTTTGTTGGTGTCAGTAGTTCAGGAGGAGGTGGTGACAACTTGTGTTTTCTGATGGAGGATTTGAAGGGCATTCCAGATGATGATCTGGAAGAGATGGATATTTTGAACCAAATGGCAATGATAAATATCCGATCTCAGAAGTTCTACAAAAGAACTGGTAGGAAATTCCCAAGACTCTCTGGCAAAACCAAAGTTGGTTTTGACAAGAGCAAGTTGAGGTGTCACAAGTGCCAAAGGCTTGGACACTTTGCAAGAGAGTGTAGATCATCTGGATCTAACTCATCTGCACCCTTTGTGACTTTTCCCAGCAATAGCTCACAGCACAAAGTGCAACCTTCCTACAGTTCTTCCCATCCATCTCAGGCACAAGCACCACCTGCTTATTTTGTGCCACAGGGTCATATGCCTTATCCTTACCCCTGTTACTACATGCCTCAGCCTGGTCAAACTCAAGCACCCTCGGCTCAACCACCTCATGCTCTTCCAGAGCCTCATTCTTCCCAATCTCATCATCACACACAACCTCAACAACAAAGCTTTTTCACCCCAACTGCTGTTGACTGGAGTAGTCTACCAGAAGAGCTATCTAGTCAGGAACCACTACTCCAAGGTGCTGGTCAACATGGTGGTGACCAACCTTTTGGAAATCTTGCTCTGATGGCCCTTGATTCTGCTGAAGGGTCATCATCTAATGCCTCATCTCAGGTATCCACTGAGGCAAAAGCCAAGCTTTGTTCAGAGTCATGCATAGCCGCATTTGCTTCTATTAGAGAAGCAAATGTATCTTTAATAGATAAAAATCTTGAGCTTGAGCACACTATTTCCAAAAGAAAAGCTGATTTTGAGGTTGTTCTAAAAGATAAAAATGATGAGATTTACAAGCTTAACTGCCTAATCAAAGATGCTAAAGCTAGGGAAGATGTACTTCTTGAGAAGTACAAAGATCTCAAGGAAACTCTTGCAACCACCCAAGTTGAGTGTGATCGATGGGTGCAATCATGCAAGGGTTTTGAAATGCTTCTTAGCAAGCAAACTGCTTCCAATATGAAGTTTGGCATTGGTTACAATCACACTGCTCCTCCCACAGACTTCATTTCAAGAGCAGAAGTTGAATCTGATGGGGAGAGCAGTAACCAATCCTTCTCATCATGTGACTTACTATCCTCTGAATCAGCATCATCAGAGATAGACTGTCACATGACCAAAAGGCTGATCAACTCAGGAGTTGTCACTAGAAGTACTGAAGGTACTGGAGAGCAAGTGACAACACCTGAAGTTCATACCTCAAATACTGTTAGCACTAAAGAGAAGAAAACTAACAGTAGGAAAGGTTTGAAGACAGCTAAAGAGGATACCAGGAAAGCAGGCACTAGGAAGAAAACTGCTAGTACTGATGACAAACAGCTGAAGAACAAGACTTCAGCAGTTAAATCCTCTTCAGCTGATGATCAGCATAAGATGAAGAAAAGGCCATGTGAGATATGTGGCTTATTCAATCATCTTACTGATGATTGCTGGTACAAAAGGGGTTCCAAACTTAAACAGAAGGAGCAAATCACTGAGAGCATCAATAAAATGAAAAATGAGTTTGAAACCAAGTTTGTATTAGCAACATCCAAACCTGAAATCCCTAAGCCCAAAGCTAAATCTAAAAAGAAGGTAGGGATAACTCAGGCAACAGCTGAGGTTGCTCAGAAAAAGATGGTACAACATAGGAACTCATCATCAGCAAACTCCAATGTGTCTGAAGAGCTGAAAGCCCTAGCACAGAATCAGACACAATTGGTGATGATGGTTCAGCAGCTAGTGGGAAGAGTCAACCACTTAGATGCTCCTATGTTGAAATCACAGAAAAGGAAGTCCAAGCCAAAGGGTTCCTCTTCTGTACCATCTTCTTCACCTCAAGCTGTCACACACAACACAACTGTTAGTGCTGCACTTGTAGCTGAGAACAGACCTAAAACCAAGCAGGTTTGGGTCTCCAAGACAAACTAACACATAGTTGTGTTTGCAGGGTTCTTCAACATGCCTTAAAAGCATCTGGTATGTAGACAGTGGAGGATCCATGCACATGACAGGAGGCAGTTCCCTTCTTAATGACTACTCTCAAGGAAAGAAGGGATTTGTTTCTTTTGGCAATGATGCAAAGGGTTACATCATTGGAAAAGGCTTTGTTTCCAATGGGGAAATAAGGTTTGATGATGTTAACCATGTGGAGAATCTCAAGTACAACCTCTTGAGTGTCAGTCAAATGTGTGACAAAGGCCATGTTGCCCTTTTCACAAGCCAGAACTGTCGGATTCTGTCATCCAAAGTTTTGAGTTTGATTGACAAGGCATTGAATGAACACACTCTCCTGAAGGCCAACAGGACAGGAAGAGTGTATGCCTTAGATCTTTCCAAAAAGATGGATCTAAAAGGCCATCCTTGCCTATTCTCCAAAGCATCTCCTCAAGAGTCTACACTATGGCATTGAAGGCTGGGTCATGTAAATTTCAAGAACATGAATCAGCTTATAAGCCATGGTTTAGTAAGAGGATTGCCTCTGAAGGAGTTCAAGTGTGAAGATGACTGCACTGCTTGCTTGAGAGGAAAGCAACACAAAGTTTCATTTCCTTCAATAGAAGAACCAAAGTCCACTGCCTGCTTACAACTTCTGCACATGGATCTCTTTGGTCCTGTCAGAGTAATGAGCATGGCAAAGAAGAAATACTGCCTGGTAATTGTGGATGATTACTCCAGGTTTGTATGGACTTTCTTCTTGCACTCCAAGGATGAAGCAGCAAAGACAATAATGAACTTTGTGTTACAAGTAGAAAAGCAGTATTCCCTACAGGTCAAGTGTGTGAGGAGTGATAATGGAACAGAGTTTAGAAACCACACACTTGATGACTTCTACCTGTCCAAGGGAATTAGAAGGCAGTTTAGCATTCCTAGAACTCCTGAGCAGAATGGAGTGGTGGAGAGAAAGAATAGGACCCTCATTGAAGCAGCAAGGTCAATGTTGGCTGACTCTGGATTGCCACTGACCTTTTGGGCTGAAGCTGTCAACACAGCTTGCTATGTACAAAATAGAGCTTTAGTGAATAAGAGGTTGATGAAGACTCCTTATGAAGTTCTTCATCATTTGGCTCCTCTTATTTCATTCTTTAGAGCCTTTGGGTGTCCTTGTTTTATTCTCAACACTAGCAACCCACTCCATAAGTTTGCTAGTAAGGTGGATGCAGGGTACTTTGTTGGTTATTCATCAACTTGCAAAGCATACAGAGTCTTCAACTGTAGAACCAAAGGAGTTGAAGAAACTTTGCATGTTAAGTTCAATGAATCTCCAAAGGACAAGATTCCACAAAACCCTGTGGAGTTGTTTGATCTGGACATACTGCAATATGTTCCTTATCAACCTCCATCTGTTGAGCCTGTCAACAGATCTCCACCTGGTGGTACTGATGATGATGAAGTCAGTACTCACCTCTTCAGGATCAGTGACAATCTGCCTAAGTTCACTGAACCTGATGATCCTGTAGCCTCAGTAGCTCCATCCTCTACAAATGCTGATGAGATTTCTGCTTGCTCTACTTCATTTGAGCTGCCATCCTCTACATGGTTTCAGGAATCTCCATCACCATCTGTTGCTGCTGATGGGTCCACAAACACTTGCACATATATTATAGTTTATCAAGAGCTCAAGAATCACCCCACTTCATAAATTATTGGTGATATCCAAGCTGGAGTTTCAACCAGGAATCAACTGTCTAATTTCTGCTTCTATGCTCTCTTCATCAGTCAGCAAGAGCCAAAGAACTATCATATTGCTTTAAGAGACAATGGATGGGTGGAAGCTATGCAGCTTGAGCTTCTTCAATTCAAGAAACAGCAAGTGTGGGAGCTTGTTCCATTACCCAAAGATAAGTGTGCTATAGGCACCAAGTGGGTATTCAGGAACAAAACAGATGAGAAGGGCCAAATTGTCAAGAACAAGGCCAGACTGGTTGTCCAAGGGTTTGCACAGGAGGAAGGCATCGATTATGATGAGACCTTTGCACCTGTGGCTAGACTGGAAGCAATCAGACTGTTCTTAGCTTATGCTGCCTTTCACAGTCTCAAGGTTTATCAAATGGATGTCAAAAGTGCCTTCCTATATGGAAAAATAAAAGAAGAGGTCTATGTGTGTCAACCACCAGGCTTTGAGGACAATAAACATCCTGATTGGGTGTACAAGCTTGATAAGGCTCTCTATGGGCTGAAGCAAGCTCCTAGAGCCTGGTATGAGACACTCTCAACTTTTCTTCTAGAGAATAAATTCACTAGGGGCACCATTGATAAAACCCTATTCATCAAGACTGTGGGACAACATAAACTCCTTGTTCAGATTTATGTTGACGATATCATCTTTGCATCCTCTGATCCAAAGCTGTGTGATGAATTTACAAAGCTTATGAAGCTGAGATTTGAAATGAGTGCTATGGGAGAATTACAGTACTTTCTAGGTTTGCAAATCAAACAATTGGATGATGGAATCTTCATCCATCAGTCCAAGTATACCAAGGAGTTGTTGAATAAGTTTGATTTACAAACTTGTAAGCCCTGTTCTACTCCCATGAGCAGCATTACACAACTAGATGTAGATCAGAAAGGTAAAGCGGTTGATGAAACCCTTTACAGATGTATGATTGGGTCCTTGATGTACCTTACAGCTTCTAGACCAGACATCATGTTTTCAACATGTGCTTATGCTAGATTTCAAGCTGCACCTAAAGAATCTCATTTGATTGCAGTCAAAAGGATCTTTAGATATCTGCAAGGAACCCAATCACTAGGTCTTTGGTATTCAGCTGGGCATTCTTGCAAATTAGTTGCTTTCTCTGATAGTGACTATGCAGGATGCAAAGTCACCAGAAAATCCACTTCTGGTGGTTGCCAATTCCTAGGCAATTGTTTAGTTTCTTGGCAGAGTAAGAAACAAACATCCATTGCTACATCCACTGCTGAAGCTGAGTATATTGCTGCTGCAAGCTGTACTTCTCAAATACTCTGGCTTCAGAACCAACTTCTGGATTATGGCATTACTGAGACTAAGATTCCATTATTAATGGATAGTGCTTCAGCTCTCTGTATTGTTAAGAATCCAGTCCAGCACTCAAGGACCAAACATATTGAGATCAGACATCATTTTATCAGGGATTGCTATGAGAAAGGTCTGATTGATCCCAAGTTTGTACCTAGTGCTGATGAGCTTGCAGACATTTTTACTAAGCCCTTAGATAGTGCCACATTCCAAAATCTGGTCCTAAGGCTTGGCATGTTGCAGCTTGATTGATTTGGCCTATGCTGGTTCTTGGAGTTCACAACTACTGAAAAGCAAAGGTCAAATACAAGTACTGATGAGTAATTTAGTCTTCAGCAACTACTGAAGACTAAAATGACTTTAAGTACTGATGTACATTATTTATTGAAAAACTGATGTAGTGAGGTGGATTACAACTACTGATGTATAATTTTCAACTAAATAAGTACTGAAGAACAAATTTTGGTCATAAGTACTGATGTGTAATCTTACACAAATACTGAAGACAAAATTTGTTCACCAGCTCTGAAGAATATTTCATCAGCACTTGCGAACATCTGATCACAAGAGCTGAAGGCATAAATATTCACAAAAGCTGAAGGGTCAATGAAACATCTGAAAATCAGTCAAAGAGCTGATGAGTAAGTGTGGAGGCTAGTATGAAACAACTGATTTGATGGAAACAGCTGATGAGTCATTTCTCATCAGTTGATAACAACAGCTGATGTTTCATACACAAACAACTGAAGGACAAGAGCATGTCTTCAGTAGTTCATAACTACTGACATCAGTAGTTCACAACTACTGAAGACTAAAACCAAGTCCTCAGTTGTTTACAACAGCTGAAGCAAAACCATGTCTTCAGTAGTTCACAACTACTGATCTCAGTAGTTTACAACTACTGAAGGCTAACACCAAGTCTTCAGTTGTTCCAACGTCTGAAGAATACTAGGTCATCAGTAGTTCATAACTACTGAAGACTGACAGTAACTCTTCAGTCGTTCACAACATCTGAAGGACAAAACCAAAGTCTCAGTAGTTTCAACTACTGAAGACTAATACCAAGTTCTCAGATGTTACAACCACTGAAGGTTAAAACCACGTCATCAGTTGTTACAACAACTGATGACTAACACCAAAACCTTCAGTAGTTTTATTTCAACCTTTGCCCTACCCTATAAATACCCCATGTTCAGAGCATTTACTCCTCACTTGACCTAATCCTTACAAACCTCTGAAATTCCCATACACCATTAATGGCGAACATGCAACTGAAACCTCGACACAACTGTGTCGCCCATCTCACCAAGTCGCCATTATGGCCCAAATTTCATCAAGCCGTCGATCTCATGCACGACTCACCTTACAAAACGGCTTTTCTTTTGAACCCCACCTTATACACCGACTCCTTGACGGAGTTTTGGACCAATGTAACCGTCCAAACCGGAGAGCAGAATGCCGAGGTCTCTCTCCGGTCCTCCGTCAACGGCAAACCGGTGGTTATCACTCTAGCTACTCTACGCCAAACCCTAGAGCTGGATGATGCCACTCACCCAACCTCCTATCCCAAAGGTACCCTTGATCTCTCCTTCACATCTCATGACTATCAGGGTAACCTCTCCGCCTCCACCTTGTTGAAGAAACACCTTCCTGACCCCCAACGACTGATTTTTCACATGGTGAATGAATGTCTGGCTCCCAAGACCTCTTCGTGGGACCAGATGTCCACAAGGTGGCAACAGGTATTGTATTCTATCCTTGAGAAACAACCTTTAAATTTTTCTGAAATTTTATTTTTGGAACTCAAGGACATGGCCACAAAACCTTTTCCTAACCGTTGGAACTTATATCCACGGTTCATAATGGCCATGATCGAATACCAGCTTCAGGCTGAGGGACTCGTTGGCACTGGGGTCCCTGCCATGGCTGTTCAAGCCGAGGTATACTCCAGGCACAACTCCGACCAAACACTGAAACAGGCTGGCCGGCTGCGAAAACCCACGCAGCTGGAACCCACAGCCTCCACCTCCAAATCCAGAGTCCCCACCAAGCCAAAAGCCAAAAAGAAGCCCACAAAGGCTACTCAGGGAGATGAGTCCCCTGAGGATGCCCCTGCCACACAAAGGCAGGATGTGCCTGCTGGCTCGATTCTCCCAGCAGGTACCACGACTCCACCCACCACAACCGCACAGGCTTCCTCTCAACAGGATCCTGATGTAACCAATTTTGGGGCAACCACATTACTGGGGTCTTCCTCACTTGAGGAGGCTGCCATTGAAGAGCACAGTCCTCCCCATGTGCATACTGCTTCTAGCCCACATACTGAGGAGACTGCCCCACTAAGCCCAACACTGGTAATAGCCAGAGTGCTGACTGATCTGAGCACTCCACCCTCTCCCCAGAAACCTATTACAACTGGGGAGACTCCAACCGAAGAGAGGGTGGGAACAAGTGCTGATCAGAGCCCACAGCACAGAGAATCAGTTCACTCTCCCAGTGTGGCTAAGGAGAGAGAACAATCTGGTGAGGCTGCCACTTCCCCTGCATCAACATCTGAGCAGGGTGAAGCTGGTAACATCTCTAATACCTCACCAGAGGCAATGGCCGATGATGGATCCAATCCGGAGGCCAGAAGTCCCCAGTACCAAGAACAAGGGGCACATGTCATTACTGAGCCACACTCAGGACATGTTCATCCTGACAATGTCAGGAGGTCAGGTGATTCAGCTTATGCTGATGATGACCTGAGCTTCTTCTTTGATGTAGTTGCTCAAAACACTATCCTTGAGGATGAGATAAGCAGACTCAAAGAGCTGCTTGCTCAGATGACTCAGGATAGAAGTCCATCTGCCACCACTACCCCACAGATGGCACCTTCACATGAAGGTCTCACATACACTGCGCCACTTCCACAAACTCAGCCACCAGCCCCTGCTTCTGGCACTAGCTCTCAGGGACAGAACCCCCCTGAGCAGCTGGATGCTATCCTCCAAAAATCCCTACCTCTCATCACACCCATGCTTAAAGATATAGTTAACCAAACCCTTGATGAGAGGCTTCCCACATACATACAACCCATGGTGGAGGTTGCCATATCTAAGGCTCTTGCTGATAGTCAAACCCCAACCAATGCACCCAAAAAGGGGGAGACATCAGTGCAAGACAAGAGGAAGAGGGGTGAGGAGGAGAAAGAGGCAGAGAAAGAGGTGGTGGTAGAGAGGGAGTTGGCTGAGGAGACCAGTAGGGTGAGGGAGAAGGGGAAGAGGAAAGTGAGGGAGGTAGAGCAGATAGGAGTGGCTGAAATCCAAAAGGATTTCAGTTTCACTGATAAGAATAAGGGAGAGGGAAAGAAGGTGGCTGATCCTGATCTAGCAGCCCTTGTCAAGGAGGCTGATGCTGAGCATAACCGTTCAATGAACAAAGTCATTGAACAGCTGTTCAGGCAAGGCTTTGACAAGGACACTGCTTTGCTAGATCAAGAGATCAGAAATATGGAGAGGAGAGAAATTGACTACCGATGGACTACTCATAGCCAACAGGAAAGACAAAAACTTGAGGCTATGAGTAGGTTCACTTCGAAGTACCTGGGCAGACCAGTCCTTGATGTTAAGGCATGGACCAGGGACAAACTCTTGGCAATAACCACCAAGATTTGTTTGGCTGGTGATTTTACAAAGGGACTGGTCGCAGAGGCCCTATCTGAAGCCGGTGGTGGGAACAGGACACTGCTAGTCAAGCTGACTAAACCAGCCCTTATCTCTAGGCTGCTAGCAGTGCCTGCCAACACTCCCACACCAACAACCCAACCACAACCCACAAAACCAACTCCTTTACCACCAAAACCCGCAGCCAATGATCCACCCTTGAAGAAGAAGAGAAGGGTGCTGAGGCTGCAAGATGAAGAAGAGGATGATGAGGAGGATAGTCTGCCACTCTCAGCAGTCATACCTCTACCCAAAGCCAAACCACAAACCATCAATCCCACCTCACAGCAGGACACTGTGAAGGTTAAGTTAGAAGAGGAGGAGCAGCAGAAAAGACATGATGAGGAAATGCTGAAAAGCATTGACAAATGCTATGCTGCTACCACCTCTATCATAAATATGTAGAGAGAATGTCTGAGGTTATTCACCCTCAAACAAACCTTTCAATATGAAAGGGAGAGGGTGAGAACTTGGCCTGACCCAAGGGTGGCTCACAGGATAGTCAAGAAGGACATGCCTGTGAGATACAAAAGCCAACTAAAGAGAATCGTAGATGAAGAGATCTCTGTGGCTATTGTAATAACACCCTGGGAAATAGTAGATGAATTCGAGAAAGCTTATAGAGCCGGCCAAACACCCTTTTCAATGCTAGATAATAGGGTGGTTAGGAAGGGTCTGGTCTATAAGAAGCTTGAGAATTTTCATAGAGATGAGCTCACTTTGTTGTTAGAGGGTAAACACCCTGATGAGTTTGCATATAGGCAAATCACAACACTTGAGCTCAAAAATGGTAGACAGGTCAAGTTCATCTCAGAGGTGTACGGTCGGGAGGGATTGTTTGAAGGTGAGCCTGAAGACCTGTCCAAAGAAGAACAATTGATGTTTCTTCAGGCTTACTGTAGAGAATCCTACCGGCTTGTACGAGGGGTGTAGATCTCATGGATGGGATAACAGCTTTGTGTCCAATTCCCCAAGACAGAGCTCCCATCCATACTTAGCCAAACAAATACTTGAGACTACATCTCTGGCCAGTGCTTATCTGGGTCAACTTCTAATCTGATCTAGAAGGAAATAGACCAATCTTTATGCCATCAATAAGTGGGACATCCAATAATTAGAGGTTTTGGCTGCATTGGTTCAGGGGGAGTTTGTTGGACCAAAAGAACCAATGAGCCAAGATCAGGAAAACCTCTAAGTCCCACATGCCACTGCAACAACTGCTGAAGACTCCCATCAGCTGTTCTGACAAAGTCTGAAGAATAAACAGCTGAAGTTCAAAGAACTGAAGTACAACAGCTGAAGATCCCAAAGTACTGAAGACAAGTACTGAAGTCTAAAGTACTGATAAACACAAGTACTGAAGACTTCAAGTACTGAAGACAAGTGCTGAAGATCAAAGTCTGAAGAACTGAAGAACTGATGAACAACTACTGATGCACAAAGTCTGAAGACAACGACTGAAGACATCAGCTGATGACAACTACTGAAGTCATTAGCTGATGAAACATCTGAAGACCAAAGTCTGAAGACCAAGTGCTGAAGTTTCAGAGTTTGTCACAACAGCTGAAGAAGTCTTCTTCAGTTGTTGTGATGGTTTTTCCTTTTCAGTAGTTTATTTTTGTTTCAGTAGTTGTACAACAACTGAAGAGCATGTTCTTCAGTTGTTATAGTATCAGTAGTTATAAACGACTGAAGAGTGTGTTCTTCAGTTGTTGTAGGATTTCAGTAGTTTACTCTTGTCAGCACTTAGGAACTTTTGTAAGAAGATGTCAGTTGTTGACATCTTCAGTAGTTTTATGTTTTGTCAGTTGTAATTTGAATATTCAGTGATGTCAGAAAAAGGACATCACGCCCATCCTTTTGCCGCCTATAAAAGGATGGGTAACCATACTGTTTTAATTGCCGAAACGTGCGAACCAATAGAACATTTATTGTTTTGCAGAAACTCTTCTCTCTATGTTCATGCTTTAATTTGAAATATCTTTTATGTTCTTGCTTTAATTGCTAATTAATGAGCTAAATCCGCTGCAAACATAATCTAATTGATCAACGAGAGAGGCTGAGATCCTGTCAAAAATTTTATCCATAATCTAGCAGTTGGTTTTGCAACCAAAGTATTTGAGAACATCCTGCTGATGCAGCTATGTACTCAGCTTCTGCAGTTGAGACAGAAACATTTGTTTGTTTCTTACATTGCCATGAAACTAATCTGGGTCCAAGAAACTGACAACCACCCGTTGTAGATTTTCTGTCTTGACAACATCCACCATAATCACTATCTGTATATCCATGTAACTCAAAATTACCCTCGTAAGGATACCAAAGCCCTAAGGCTGGTTTACCTTTGAGATACCTGAATATTCTTTTGACAGCAATTAAGTGAGATTCTTTCGGGTCTGATTGATACCTTGCACAGACACAAACAGCATACATTATGTCTGGTCTTGATGTAGTAAGATACATCAAAGAACCAATCATAGATCTGTATAAAGTTTGGTCTACTGATTTTCCTTTAGGATCAGGTTCAATCTTGGTATTTACGTCAGCTGGAGTTCTTATGGACTGACAATCATGCAGTTTGAATTTCTTCAAAAGTTTATCAACAAATTTCTCCTGATTGATAAAAATACCATCTGCAGATTGTTGAACTTGTAGTCCAAGAAAGAAATTGATTTCTCCCATAGAACTCATTTGAAACCGAGATTTCATGATCTCTTCAAATTCTTTGCACAATGTTGGACTTGTAGAACCAAATATGATATCATCTACATACACTTGCACACATAAGAGATCATCATTATCCTTCTTTATGAATAAAGTTGGATCGATTTTCCCTCTTGTATATCCATGTTGGATCAAGTGTTGAGATAATGTCTCATACCAAATTTTAGGAGCTTGATGTAGGCCATATAAAGCTTTGCTAAGCTTATACACACGATGTGGAAATTCTGCATCCTCAAAGCCTGGAGGTTGCTTCACATACACATCATCAGTGATTGGACCATACAAGAATGCACCTTTGACGTCCATTTGATACACCTTGAATTTCATGAATGATGCATAAGCCAGGAAAACACGAATAGATTCGAGTCTTGCAACTGGAGCAAATACTTCATCATAGTCAATTCCTTCTTCCTGTGTGTATCCTTGTGCAACAAGTCTTGCTTTATTTCTGATTACAATGCCACGATCATCAGTTTTATTTCTGAACAACCATTTGGTGCCTATGGCATTTTCTCCTTCAGGTAATTCCACCAACTTCCACACTTCTTGTTTTCGAAATTGTAGAAGTTCCTCCTGCATAGCTTCAATCCAACCATTGTCCTGTAATGCCTCAGTGACATTTTTAGGAACAGTCTGAGAAAGGAAACACGAGTATAAACAAACATTTGCATGTTCAGATTTACTCCTAGTAGTTCTTTCATTTAGAGGACAAATAATCTGTGATGTTGGATGGTTCCGGTGGATACGAGATATCGGAATCTCATTTCCTTGAACAGTAACATCAAGATTGGTTTGGTTCAGATTGGAGAGTTGTTGCAATAAGGTAGAAGAATGTAGAGTGAAATTTGGTAGTTGAGTCGGTGAATTGAGAAAGTAATCAAAGTTACTATGTTCAATTGCATCTCCAGAGATAGAAGATGTGCCAGACTCAGGATGTCCAATTTCTGTACCATCATTAGGAATAGGTTGTGATTCTTCTTGATCAGCTGAAACAGAATGATCTGAAGCTGAAGAATCAGGAACATTGTCATGGAAATGGATTGTTGAATCCTTGACAAATGAAAAAAATGGATAATCTGGATGAGCATCATCTGAATCATCAGAATCTGAATCATCACTGAAAGATCCAAGATCTCCTCTTGAGTTCTTCTTACCTGAAAAATCATCAGATTGATTAAACAAGTTAGACTGAAATGAGTTTGACAAAGAATCCAAATCAAATAACCATGCAGGACCATTTGAAACTGATGGAAAAGAGTTTTCCAAAAATTTAACGTTGAATGTTTCATTAATAGTGTTTGTCCTAGAGTTATACACTCGATAGGCTTTTGAAACAGATGAATATCCAACGAAAAATCCATTATCAGCGTTTTCTTTAAATTTTCCTAAATGATCACTTGAGTTAAGAATCATAACTGGACAACCAAATGATTTTAAAAAATTTATGTTTGCTTTCCTGTCAAACATCAACTCATATGGAGTTTTCTTTTTATCTTTAACAAGCAAGATTCTGTTCTGAACAAAACATGCTGTGGATATTGCTTCGTCCCAGAAAGTGATTGGAAGTTTAGCATCTGCTAACATAGAACGGGCAGCTTCAATCAAAGTTCGGTTCTTCCTTTCAGCAACTCCATTTTGTTGTGGAGCTCTGGGAGCACTGAACTGATGAACTATCCCTTTTTCTGCACAAAACAAATCAATGTTAGCATTTTTAAATTCAGTTCCATTATCACCTTTTATTATTTTTACTTTTTGGTCAAGTTGATTTTCAACTTTGTTAATAAATTCTTTTAGAAGATCTGCAGTTTCAGATTTAGCTTGAAGAAAGAAAACCCATGAAAATCTTGTATAATCATCTATGATGACTAAACAATATGATTTTCTACCAATACTCCTAATATTAGTTGGTCCAAAAAGGTCCATATGTAACATCTAGAGTGGTCTGGTGTTTGAGTTTATTAGTTTGGACTTATAAGACGCTCTATGTTGTTTTCCCTTCAGACATGCTGAGCAATGATCAGTTGTTGAAAACTTCTTGGAAGGAAGTCCAATAATATGATTTCCTGCTACAAGCTTGTTCATGTTTTTGAAGTTGGAATGACGAAGACGTCTATGCCAAAGCTGGCTTTCATCATTTGAGGCTTTAGCAATCAGGCAAGTAGTTTCAGTTGCAGGATCCACTTGAGACATATCCAATATGTATACATCTCTGTCTCTAGCAGCTTTAACTATCACCCAGTCATTGCTAATCTGAAAACTTGGTTTCAAGACATAACAGTGAGATTCATCAAAAAGAACTGAATAAGATTTGTCCCAAATTTGGGATACACTTAGAAGATTAAAGTTCAATTGTGAACAGAAGTTGACTTTATCAAAACTGATAATCCCATTGGACACTGTTCCCTCTCCTGTTATCTTTCCACCTGCATCTCCTCCAAAAGCAACATGAGTACCATCCTTTAACTTAAAGTCTTGCAACAAGGCTTGATTGCCTGTCATATGCCGGCTACACCCACTGTCAACATACCATGAGTTGATTGGTCTCCGCGGGCGTACCTGCAGTCACAAACATTTAAGGTGAGTTAGTAACCCAAGCCGAGATGGTCTTGGGCTTGCCAAACTTGTCAACAATTGTAAATGGTTTAAAATGAAGTTTGTTGACATCTGGTTTCTTTTGAAGTTTATCATGTTCCAATCCTTTTTGAGAAACCAACTGATTATCTCTTTGAGATTTTGATTTCAAAGCATTATTAAGAAATCTTGAACTCTTGTATGAATCATTTGAGAATGTTCCTTGGTTTATTCTCACAGATCGAGGAATAAACTTTTCTTGATGGTATTGTTGTGATTTGACAAATTCTGAATTGTTTCTTCTGAAAGATCTCAAACCCAAGGAAGATTGTTGTTGTGAAAATTTAAATCCAATATTTTGATTTCTTATAAATTGTGGATTTACAAAACCTTGATTATTGAATTCCTTCCTTGTAGAGTTCTTCCTGAAGTAACAATCATTGGTATTGTGATTTCTTTCATCACACAAAGCACAGTATTTGTTAAAATAACACTCAGCTGTTGTGTGATTTGTCATATCACATATGTAGCAATACTTGTTAAAGTAACATTCTGAAATGTCATGATTGTACATGTCACAGATATCACAATACTTTTCAGAATGTTTAAACAACATTTTATTAACCCTTGATGTTGAAGCAACATTTGATTCTTGTTTGAATTTTGGGTTAGGCAATTTAATTTGTTGTTTAATTGGAGTAAATTTTGTCTTTTGATCTTTGGGATTTTTCTTTTGAACTTGAACAAAATTCTTTGACTCCTTTGATTCAAATCTTTTATACACAGCGGAAGTCTTATGATCTGGACTTGTTCTCAGATCAGAGTTAGATTTGATCTTAGGTGTAGGTGTTATTTTTGTGTTTGTGTTCAAGTCAAAAGTTCCTGCAGACACAAACTTCATAGGTTTAATTTGAGTATTGTTCTGTGACTGATTAGTTGATTCAGTTTTCTTTGCTTTTGCAGCTTTTCTTCGTCTTTGATTTCTCAATCTTGATGAAGTTTCCTTGCTTTGAAGTTTAGTTGAATCTTGAGAAGATTCCTTTTGACATTCTTTCACTTCAATTAGTTCATTAGAACTAGAATCATCAGAATTATTATTATCTGATTTAACCTCTTCATATTTTTCTTTCAGTTTGTTATTGACATCAGAATTTTCACTCTTTAGTTCAGTTTGTTCAATAACATTTTCACTTTTTGGTACGAACAGCTTCTTTTGTTTTTGTTGAGGTTCATAAGATTTAACTTTAATTGGATGAGCATTTTTGATCTTGTTTAAGTCAGTTTCTTCATAAACTTCAACATTTTTCTTTTGAAGGTTCTTTTGATCTTGAAATTCCTTCAGTTTAGCTTTGTTTTCTGGTGAATGATCATGAGTATTGAAATTATCAGGTAATGTTTTTGAGATAGATTCAGGCATAGGTTCATGTGTGAATCCTAGTCCTGTTTTGTCTTTTTCATTCCTTCCATTCACTAGTTGCTCAACAATTTTCTTTGAGCTTTTAACTTTGGCTAAGTCTATTTGAGTTGCTGCATGTGCCAATTTTTCTTTTTCAAGTATTTTGTTCATCTCTTCAAGTTGTTGTTTGACAAGTTCAAGTTCTTTAATGGTTTTGTTCCATGAATCTTGAAGAGACATGATCTTTTCATCAGCAATTTTGTGATCTAATTTTAGCTTATTGTGTTTTGATTCTTCTTGTTTGAGCTTGTCACAAATTTTAAATGAATATGTTCTGTAGTGTTCAACTAGCTCAAAACATGCTTGTGTGCACATTTTCTCTCTCACTTCTACTGGTATTTCAGGATATGAGTGTGAAGATTCAGTATCAGAAGAATTAACAACCTTTGGCAGTTCTGATTGAGCCATAAGAGCAACTTCTTCAGTGGTATCTTTTGGGTCTGATTTGTCGCTCCAATCATACTCTTCTTCTTGATCTGATTCATCATATTTAGGATCTTTAAATTCAGACCAGTCTTCATCATCAACTTCAGCAACTAGTGCCAGATTAGCAGTGAGATCAGCAGTAAATTGCTCTGCATATGCACTCCAGTCATAACCGTCTTTGATGTTTACAACCAGTGACTTCTTAGTTTCCTCACTGTTCTTCTCTTCTTTGGGTTCTGGCATTGGTAGACTTTGGTATGGCTTCTGAAAAGTCTTGTTTGCCTGTTGCTGATACTTTTGACCATTTGAGCTGCCCTGAGTATTTCCTCCTTGGTTTCTTGGAGCTTTACATTCTCTTAAAAAATGACCATAGCTGTTACAGTTAAAGCATCTTGATTTTGATTTATCAAACCCAACAGTTTTGTTTGCACTGCGTTTGTAATTTCTGTTAGTGTAAGCATGCTTTTGAGTTCTGTAAGCTATCATGACCATCTGCCAATTAAGATCCATTTCTTCTACATCATCTGGATCCATTTCAAACAAATCCTGTAGAACTAGCTCCATTTGAGTCAGATGACTGCCTTGATAAGCTTGAAAGCTTGCCATGAAAGCAGTGAAAGCAGTTTTTGACTCTTCATCTTGTAAAAGAATGTTGATCACATCTTTCACTTTACTTGGATTGGGAGAGTTTGAGGAGGATAGCATCTCAGTTGAAGGTTTTGGCATTTGAGCTTTAGGTGAAGACTGTGGTTGTGGTTGAGTGGAGTAAGCAGGTGTACTGGTGAAGAATCCTGCTCCCACAAATAGATCACCTTCATCTTCAGGAGTGGATTGGTCTTTAGCCAAAAATGCATTCTCAACAGTATTTGCTGGTGAAGCAACATACTTATACTGAGTTGTTAATGCATGTCTATCATTATTTCTTGAGCTCTCATCAATTTCTACAGATTCAATTTTAGCAATGAGCAGATCAAGATCCATTGGAAACTTCTCAGTATGTTTTAATAAAGTGACAGTTTGTTTCCAAGAAGATGGTAGTGCATTCAGAAGTCTATTGTTTAAGTCCTCAAGATCATTCTTGATTCCCAAAGTAGACATCTCTGTAGTTAATTGCACAAACCTGTTCATCATTTGGTTTATTGTTTCTCCTGAGATGTGCTCAAAAAGTTCCAATTGCCTTTTCAGTTTCTGCTTTTTCAGATCTTGAATCTCTTTCCCTCCTTCACATATAATCTTCAAGGCTTTATACATTGTATATCCAGTCTGATAGTTTTCAAGCCTTGAAATAACTTCCAGTGGTAGTCCTTTACACATGAGAGAATATGCTTTGATGTCATTCTTTACCTTTTTTAAATCATCACCATGAAGATTATCTTCTGGATAAGGCTCTTGTGAATCTTTAGAATACACAAATCCTCTATCTGGACCATCAGTAGTCACAGGAATGTATGGACCCTTTTCAATTGATTTCCACAGATCAGTGTCTATGGAATTCAAATGATGTTTCAGCCTAAGAGACCAATTTTTAAAATCAGCTCTGTTTTTAAGTTTTGGAACTCTATTCTCAGAATCTTCTGATTTAGCCATTTTTTTATATTTTTGTTGTTTTTAATCTTTTGAATTAAGAAATGAAAAGAAAAAATATTTTTGGATTTTTGAAATTTTATGAAAAATTTCTAAGTGTTAAGGCTGAAAAGTCTGAAACAGTAGTCAAACACCCAACAGTGATGATACGACTAGCAGTGAAATGTCCAACAGTGGTAATACGTCCAATAGTTAAACGTCCAACAGTGGTGATAAGTCCAACAGTGATGAGTCTAAGGGATTGCCTTAGAAAAATTTCCAACACAATGCTGAAACTACCAACAGTAGTTATATGACCACAAGCTGAAACGACCAACGGTGGTTATATGTCTAACAGTGGTTATACGGCTAAGGTAAAACGACTGAAACAGTTGAGAAAAGTCCAACAGTTCTCAAACGACCAACCACTTAGGCAAATTTCAGTGTTTTTCATCCCTAATACGGCACATTCATCAGATTCACCTGAATGTAACGAATTCAGAAATCTCAAAATCCTTCAATTGTTGATGAATTGAACTGAAATTTCGCAATTAGTTCATGATTATACCGATAATCAATCCTATAACCTCAATTTCAGTGATTATCAACAACATTCTATGAATTTCAGAGATTTTAGGTCGAACACTCAAGAACACTCAGTCGAACTGTTTTTCACTAATTTGCTCGATTTTTTATGAGATAAACTGCAATTTGTGATTCAAAACATGTTTCTGATGATGAAACACAGCTTCGATTCACACTATTTCACTTGAATTGTCAATTGATGTCACACCCTCAATTTCCACGAACGGGGTTTTACCGTTAGGCGTGTGACATACCAGGATCTCAGACACAGTCATATCGAACGACACTATATGAATTTAAAATAAACATTTGACTTCATTCAACAGAACATAAACAAAGTTTACAATAGTGCGGAAGCATGTACAAAAGTTGTAAATCCATTACAATACTATTACAAAAATCATGTTTAGACAAAATGTTTAATGCTGAAAATAAACTAGATGAATGCATGTCCTGAGTGCATTTCCTGAAGCGTGCCTCAAAAGCTTATGCGTTCCTGTGACCTGAGAAAACATGCTAAAATGTGTCAACATAAAGTTGGTGAGTTCACAGGTTTAATTCAACAAGGAATGTATTCGTAAGCGTTTCCATATTTTGTGTTTCAATGGTTTAGTACATAAAGCATATCGTTAGGTAGCTAGCCTATGTTCTTGTTACTTAGCGTTTCGAACCGAAGCTAACTGTTTACGTCCTATTTGTGTTTCCACCACGTCTTAACCGACCGTGGCAATCGTATGTTTCGTCATGTCTCATCAGACCATGACAATGTGTTTTCCACCACGTCTTAACCGACCGTGGCAATCGTATGTTTTATGTTTCCACCACGTCTTAACCGACCGTGGCAATCGTATGTTAGGTCAATTTGGCACCCGTTTGACCTCCAATCAAGCTAGCGCGACTAGCCCGGGCGGGGTTTGTCAGACCCAGTAGTACTACTCAAAATTACCTCGCTAATCCCATTACTAACGGTTCGAGTGTGTCAGGACATGTTGTGTGTGTTTGCACTAACGTAACAAGCGATATCAATATTACTACAACCATTTAAGTAAATGTAAGTCTGTTTGCATGTTTTCTCCCCCAAAAGGAAAGAGATGTAAAATAGGGGCCGTGAAACTCACAGATGATGTAGCAAGTGTGTAGGATGCAAGTCTCCCAAGTGTTGTTTTACGATGCGCTGTCAAACACCTATTGACAGTTGTGTTACGCGTTAATGTTGTGTTTAGCGTTAATAGACATGTTTAGTCGGGTCGGGTCGCATGGGTTCGGTCGTGGGTATCACACACACAAGCAGTCATAGACTTATTAGACTTCATGTAGATTTCAAATGGGTTGTTGATATTTGTAAACAGTTAGGTTGTTTCGAGTTGAAAAGCATATGTCTGTTGATTGCGTTGACTTTAATCTTTGTGATCAAGAAATGACATTTTTATTGATGTTAACTTATCGTCCCATGATAGACACATCGCACACCAGAAAAATTCACTCAAATGACTCCAATCGCATAACAAGGCTAGACGCACGACTGGACACTTCATTCGCACGAATGGGCCTTCAATCGTACGAATCAACTTCCCTCGTACGATTGAACCCTCATTCATGCGACTCAGCCTTCAATCGTACCACACATCACTCATTCACCCGAATCAATAACCAATCGCACGAATGAACCTTCATTCGTGCGGTTGGACCTTCAGTCGGGTGATACTCAGTCGCACACATTCATTCGGTTGACTCAATCGCACGCATTCATTCGGTTAACTCAGTCGTACGGTTTCATTCGCACGTCTCACCCCAGTCGCCCCGATCAATCGCACGATGGGACCGGTCGTATGACTCAACCGCACGATGGGACCAGTCGCATGACCCAATCCCACGGCTGGCCCAGTCGCGGACTGCAGCAGGTCGTGACTGCTGGGTGGGTCGAACAGCCTTCGGCGGTCCCGTGCTCGGTTTTCTCACAATCAAGACTTCCAGAAACACTCTCCTAACATGTCTAAGTGAAATGCACACGCTGATTGACCTCATAAGCACCCCCACGACCACATGCATTCGGGTTGAACCCGAACACCCGAATCCCATACTTGCAGTAGTGAAACGGGTGATAAAACGGATGGAAATGGTCGCCTACCTGCTGGGAACGTGATTGCTCAGCTATTGCGTGGTTTAGCCGGCGAAAACGGGCTCAATCGGGTGGAATTTGGTGCTGGAGTGAAGAATCAGAGAGAAAGAGAGCGTAAGGGAGAAAGAGCAGAGTGTGAGTGTTTGGGGCTGGTGGGTGGGTATTTATACCCAGCCCCAGTTTGCCAATTTGGTAGGTTTAGCCCCTGCACTTTAGGTACCTAGTTTCCCAAATTTTGTTTCGGTTGATAACGACATTGATGAGCGAGCCCTATTAATTAATAGGATTCCTTAGGTAATCTCGTTTATGTGAATCCTCTACAGGCACCCACGTTAGTATTTTATCATAATTCGTTTAACGATGTCCGTGGTGGTGTTTGTATACGTTTCAAGTATTTACGAGTACGGGTCAATGTTAACGACAACGGTCTAATTTATGTTAGTTTGAAATTACGGGGTGTCATATCATCCCCTTGTTGCAGGAATTTTCATCCCGAAAATTAGTACATCTTGTTACGTGGTTTTTACGGGGTAGTACAAGGCTCAATAGTGTGTGACGCGTGTGGAATGGAGTACCTATGTATCTAAGAGGTAGGTGCCTGGTTTTGGAACAGTTGAGGGTACTTCCTCTTCATCTGATCCTCACGTTCCCAAGTAAATTCTGGTCCACACTTTGAGTTCCAACGGATTTTGACGATAGGGATACGACTATGTTTGAGCGTCTTGACCTCTCGGTCCATGACTTCCACTGGTTCCTCGACGAAATGTAGTTGTTCGTCCACATGTATCTCGTCCAACGGGACGATAAGAGTCTCGTCTGCAAGGCACTTCCTCAGATTGGAGACGTGGAACACATCGTGTACCTCACGGAGTTCTTCGGGTAGGTTCAGCTGATAGGCCACGGGGCCAACTCGTTTGACAATCTCAAATGGTCCCACGTACCTAGGACTTAGCTTCCCATGCTTACTGAAACGGATCACACCCTTCCAAGGTGACACTTTCAAAAGCACCTTGTCACCTATTTGGAATTCCAACGGTCGGCGACGCTTGTCAGCGTAGCTTTTCTGTCGGTCACGGGCTGCTGCCATACGGTTACGGATTTGCACGATCTTCTCAGTCGTCTCGTGCACAAGTTCAGGGCCGGTGAGTTGACTTTCCCCAACTTCCGCCCAACAGATAGGTGATCGGCACTTACGCCCATAAAGTGCCTCAAATGGAGCAGCTTTGATCGATGTGTGGTAGCTATTGTTGTAAGAAAACTCGACTAGCGGTAAGTGGGTTTCCCAACTGCTACCGAAATCTATGACGCAGGCACGTAACATGTCTTCTAGAGTCTGGATCGTACGCTCACTTTGGCCATCGGTTTGGGGGTGGTACGCGGTGCTCATATCCAGCCGCGTTCCTAGTGCTCGTTGTAAGGACTGCCAGAAGTGTGAAGTGAATCGAGCGTCACGATCAGAGATAATGGAAACCGGCACACCATGCCGAGAGACTATTTCCCTTAAGTAGATACGAGTTAACTTTTCCATGCAATCAGTCTCACGGATTGCCAGGAAGTGCGCGGATTTCGTCAAGCGATCCACGATCACCCAAATGGTGTCGCATCCGCTGGGAGTTCGAGGAAGTTTCATGATAAAGTCCATGGATATCTGTTCCCACTTCCATACTGGTATTTCCGGCTGTTGGAGTAAACCAGACGGTCGTTGATACTCTACCTTGACCTTAGAACAGGTCAAACATATGCCCACGTAGGTGGCGATACTGCTTTCATGTTTGGCCACCAGTAAAGAACCTTCAGGTCGTGGTACATCTTGTCTGAACCTGGGTGGACTGAGTACCGCGATTTGTGAGCTTCGTCCATTACCAATTCTCGTAGGTTTCCATACGAGGGAATCCATGTTCGATCCATAAAGTAGCGGATTCCGTCAGGCTTGGTTTCTAGTTGCTTCTCCATACCTCGTAACGATTCGGCTTTCAAATTCTCGTCTTTTAACGCCTCAAGTTGAGCATTGCGGATCTGGTCGGGTAAACCGGTGCGAATGGTAAGTTGCAATGCTCGAACTCGTCTTGGCTTGGGCGTTTCCTTCCGACTCAGGGCGTCTGCTACTACATTGGCCTTGCCCGGATGATACTTGATCGTACAGTCATAGTCGTTTAACAACTCGACCCAACGACGTTGTCTCATATTTAGCTCCTTCTGTTCAAAGATGTGCTGGAGACTCTTGTGATCGGTGTAAATGGTGCACTTGGTACCGTACAAGTAGTGTCTCCATATCTTGAGTGCAAATACCACAGCTCCCAGCTCTAGGTCGTGTGTCGTGTAGTTTTTCTCGTGTATCTTCAATTGTCGTGATGCATAGGCAATCACCTTATTGCGCTGCATCAGTACGCAACCGAGGCCTTGTATGGAAGCATCACAGTAAACAACAAAATCATCGGTTCCCTCAGGCAGGGATAGAATCGGTGCTGTACAAAGTCTCTGCTTCAGAATCTGGAATGCAGATTCTTGTTTATCACCCCAATCGTACGTAGTACCTTTATGAGTCAATGCGGTGAGAGGTTGAGCAATCTTCGAGAACCCTTCGATGAACTGTCGGTAGTAGCCAGCCAGCCCAAGAAACTGTCGTACCTCGGTCGGTGTCTTAGGTAGCCCAGTTCTTGATAGCTGCTATCTTTGCCGGGTCAACGTGTATCCCATTCTCATTGACCACATGACCCAAGAAATGGACCTCTCGCATCCAGAAGTCACACTTTGAAAGTTTTGCATACAACTGTTCTCGTCTCAACAGCTCCAGAATCAGTCTAAGGTGTTCTTCGTGTTCTTCTTTATTCCTTGAATAAATAAGGATGTCATCGATGAAGACAATGACGAACTTGTCTAGGTAGGGTTTGCACACTCGGTTCATTAAGTCCATGAAAACCGTTGGTGCGTTGGTCAACCCGAATGGCATAACCAAAAACTCGTAGTGACCATACCTCGTTCAGAAAGCAGTCTTTGAAACGTCTTCTTCTCGAATCCTTAGTTGGTGATAACCCGATCTTAGGTCTATCTTTGAATAGTAACTCGACCCTTGTAGTTGGTCGAACAGATCATCGATACGCGGGAGAGGATAACGGTTCTTAATTGTCGCCTTGTTCAATTCTCTGTAATCGATACACATGCGAAAAGTTCCGTCCTTCTTCTTGACAAACAGAATTGGGGCTCCCCACGGTGATGAGCTAGGTCTGATAAAACCTTTATCCAACAGTTCCTGCAGTTGTGTAGACAGCTTTTGTAGTTACCTCGGAGCTAATCTGTACGGTGCCCTCGCGATAGGGGCGGCTCCCGGAACCAAATCAATTTGGAATTCGACCTGGCGGTGCGGTGGAAGGCCGGGTAGGTCTTCAGGGAAAACCTCAGGATAATCACGTACAACTGGGATGTCTTCAATTTTCTTTTCCTCGGTTTCTTTTTCAGTGACCATGGCTAAGAAAGCGGTAAGACCCTTACGCAAACACTTCTGAGCTTTCATGTGGGAGATGATTCCAGAGACCATGCCACTCCTTTCGCCCTGAACTGATAGAATTTCACCACTAGGAAGTGGTATGCGTACGATTTTTTTCTCCATAGATGATTTCAGCTTGATTCTTGGATAGCCAGTCCATGCCCACAACTACGTCAAAACTACCAAGTGTGACAGGCATCAGATCTATATCTATCTCATGACCACATAATCCTAGTCTGCACCCCTTGGCGATTTGAGTTGCCTCGATTAGTTTTCCGTCAGCTAATTCTACCACATTACTAGGTTCCATGACAGCTAGGGTTACATCTAAGAACTTAATGAACTTGTTGGAAACAAAACTCCTATCAGCTCCAGTATCAAATAGTATGGAAGCAAAACAACCATTCAGGGGAAACGTACCAGTAACCACATTCTGGTCATCCCTTGCCTCGCCGGAACCGATCACGAACGCACGACCCTTGGCATTGCCCCCATTATTACCCTTGTTTCCACCCCTCAGCTGTGGGCAATCCTTCCTGTAGTGTCCCTCCTTACCACATTCATAACAGGCTCTAGTCACTCCACCCTGGCGTTGTTGTTGGGGTTGTTGTTGCTGAGCCATTATTTCACCCCGGCAATCTTTGGCTGCGTGTCCCATCTTTCCACATCTCTGACAACGAAGTCGATCACATGGGCCATGATGATGGAGGTTGCACCGGTTACACCTAGGGTTCTTGCCCGCGTAGCTGCTCGAACCCTGACCATAATTGTTGTTGTTGCTGTTCGGGTTGTTGTGGGTGAAGTTTCTTGATGGGTCAAACTTTTTGGTCGGTTGTTGTTGGGGGTTGTTGGAGCTTGAAGACTTGCTGTTGTTACCTTCCCATTTTCTTTTGTGATCTGATGAACCAGAAGCAGAGCCACGTTTAGGCAGAGTGCCTTGTGCCACTGCCTGGTCGGTGAGTTTGTGAGCCAGTCGGATGGCCTGCTGGATAGTGACAGGATCAGCAGCCATCACACTAGCCTGGATTTGAGGGGCCAAGCCATCAATGTACTTTTCAATCCGTTTGTAGGCCGGAGTTACCATCTGCGGACATAATGCTGCCAACTCGTGCGAACGAGTCGTGTACTCCTCGATGTCAGAACCAATCATCTTTAAATTCCAAAATTCTGCCTCCAGTTTCTGGACTTCGTTCCTGGGGCAGTACTCTTATTTCATTAGAATCTTGAAGTCTTCCCATGGCATACCATTTGCAGCACCAAGTCCTAAGGTTTGGACTTGTGAATTCCACCATGTCAGGGCTGGTCCCTCCAATGTGTCGGAGGCGTATTTGACCCGATTTCCATCAGGACAGCTGCACATGGCAAACATTGACTCAAGTTTCTCTAGCCAGCGAAGCAGTGTGACAGCACCCTCTGAGCCGCTGAAAGAATGAGGCTTGCAATCCATAAACATCTTGAAGGTACAGACTGTTGGACCTCCCTGGTTCGGATTCTGGTCGTTGTGGCCCTGATTGCGGGCCTGCTCATAAGCTGCAAGCGCATCAGCCACGCGCTCGTTGATGATAGCATTCAGCTCGGCTTGAGTCAGGGTGATATTTCCTCGTCCACCCAGGCGTCCCGCTCTTCTTCCAGACATGACTTCTTCAATACACAACACACATTAATCAATAACCGGATAACAATTATTGACAGTAATATATGTATCATGCTAGTAAGAATGAGGGGTTTGTTTGCACATCGATAGTAGGGATTTATGAGGATCCGAGGCCTTATGCCTCCTAAGTGTGGAATTTGAAAATTTGTACTGGCCATTCCCGTTATCACCCAATAGAGTTGCCAAAGTTCTCATGCACGACAAATTACAATTACGTGTGCACCCGTGATTCTAATTTGCTTTGCATGGTCACACATGGTTCCTCCTATTCGAGATAACATGCCTTGTCCAGTACCGAGTGTTATCAATGATAAAAGCATCAAAGATGTATTTGTTATACCAAGAGTCAAGTAACTAAATTGTACAAGAGATTCAGTTTAGGTAACAACGGGAATCAAGACAATTTGGCCTCTTTCCCTCCGTAGTTCTAGGTGTTTGGATGTCCAAGTCCGATTCTCTAATCGACTTGAATATCTTAGTTGTCCCTCGTTTACTGCTCGGACTAGCGTAAAGGATAGGATATGTTGGGAATAGTAACAAGTGTGAGCGAGTTGGAAGAGTGAGGTGTTGTTCTTTTTGTTTGTCATCGTTATGCTTATCGCGTGTGTTAGAAAAGAGTTTCGGGTTCTAATCATGGAAATGTTTGATTCAATTCGCTGTTGCTTTCACTCCGCGAGTGAAGGATCAAGTGTATGCGTTGGTTGTGAGCGAGCGGGATTCTCCGCCCCTCTGTCAGCCGATAATGACACACATGTCATACCCATAGTGTTATGTTTGCTCAGCAGTGTAATGTCAGTACGCCCGAAGGTTGTTTGCACAACAGTGGTAACCGTGTAAAGAGTGTCTGTGTAATACTAGTGTTGTGTCTAAGGCTATAGTCTAGTGCAATGCAATCCTAGTTCTCTATAACCTGTGGCTCTGATACCAATCTGTCACACCCTCAATTTCCACGAACGGGGTTTTACCGTTAGGCGTGTGACATACCAGGATCTCAGACACAGTCATATCGAACGACACTATATGAATTTAAAATAAACATTTGACTTCATTCAACAGAACATAAACAAAGTTTACAATAGTGCGGAAGCATGTACAAAAGTTGTAAATCCATTACAATACTATTACAAAAATCATGTTTAGACAAAATGTTCAATGCTGAAAATAAACTAGATGAATGCATGTCCTGAGTGCATTTCCTGAAGCGTGCCTCAAAAGCTTATGCGTTCCTGTGACCTGAGAAAACATGCTAAAATGTGTCAACATAAAGTTGGTGAGTTCACAGGTTTAATTCAACAAGGAATGTATTCGTAAGCGTTTCCATATTTTGCGTTTCAATGGTTTAGTACATAAAGCATATCGTTAGGTAGCTAGCCTATGTTCTTGTTACTTAGCGTTTCGAACCGAAGCTGACTGTTTACGTCCTATTTGTGTTTCCACCACGTCTTAACCGACCGTGGCAATCGTATGTTTCGTCATGTCTCATCAGACCATGACAATGTGTTTTCCACCACGTCTTAACCGACCGTGGCAATCGTATGTTTTGTGTTTCCACCACGTCTTAACCGACCGTGGCAATCGTATGTTTTGTGTTTCCACCACGTCTTAACCGACCGTGGCAATCTTATGTTAGGTCAATTTGGCACCCGTTTGACCTCCAATCAAGCTAGCGCGACTAGCCCGGGCGGGGTTTGTCAGACCCAGTAGTACTACTCAAAATTACCTCGCTAATCCCATTACTAACGGTTCGAGTGTGTCAGGACATGTTGTGTGTGTTTGCACTAACGTAACAAGCGATATCAATATTACTACAACCATTTAAGTAAATGTAAGTCTGTTTGCATGTTTTCTCCCCCAAAAGGAAAGAGATGTAAAATAGGGGCCGTGAAACTCACAGATGATGTAGCAAGTGTGTAGGATGCAAGTCTCCCAAGTGTTGTTTTACGATGCGCTGTCAAACACCTATTGACAGTTGTGTTACGCGTTAATGTTGTGTTTAGCGTTAATAGACATGTTTAGTCGGGTCGGGTCGCATGGGTTCGGTCGTGGGTATCACACACACAAGCAGTCATAGACTTATTAGACTTCATGTAGATTTCAAATGGGTTGTTGATATTTGTAAACAGTTAGGTTGTTTCGAGTTGAAAAGCATATGTCTGTTGATTGCGTTGACTTTAATCTTTGTGATCAAGAAATGACATTTTTATTGATGTTAGCTTATCGTCCCATGATAGACACATCGCACACCAGAAAAATTCACTCAAATGACTCCAATCGCATAACAAGGCTAGACGCACGACTGGACACTTCATTCGCACGAATGGGCCTTCAATCGTACGAATCAACTTCCCTCGTACGATTGAACCCTCATTCATGCGACTCAGCCTTCAATCGTACCACACATCACTCATTCACCCGAATCAATAACCAATCGCACGAATGAACCTTCATTCGTGCGGTTGGACCTTCAGTCGGGTGATACTCAGTCGCACACATTCATTCGGTTGACTCAATCGCACGCATTCATTCGGTTAACTCAGTCATACGGTTTCATTCGCACGTCTCACCCCAGTCGCCCCGATCAATCGCACGATGGGACCGGTCGTATGACTCAACCGCACGATGGGACCAGTCGCATGACCCAATCCCACGGCTGGCCCAGTCGCGGACTG
This sequence comes from Flaveria linearis, assembly GCA_024085815.1. Taxonomy (NCBI): domain Eukaryota; kingdom Viridiplantae; phylum Streptophyta; class Magnoliopsida; order Asterales; family Asteraceae; genus Flaveria; species Flaveria linearis. The sequence goes on from CM044001.1 coordinate 40,403,202, forward strand.
CAGCAGGTCGTGACTGCTGGGTGGGTCGAACAGCCTTCGGCGGTCCCGTGCTCGGTTTTCTCACAATCAAGACTTCCAGAAACACTCTCCTAACATGTCTAAGTGAAATGCACACGCTGATTGACCTCATAAGCACCCCCACGACCACATGCATTCGGGTTGAACCCGAACACCCGAATCCCATACTTGCAGCAGTGAAACGGGTGATAAAACGGATGGAAATGGTCGCCTACCTGCTGGGAACGTGATTGCTCAGCTGTTGCGTGGTTTAGCCGGCGAAAACGGGCTCAATCGGGTGGAATTTGGTGCTGGAGTGAAGAATCAGAGAGGAAGAGAGCGTAAGGGAGAAAGAGCAGAGTGTGAGTGTTTGGGGCTGGTGGGTGGGTATTTATACCCAGCCCCAGTTTGCCAATTTGGCAGGTTTAGCCCCTGCACTTTAGGTACCTAGTTTCCCAAATTTTGTTTCGGCTGATAACGACGTTGATGAGCGAGCCCTATTAATTAGGTAATCTCGTTTATGTGAATCCTCTACAGGCACCCACGTTAGTATTTTATCATAATTCGTTTAACGATGTCCGTGGTGGTGTTTGTATACGTTTCAATTATTTACGAGTACGGGTCAATGTTAACGACAACGGTCTAATTTATGTAAGTTTGAAATTACGGGGTGTCACAATTGATTACAGATTTCAGTGGATTTTTGAAGTTTCTATCTTCAACAGAACCTCAAAAACACTCAACCGAAAGCTCTGATACCAATTGATAGGATCAATTAGTGCAATCTGTATCAATTATATGAACAATTCAAAGCAAAATACAATCAATTGTAATCAAATCAAGACAAATCAACAAAATTCATATTCCATTGATAGCAAAGACGATTACAAATGATAGAGAGCAGTTCTCATAAAACATATGCAAAAACTTACAATCTATACTACGTCTAAGCTATTTATACTAGAACCTAAGGAACTAATTTACACAACTAGTCCCTACACTAGTATAAAATACAAAATAGACACTAAACAATAAAGACTAAATGTTAATCTTTTAAGGGACCTAACATTATGTTTACTGAATAAAAGTAATTAATTAATTTGAATTAATTAATGTCCAAGGTGAGGTCACTGTTAAGTCTCGGTTATCTAAAAGGAATATTATGTTTGAGAAACGTCAATCAGTCAAAACTCTTTAATCGTGTTAGTCAAATAAAGTCAAAATCCTAAAAACAAATTTATGTTTTTAAAAGTTAACTTTTTGAATCAAAAAGTGACTTTTTTAAAAATTCAAAAGAAGATTATGTTTCTTATTTGTTTTTTTATGATGAACCAACACAATCACTGGAGATTATGAAGGTTTGTGAATGCACAAAAACTAGGGTTTATCCTAGGGTTTGTTGGCGGCAGTGATGCTCTTCACAAAATCAGTAATCGATTTGTTGATTGAAGAATACAATCCTGATTCAAGTGTATATACACTTGAATATGATTATTTTAAACACTTTGCAGGACCGGGTGAAGGGCTTATGCACTTGTAGAACACAACAACACAAAGAGGAGAGTGTATTTCATCACTTAACAATTCAAATGGGGAACTGATAAGAATGAGTTTAGAGAACTTAGAAACACAAGATGTAAGTGAGACATAAACTAGAGCAATACACAAGCAGTTGGTTTTCAAGGTTTAAGTATATTGATCATCTAGTTCCTTACAATGTGGTTTACAAAGTTCAACTCAAAACTTACTTAGTTACAAGGACCAGAAAAATACTTATACTAAAACCTACAGCCGGATACTTTGAAGGCCAGCTGGATACATGAACTAGACCACAAAATCCATGTAGAGTCAAAAGGCAGATTGCCTTTTGACTAGTGAATATGACATGCCATAGCTCACATCCTAATATATTAGAAAAAGGATAAACAACAAAAAATGGAAAGTTACAGACTCAAGACCTCAATGTACAGTTTATCAAAAGCATGGACCTTTTCACCAACTCATGAAAAGGTTGGTGACTTATCAGAGTGGCAGCGGAAAGTTGTTCAGTTTTAGGTAAAAAGTACATCAGATAAAGCATGTAATATAAAAGTCTTCGGAAGAAATCTTAAATGGTTGGCTTCGGAAGACTTTGTCCTTGAAGCTTCGAAAGACTTCATCTTTTGGCTTCGGAAGATATTGGTCTTGGCTTTGGAAGATTTCACACTTAGAATAATTTCTAAGTTAGTGTGAATCTTCCGAAGCATTCCTCTTCAGTGTACATGTGCATGCATGAAGGAAAGACTTTAAGTGTTTGGGTTGCATCAGCCTTACTAATAACCTTACAAACTCCCCCTAGGCTGATGCTACCAAAACACCTAAAGACTCTAGATATTGACAGTCCTCATTATGATGATGACCATCCTTTCTTCATGAGATGGTCAGGATCACTCAAACTCTCATAGTATCTTCTCTTGTCAAAGAGATCATGCAGAGGTAGACTGAACATATCCTGCCATGTGTAGACATGTTCAATACCTTGATCTCTTATGACATGCCATCTCTCTGGATTTGTGGTATGTGTCCAAGATATGATGGGTCTTCCTGATGCTAGAGGAGCTGCTTGAATTGGAGTTGGTGGAGCATCCTCTTGTTGCACATCCTCAGGATGTTCTGACTCATCCTGTGGTTTGGATGTGGATGTTTCCTTCTTCTTCTTTTTGACTTTGGTTTGGAAACCATCCTTTTCCTCCCCTTTGAACTCTTTAACTGAGAAGACTGGCCTGCAGCACCTGATTGATCTTCTTTGTCTTTCTCAGTTGGGTCTTCCTCTCTCATAGGTTTAGATTGAGAGGGGACAGATCCCTGCAGTGGATCAGAAGTAGAAGTTTGTTGGGATTCAGCAGGAGTTCAGGTTCTGTTGTCTTAGGTGTTTCAACCTTAACCTCCACTTCCTGAGGGACCTGACTTGGTGGGGAGTGTAAGTCAACAAGTTCACCTCTTTTGATCTTCTGCTTGATCACCCTGATATGCTCATCCATAGTAAATAGAGACATGGGACCAAGTCTCCTTCTGGAGAATCCATATAGTTTCAAGAAGCTCATCATCTTCTGTCTGTCAGCAGACTTTTTCAGATTCTTATGGATGATGGTTCTTGATTTTACAGCTTCTTCCCTTAACTTCCTTTTGGTGTTCTTTCTTTCTTTGGCTACATCAAGTTCAAGTTGTTTGAGGTTCTCAAACTCAATGTAGTCAAAGGGTAAGGGAAGAAGTGTATCAGCTTGATACAGGCCTGCACACACTCAATAGCTTGTGCAGGGGTTCGTTTGTGTTTTCTTTGGTAGGTGAGGGTGATTTGTGGCTGTTTTGGTGCTTGGGATGTAGAAGTTGTGGGATCAACACTAGCTTGTGTTGCTAGGTTGTCACCTTGAGCAATGAGCTCTAACATTTTTGGACAAGGGCTATTTCTACCCTAGAAAAGCCAACAGTTAGCTTCTTCAAGATTTTAAAGATGTCGGGCTTCATCTGTCCCAATTTAAGAATATTACCTGTTTCCCTCAACTGTGAGCCCAGTTCACAATTGAGAATGTATTGAATATATCTAGGAAACATGCAATATTCTAAGGAGAGATCTTCAGGAATATGGTCCCATCCTCCATGCTTGTTAGACAAGCTGTGGATGACCACATGAAGTAAATACTTCCACTTAGATGAGACATTCCCTTTCCTCAAGGTCTTTACAGAGAAATCTTCTTCATAACCCATCTGCTCAAAAGAATGGTTGACAACTTCTTTTGGGAAAAATATCTCACCTTCTTCATCATCCAGCTGAAGATGAGTGTTGATGATGACCGGAGTGATGAAGACTTTTCTTCCCTGCACTGTGGCAGACAATGCCTTCTCCGCATCCAAAATGACCTTTTGGCAGGTCTTCCAGAATTCAAGCAAATGATCCTCATAGAGAGGAGGATCAATGGTAAGGGAGGTGAGGTAGTTAGACAGGGCAAGAATTGGCATACCTCTGAGAAATGGGGATCTTTCTCAGAGCTTAATAGTGCAACCTGATTGTGTTGCTTGTGTAACTGCATAGAAAAATCTAGGTCATTTCGTCTGTCAAGGTTAGCCATTTTAAGTAAACTTAGATGTGAAGGAAGGATGAATGAAGGCGGTTTCAGAGAGAAATCTTAGATTTTAGGTTTGGAGAGAAGATGAAGATGATAAAAAGAGAGGGAACCGACAGGGTTTATATGTGAAAAGGATTTGAGACAAAGTTAATGAAAGAGAGTAAACTTTGAAATCCGGAAGGCGGTCCCACCTCTGAAAAAGTAGTTTGCTTTTTGCTCAAAAGTTATTTTCTTGGAATTCGAAAATCTTCCAAAGGTAAAATGTATTCGGAAGTTTTAATGAAAAAGCTTCCGACGCCAAAATAGCTGCGGAAGAATTTCTCAAAGAGTTTTGACAAATTTGCTTCGGAAGATAATTTTTAAACGGGGATGCTTTGTTCCATAAAAACAAAGCTTCCGAGAGTTAATAACCTTCAGAAGAAAAATGATCCTTAAAAATATATAAGTGCCTAAGAAAGTTTTTTATGCTTCGGAAGATATTTTAGAAATTTCTTCAGAAGGTAAGTTTTACTTAGACAGTTATTTGTCTTGAAGGGATATTTTCTTCCTAAGATAAAAAGCATATCTTCCGAAAGATGAAAATTTGTCAAAAATCGATGAAAAACTCTTCAACTAGTTTTTATCCTTAGATAACATGAGCTTATGAAGGTGATAGACTAGACAACTTAGGACACACAAATTTTAAGAAATAAAATGAATTAGTTTTTATGTGTTTTGTCCTTGAGTGCTGCACAGGATTCTCAGTGATAGAGATAGTACTGTTGTTGTCTATATGAATAGGAGTCTCCTTGAAGTTGAAACCATAGTCAAGCATCTGATTATGAATCCAAAGCACTTGAGCACAACAATTTGCATCAGTAATGTATTCAGCTTCAGCAGTTGATGCGGAGACACAAGATTGTTTCTTGCATTGCCATGAGACAACCCTTCCACCAAGGAACTGTCATCCCCCAGATGTAGACTTTGCAGTCATATTGCATCCACCATAGTCACTATCTATATATGCATATAGATTGAAGTCAGAATTTTTGGGATACCAGAGGCCTAGTTTTAGGGCACCTTTGAGGTATCTTAGAATTCTATTGACAGTGATGAGGTAAGACATCTTGGGGTTGGCTTGATATCTTGCACAAATGCATGTGCCAAACATGATATCAGGCCTGCTAGCTATAAGATACATAAGAGACCTAATCATAGCCCTATAAAGGTGTTCATCCACACACTCCCCCTTAAGAACAGTCCCAAAGGAGTGGTTTCTTGCTATGGGTGTCTTAGCAATCTTACAATCAGTCATGTTGAATCTTTTGAGTATATTCTAGACATACTTTGACTGACTTATGAAGATTCCATCTTCAACTTGCTTCACTTGACTGCCCAGAAAGAAATTTAATTCCCCCATAGAACTCATTTCAAATCTATCTTTCATCAGCTTCTCAAAGTCTTTGCAGAGCCTTGGAATAGTTGAACCATAGATGATGTCATCTACATACAATTGAACTAGCAGTAAGTCATTTCCCTATCCTTAGATGATGAGAGTTCCATCTATAGTACCTCTTCTGTATCCATGCTTGTAGAGATACTGAGATAGAGTCTCATACCACTTTATTGGTGCTTGGTGTAGCCCATAGAGAGCCTTATCAAGCTTGCAGACATAATTAGTGTGATCAGGATTTTGCAAAACCAGGTGGTTGTTTGACATACACCTTTTCATCAATCACCCCATACAGAAAAGCACACTTGACATCAAGTTGATAGGCCTTGAAGTTCTTTGATGCAGCAAATGCCAAGAATATCCTAACAGCTTCTAGTCTTGCTACAGGAGCAAAGACATCAGTGTAATCAATTCCTTCTTCTTGTGTGCATCCTTGAACAACCAGTCTAGCTTTATTCTTAATGACAATACCTCTATCATCTTTCTTATTCCTAAATACCCATTTGGCTCCTATAGTAGTCTTCCCATGAGGAAGAGGACATAGGTTCCAAACCTTCTGTCTCTTGAATTGAAGTAGCTCCTCCTGCATGGCTTCAATCCAACTTCCATCCTTCAGAGCCTCATCAACTTTCTTGGGCTCTATCTAGGACAAGAAACAAGAGTGTAGACAAACATTTGCTTCATGGGTTTGTCCTCTTGTTCTTACCCCGGTGTCAACATTTCCAATGATGTTTATGGTAGGATAGGACTTGTGGATCCTTAACTGAGAGATCACAACAAGTTGCTGAGATGGATCTAAAATAGAGAAATTTAGATCTGGCATAGATGCTTCCTCCACCACTTCAACACACTTATCAAGAGAAACTTGATCCAATGAGTGTGTGACATCATTGATATGTTCATCTATGGGGTGGTTATCAGCATCAAGAAATTCTTGATCACTGTCACCACCTCCATCATCTTCTTCTGCATTTGAAGTTTCTTTGTATGTCTGTTGTGCCTCTAAGCTGGAAGTTGAGGGCATCTCAGATGGATCGGCTGTAGTTGTCATTGTTCTACTGATAGAAACCTTATTTGCTGAAGTAGTTACAACTGGAGCTGAAGATATATAACTTGAAGGACTTCTTAGCTCAAATCAAGGATCAGGATCACCTGGAGGTAGAATGTCCGTAGACCCTTAACATTCTCACAAGATTTGTTAAAACAGTTTGTAACTAAGTCAAGATCAAAAAGCCAATCCGGACCAGAACCTTTCACACTGGGAGTGTGCTCATTGAAAGTCACATTGGCTGACACCTCAACTACTCTAGTTCTGAGATTGTATACTCTATAAGCTTTAGCTTGAGAAGAGTATCCAATGAAGTGTCCATCATCTGATTTTTCAGCAAACTTGGAAATTTGATCTTTGGTATTCAAGATGATGCATGGACATCCAAATGACTTGAGAAAACCAATGAAAGGTTTTCTCTTGTGTCAAAGTTCATAACTGCACATAGCAGGCAGTGTTGAATGCCTCTGCCCAAAAGGTGATGGGCAGTTTAGAGTCAGATAACATGGTTTTAGCAGCTTCAATCAGTGTCCTGTTTCTCCTCCCAGCAACACCATTTTGCTGAGGAGTCCTGAGAGCACTGTATTGTCTTGTAATACCCTTTTTATCACAAAATGTATCAAGGATTTGATTCTTAAATTCAGTTCCTTGATCACATCTTATGGTTTTAACCTTGTGATCACATTGATTCTCAATTCTTATGATGAAATTCTTCAGAGTCTCAGGGGTCTCATCCTTAGTTCTAAGAAAGAAGACCCATGTGAATCTTGTAAAGTCATCTGTGATCACCAGACAGTAAGAGGTCCTTCCTAAACTCACTACACTGGTAGGGCCAAAGAGATACATATGTAACAAGTGTAGGGGTGTAGTGATGGAGTTTCTTTTCTTAGGCTTGTGAGATACCTTGTGTTGCTTCCCTTTCAGGCATGCAACACAATGGTCATCACTTGTAAACTCTTTCCTTGGCATTCCAGTTACCAAATCATTCTTAATTAGCTTATTCATGTTCTTAAGTTTACATGGCACATTCTTTTATGCCAAAGAAAAGACTTATCACTATTGGCTTTAGATAGAAAGCATGAAACTTCTCCTGAGGGAGATGTTTCCTGTAAATCCATCTTATACATGTTCCCTTTCTGGGGGCTCTATGCAGAATATGCTCATGAGGAATAATCACCCCAGGCTTGAGAACAATGCACTCATGCTTAGTAAAGAGCATGTTATGACTCTGATCACAAAATTAGGATACACTCAGAAGATTGTACCCAAGCTCCTTGACAAAGTTTACCTTCTCAATGCTAAGCTTACCATTTGTGACCTTGCCCCTTCCAGATATGTAACCTCCTTTATCTCCTCCAAAAGCAACTGGTCCTCCATCAATCCTATCAAAGTTTTGGAGTAGTAACCTATTCCCTGTCATGTGCCTGGAGCAACCACTATCAATGACCAGACATTTTTCTTTGTCTTGTGCTATTCCTGCACACAGAAAATGATTAGTTACATTTGGAAACCTAAGCCACATTAGTCTTAGGCACATCAAAGGAGATAGAAGGTAATGAAATAGTAATAGATCCTATGGTTGTGCTCTGGGGATCTGTTGATATTGTTGATGGAAAACTTTCAGTCACTTGGTCTTTCCTTGATTTCCACACCACCTTTGGAAGTTTGGACCTGAACTTAATCACTTCGGAAGCTTTTAAGACTTCGGAAATTTTGATGACTGAACCTTCAGAAGATTCTGCTAGCACTGCAGCACACTTTAGTGTTTCGGAAGCATTCCTTTCTTCCGAGACCAATTTTTCTTCCGAAGGCAATTTTCCACTTGCCTTCTTCTTTCCTTTGGTGCTTCCGTAGGAAATGGATTTTCCTTCTGAAGCTATGTTCTTCTTAGATCTCTTAGGATTCTCCTTCTTGGTCATATGAAGAGTACCTTTTGGATTGTATGGACAATCCATAGCAAGATGAGAAGTACTTTCACACATAACACAACTTATCTTTTTCTTCCCAAGAGTTTTCTTCTGAGAACAAGGCTGACTTTGATCACTTCCATTCTCCACCTTCATCTTTGCAGATGATGAGACATTCCCTTTGGACTTTGGACTATTCTTGAAGTTGGATGGTTCAGACTGTGTAGCAGTGGTACACAACGGATCAGCCTTCTTCTTGATGCTGAGAAGATTTGAACATGAACCAGAACTCTTTGTAGAAGAGTTGAGGTTTAAGTTTTCAGTCTTGAGCATATCAAATCCTGCAGAAATAAAGACTTGTTTCTGCTCAGAGTTAAAAGTGGCCTTGATCTCTTGAGCCTTCATAGCCTTTCTTTTGCTCTTTCTGGTCAATTTCTTCCTCATAGACTTAGTCATCTTAGGCTTCCTGCTCTCCTCTGAAGAATAGTGACCCTTCTTAGAATCCTCCTCTTCATTCTTCTCAGAGCAACTCTTCACTATCACTTCTTCATCCTCTTCACTCAAGGGGTCTATGTAAGGAAACTCATCTTCACAATTTCCACATCTAGGTGATCTTACAGACAAGATTGTGTGTGGAGGAGCTATCTCACTAGATCCCAGTCCCTGCCTATTTTGATAACAAACTTTTGCATGCAAGGATGAGGATATGATGTTCTTGAAGGTCTCTTCTTCAAGAACACATTTTTCTACCCTGGCTTTGCTGATCACCAGCTCAGCCTGGCATTCAGTTAGCTTAGTTATGAGATCTTTGATCTGAGTCCTCTAATTTGTATGCTCATGTTGTAAAACTGAAATGGTTTTCTTTAATTCCTCAATCTTTAACTTATAAGCATTTTCAATCTTTCTAAAATCAGAATTTAGTATGTTCAAGGACTCAAGATTAGATCTCATCTCTAGGTTATAAGACATGTATATGTTGACTTTAGTAATACATTCAGGAGTGCAAAGATGTTCCAATACCTTGGTTTCATCACGGTCAGCCATTAATGCTTGATTTGGAGATGCATCTTCCACCTGAAAGCTCCAGTCAAAGCCTCCTTCTTTAACAGCAACTGCAGCTTGCTGCTTTGGCTTCTCATTCTGGGTAGCTTTATCAATGTAGTTTGGTCTGGATTGTACTTTTCCACCATTTGTTCTTGGTGCCTTGCACTCCCTAGCAAAGTGGCCCATCAACTTACAGTTGTAACACTTAACCTTGCTTTTGTCCAGTCCAAACTTTCCACTAGCTGTATTGCTAGGAAACTTCCTTCCTGTCCTCTTATAGAATCTCTTTGCTCTATGAGTGTGAACAGCCATCTGGTGGACTATCTCCATATACTCCAGGTCATCTGGATGGATACAGTCCAGATCTTCAAGGGTGAATAGGAAGCTGCCACAACTTTAGGACACAAAGGCTTGAGAAAAACTTGTCTTTTGGAATGGGCTTCCTTGAGTATAGTTCTCCCTTGGTGTCTCCGGGAAGGTGATGAAAGGACCCTTTTATGAAATGTCAGGGTAGCATATGAGATGATGCTGGGGTTCTATACTATCCCTTTCAGTCACATGAAGGGCTGAACCCATTTGATTGCTGGAGATACTAGATGAACCTTGCATGTTCATCTCCATCTGGTATCCACTGAGAATGCCATACAACTCTATTTGAGTGAGAGTCTTAAGGTTCTCAGTTCTCTTGATTACAACACAGTAATGTGTCCATTGCCTAGGAAGAGAGGACATGAATTTCCTTACAGTGTCTCTGCTCTCAAGAGTTACTCTAACATCCACTAGAGTATCCGCAATCTCAACATACCTGAAGTATTGTTAAGTCACGGTCTCACCTGCTTTGAAGGTGAAATTTTCAAACTGCTGCTTCAGAAGATCCCTCTTGTTTTCCTTGGCTTCAGTAGAACCCTCATACATTAGTTTCAATGCATCCCACAGCTACTTAGCTGTTTTGCATTTCTTGAAACCTGTATATACAGATTTTGGAAGAGCAGTCTGAAGGGCTGTCATGGCCTTTTGATCAATCTCTACTCTCTTTCTATCTTCGTCTGAGTAGTTAGCCACAACTTGGGGATCATACCACCTCCAACAGCAGCTGAAGGAGTTTTTGGTATGTAAGATCTAGAGACAACAGATTCCCACATTCTTGAGTCTTGACACTTGATGAAACCTTCCATTCTTTGGCACCAAGTGTCAAAGTCATCAATAGTGATCAGTGGGGACTTTGTCATGGTTCCAGTTTCCATATCAGCTTTAGAGATAGCTGCGATTCGAAGGGTTAAGTATTTTGTGTGTGTGAGGGATCTTAAGATGGTGAGATCTTATATCAAGAGCCTGAGAAGTTTTGATACCAATTGTAGGACCAGGTGAAGGGCTTATGCACTTGTACAACACAACAACACAAAGAGGAGTGTGTATTTCAACACTTAACAATTCAAATAGGGAACTAATAAGAATGAGTTTAGAGAACTTAGAAACACAAGATGTAAGTGAGACAGAAACTAGAGCAATACACAAGCAATTGGTTTTCAAGGTTTAAGTATATTGATCTTCTAGTTCCTTACAAAGTGGTTTACAAAGTTCAACTCAAAACTTACTTAGTTACAAGGACCAGAAAAATACTTATACTAAAACCTACAGCCGGCCATACTTTGAAGGTCGGCTGGATACATGAACTAGACAACAAAATCAATGTAAAATCAAAAGGCAGATTGTCTTTTGACTAGTGATTATGACATGCCATAGCTCATATCCTAATATATTACAAAAAGGACAAAGTACATAAAGTGGAAAGTTACAGACTCAAGACCTCAATGTACAGTTTACCAAAAGCATGAACCTTTTCACCAACTCATGAAAAGGTTGGTGACTTATCAGAGTGGCAGCGGAAAGTGGTTCAGCTTTTGGTAAAAAGTACATCAGATAGAGCATGTAATATAAAAGTCTTCAGAAGAATCTGTCTTCAATGGTTGGCTTCGGAAGACTTTGTCCTTGAAGATTCGGAAGACTTCATCTTTTGGCTTCGGAAGATATTGGTTTTGGCTCTGGAAGATTTCCCACTTAGAATAATTTCCAAGTTAGTGTGAATCTTCCGAAGCATTCCTCTTCAGTGTACATGTGCATGCATGCAGGAAAGACTTTAAGTGTTTGGGTTGCATCAGTCTTACTAATAACCTTACACACTTTGAATGATTATAAATGTTCAAAACAATGTTCGTATGAAGAAAAATCGATGAAACAATACTCGATGACTGTTTTATCAAAAACCCTTAGAACTGATGAGATTTTTTAGGTTTTGTGATGATTCTATTTTATAAACAGTGTTTGAATGTTGTTTATGTTGGATTCTTTATGCCCAAGACACATAGAACATTGATGTGGTTAGTACGTCATGATCCAAGTCGGGTCATACCCAATAACAAGTTTAGCAAATACCAATAAATATTTAATTGATGATATGATCATGCAATTAAATAATTACACCAATTTAAAAAATGGGTTTTCTAAATAAGTTGCATATGAGGTAGAAAAACTTATAGAGATATTTTGTTCAAGGGTATTATTTGTAATGTTATTTAAATTAGTTAAGTAACATCAAGTAATAAAGTGTGTATGAGTTATAAAATTAAAAGGTTAATGTTATAACTTAACAAGAGACTAGTTAAATAAATTGTTTAATAAAATTTAGGGGGGAAATCCCTTTTGAAAGCCCATTTCGGCCGCCCCTTTATGGGTGGGGTGTTTCCTTGGTCTTGAAACTTGTTACTCTTGAACACACACACACTCAATCTCTCTCTCTTTCATACATGCAAAAGACCACCAAGAACAAGTTTTCTCTCTATTTTCTTGAAGAAACTCAAGGCTGAAATTCAGATTTGCAGCCCTCCTTGGTCGGTTTTTGGTGTCTAAAATCCTAGCAAAAGGGGCTTGCTTGATGCTTGAGGGTATGGATGCTTGAGGACACCTATCCTTGGTGTTTTGGTCGTTCAAGAACAGCTCCATCTTCATCAAATCTCACGTTTTTGACAGCTCGACAAAGGTTGTATCTTTTGTGTGTTTTGGTTGTTTTATTCTTCTTGATAGCTAGTTCATACACATATAAATAATCCTATGTTCTTCGGTTTGTTGAAATTAAGTTATGTGCCTTAATTTTCAGATTATAAAACATGATATTAAGGTTTTATTCCGCTGCGTTTTCAAGTTTAAATGGTTAAACTACTTTGATAATGTGTCCAACAATCCCAACAGTTTAGAACTTCAACAACACAAAATCTTCTACAAAATGCTCGAAAACGAACTAATGAATCATGTTTAATGCATTTGTTGAATGTTTGGAGGAGAAGAGAGATTTATGAAGATTTTCAGCTCAAAAATGTATGTTATGAATCTAATGAACCACGGATTCCATTGTGTTGAATAATAGAATCAAAAATTAGTTTTTGATTTGAGCAAATGCACTAATACCACCTGATGAAAAACTCTTAATCACTTGAACTTTATGAAGAAGAACAAGATCAAATGAGTTTTCCCCAAGGATCTTTTCAATCTCTCACAATATAACAACAGTTTGTTATATATTCAACACTCTATAATCATCACGCGGAAACCCATAATTAATGATATAAATATCCATATGTATATGATTGTATGTGTGTGCTTGAATGCTTGAATGATAATATTAAATGCTTGTTACTATTGAATGCTCAAAAGCTTACAAAGGATTAGGGTATACTACTATTTTTAGCCTATACAAAAAGCTATGTATAGTTACAAAAATGCCCTTATGTCAAATCTAATTACATATAACCTTAAGTCTAAGTATTGTCCGCTATGAATGATCATTGTCCGCTGTGGATGTATAAACGTTCGTTGTGCATGATCAATGAATTGTCCACGTTGTGTTAGTTATCCGCTGTGGACACTTGGTAAATGTTTGTCTTGTTGTGTCCGCTGTGGATGTGTTCATCAGCTGTGGGAACTTGTTCATCCGTTGTGAATACTTGGTCATCCGTTGTGAATACTTGGTCATCAGCTGTGAAGTACTTCATCCGCTGTGAGACTTGGACTTCTTCAGACTTCATTCGTTCTTCATCCACTGCCAACACATGCAAAAATTCCTTTTATCTACAAACCTGAAAAAGAAATTTACATAATGATTAGTGTTTGTTATGAATGTTAATGATACTAATGTGTTAGTTAATGACGTTTTGAATGCTAGAACACATTATGTTTGATTATGGCAAACATTATCCTTTTAATGGACTTATTGAGTTCAACATAATCGAAAGAGAAAGCATAAAAAGTAACTCCTCATACCAAGTTTACAACTAAATAAGTTAACTTAAATTTTAAGGATTATGAAAAACGAACCATACTAATGAAAAGAAATGAATGGTTCTAGTAATCAACTCAAGTTGAAGTGATATAAGGAATGACAACCCAAGAAATGACAAGTGGTATATCAGTTCCTTAATGCAAATAGGATGTGAAGATTATAGCTTTGAAGTAAAATGACGACTGGGACTCTTTCATTATCAAGAGAATATATTGACTTGGTTCGTTTATTCATAAGTTACAATGGTATTATGAATAGTCTATAGATCTATGGTTTAAAAAGAGTTAGTGGATTTAGAGCTTGTCAATCAGGCAAAAATGCCCAGAGATTATACTTTTGAGAAAATGTTAAAGCTTTTCAAAAGGAATAATAATTTTAAACCCTTTAAAAGAATACAATATCAAGACCAATGAAGCCTACATCAACACATTTAAGAAGGGAAAGAAAAACAATCCCTTATCTTTTGAAGACCTTATGTTATCCAAACAGATGACAATACCTAAAGTTAAAGAAAAGAGAAAAAATATTTTTGGAACTCGTAAGACTCTCCCAATATCAAATGTGGGTTATGATAAAGAAACCTTTGAGTTGGTGATTGACAGAGAATGAGACCACAAAAGGGGTCAACAGATAAGATTATGTTAGTACTTATGAAGTGAGGCTTCTCGATGAATCCTAGATTCATTTCATGTTCACAAGGCATTTTAGAGAACTAAATAACAAGCTTGGAGAACAAGATTTGCTCTTCTTTCTTGAGTTTTTAAGTGCCAAGTTACTTTGAGAACATCAAAAAACTTGAAATTTATGCTAATAGAGCTCTACTCATTTGTAGGAAAGGGTTGCCTACTATCTTAATATGGGAACCATCCTCATTAAGGTAGATGATCAAGATGAAGATATTTGTTCTTGAGAAAAATAATAAAATGAATATCTATAGCTCTTCAACATGATGAAAGTGTGCTATTCCAAACATAAAACCCTAAAAGGATCATCCATATCAATTCAAGTGTTGAGGCTTGTTGTTTTATTATTGTATGTTTTCTCAAGTGTTCAAGTGTTGCTGATAGGATGCAATGCAGGTGGTGTTAATGTGGATGAAGACAATGGTGATACAAGCTGATGTTGATAAGTCCAAGTGTACCCGGTACGGATAGTACTTGCTGCGGGCAGGTACTAATTACTTAATGTGGGTAATAAAGATGCGGACAAGAAAATGTTGCTGAATTTAGTACTCAATGCGGATGAGTACTTAGTCAATGCTAACGAACACGAAAGAAATACCGACAAGATATGTTTATGTGCATCAGTCAATGCAGATGAAAAGTGTCCAATGCTGAAACAAGATTTAGTACTTTTGACTTGTAAATATTGTGATATAATAAATATGTCAGGGTAGCTTAGTCAATAGTACATGTGATATGTCAGCTTAAGTAGTACGACCAATTCGGTCAAGCTACTGCAATGATGCCAAAGATAATAGTGATGATGATGGTGATTACGGTAGTGATAGTTCTCCAAAGAGAGTTTATAACACGAATCAGGTATAGCAGCAATTATTCTTACTTTTTCTCACATTTACTGAAGTGTAATAATGCAATATGAAGATGTTAGGTGTTCTCATCTCATGATGAGTTGGTTGATTGGGCATGTTATAGAGGACGTGAGAATGGCTATGCTTTTGTCAGGAAATAATCTAACAGAAACACAAGTAGTGTGGTTGTGAGATATGGCTGAAATATGATCAAGGTGGCATATACAAAGGAGCATTCACCCTTAAAAAACCTTTCACAAAGAGAACAAATTGTCAGTTTGAATTACAAGGAAATTATGAATTTTACGAAGGTGGTAGGATAATAGTAGTTATAGATCATACACATAATCAAGAACCTGATTAACACCTCAAAGTTCATGCATACATAATGACACTCATTGAAAAAGAGTTTGGTGGGGTTTACCAACTAGCGAAAAAAGTTAGAGTCTCGTAACACTCTTAGGACATTGAGGTAACAGAACCCCAACGACTTTACTAGACATCTCTTTATGATATCCAGAATTATCAATTGCTTGAAATTGCCTTTGTTCATAGTAATCATTTTATTAGGGTTCATTTAGAAGGTCATTATCTGATGTACATTCGAACTGAATATTGAAGGAACTACAAAATAGAAAATGTCATGGATTGGGTTGTCATATATGGGTCACTTATATAAAAGTATAATGATACAATGACACACTATAATGATAATATAGAGTTTTAATTTCTAATTCAAAGTCAACAATGTAATAAAAGAAAACACATAAAATAAGTTCATTAAAATAAAAATCTATGAGTCAAATAAACTTTTAACTTGAACTCGAATAAATCATATTAAAACCCATGTCCACCACCTCCACTACGACCATTTCAACGTCCAGTAACCCTGTTTTCTTCTTTGATCAACCTTGCCCATGGGAAAGAAACTGGTAAATTGGTGAGTGGCTACATTAGTGCGTTTAGGGATTTTTGATTTAGGGTTGTTGACACTGACTACTTGATGTTTTGAGTTAAAAATTTAAAGGGACCAAGGATAAAGTGGTGAATAATTGAAATGGTAATGTGGTAAATGAAAAAAATAAATGAACATATTACATATGTATATGTGTGTATAAATATATATATATATATATATATATATGTATGTATTTATATTATATTTAACAATAATTTGGGCAAAACCAAGCATGCTTACCTTTGCTCATACTCGGTTTGTTTACAAACCGAATCAAGCTGTTGCGCTCATTTACAAATGATTTAAATTCGAACAAGCAACTTTTGAGCTTATTTCGAATAATTTCAAGCGAGATTCGAGAGTCCAGATATTTGAACAGCCCTAGCAAACTATAAGGATATCCATTTGAAATAACAAAACTATTAGTAACTATGAATAGAAAAATAAATAAATAAAGTATATTAAATGTTTACATGGCCCTCATGAATGCTTAGACAACCATAAAATGAGTAAGGTACGCCCTCGAAGCGAAAAAGTGCTCGAAGAAAAAAAATCTAGAGGTGATGGTCACGCCGGTTAATTGTACCAGTAATCGACACAAATGATTTCTAATTGAGGTTGGCCGAAAGGGCCCTCACACTGCTTGTCACTAATAGTCGACCACCATGCTACTAGTAGAGTTGTCTTCTAACCTCATCCATGTAAAAGCAGTTGTAATGCATCATATTTGCCGTGTAAAATCCTAGGACGACCGCCTATTTAACCAGGTTAAATCGTACCTCGTGCCTCCCTAAGTATATCTCATAACAATATATGCTCAAGGGTTAATTGTTGACTAGATCTAACATATGCGTCCATGGGGTCTTGCGTTCTGCCCCTACTATGGCCACAATATGCTCTATGACACAGACATGCTCTAACAACTCCCAAACAACGGTCTGTGTCTTGTTGCTTTCCCTCATTCACAACCTCTATAATTACCTCATATCTATAGTCTTTTTCAAGAAATAAAGTTTAAAAATCAACTTAACCCCTGGCTCAGTCTTAGGACATATATGCTTGCACAACACAACTAACTTGAAGTTTAAAAAAATTAAAACTATAAAAAGGCTTATGGCGATAAGTCATCTTCACAACCCATAAGTCTTTTGATAATTCAAGGGGTTATGGCCCGTGAAGGTGACTTATGGCATATAAGCCTTTAAAAGAAACAAAGCTAACGACTTGTAAGTGTCCTTCACATGTTGTGATTAGGTAACAATCAATAAGGATCGAATATATCAATTAATTTCAATGATAATTGCAGCGGAAATACAAAGATTAATGGTCAAAACAATCAGAAGTACTCGTAATGTTCGTTGTATATTGATAATAAGCATTTAATATTACAATATGGCTTTCCGTGTAATCAAGGTTTCTGAGAGTTGATACTGTTGTCTAAGAGTTTCATGAGCATTACAATAGGGTATATACTTTATCTCTTTATAGGTCAGATACTATGACCTAATGACTTAAATACCCTGACATGCGATCTAGGAATGCTAAGTACAAGGCAAAAAATAACAGTATCCACAAAAGTAGTTCTTCACCCATATTTATCTTTTGTACATCCGCATTTGTTTTTATGGGTGTACAAGTCTTGTCCTCTTTGTTGTTGTTAGGCATAAGTATTTGTTTAATTTTGCCCGCATTAGTTCTTTACGGATAGACAAATGTTCATCTACATTTGTCTTTGTTCACTCGCACAGACTAATATGACTAAACAATACTTAGGTTTTCTTCTTATCCGCATATCTTCATACTTCGTAAAAACCAAAATTATGCAATTTCCAAACATAAAAAATTCTATCACTACTTGAATTGGCATGCGTGATCCTTTCAGGGTCTAACAATACTCCCCTTAAGGATTATACAGCTTGAGTACTTCAAGTATGTTTAGGTGATGGAGGATGTGAAGATTCTAGTAGATCTTCAACTGTTGTTTGTTGTCGTTGTGATGTGGTTGTTTGGACTGTAGTGGAAGTTGAAGATGATGTAGTAGTAGTTATTATTTCTTGTATTGTTGATAGTGTTGCTATTGATTTTAATGTTCCTTTTGTTATTGTTATTGTTGGTTGAACTGGTACAATGGTGGGATCTGCTTAAGTGTGATAGTGATGATACTTTGGATCAGTGGTTCTAGAATGTAGTTTATCATAACTTGAAATTTTCTGGTGTCTCTCATCCTATTTCTATCAAGCACATGAATGGTGAGTTCTCTCATGCTTTGAAGAGCATTAATTGGAACTTGCTTCAACGACTGAGGATCAATGATAGCTATGGTTGACAACCATCTCTTTGAATGATAAGATCTCCTGAAGTATTGATCTCTAACTTTACTATAACAGCAAAGTTGAGAGGCACTCTCTTTCTTCTATTGGCTTCTCTTTTTTTGTTAATATTTTAATAAGCAATCTTCTAAATCCTCCAAGTTGAGAACAGTATATCATTCTCTCCAAGTTTATTGGATGGGCTATTAAAATGGCTTATGAACACATAGTGAACATATGATTTATCTAGCAGCCGCACTTCATAAGCGCTTGTAGGGGTTGAAACAAGAGGTTCGGGAAATCAAATCAATATGAAGGTCAAGATCAAAGTCCATGTGAGAAACTAAGTTACCGCACGAAAACTGCTTCTCGTGAAAAAACTACTAGTCGTGCGAGAAATAATGGTTTCGCGCAAAAACTTCATTTTGTTATAAATAGAAGTTTAGTCTTTGTAATTAGTAGTTGAGAGTTAGAGAGCTTTTGTATTTTCTTGATTTCACAAGTACTGTAATCATTTTAAATTAGAGACCAATACACTTTGAATTATTTACATTCATGTTCATGTGTTTGTGATCCTTCTTGATCTTACTTCCGTGAGCGATTATATTATGCGTTCTCCTCACGAGATCGATTTCGTATTGGTGTTGATTCTTACAATTGGTATCATAGCCTTTTTGCTCTATATTGATTGATTGAAAATTGAAGGAGTGTTTTGAAGAGTTCATGAGCATTGAATTCATTGTTATTCAAAGTGTTTTGCTTGACTTCTACAAAGGTTGATCATTTTTGAAGATGATGAAGCTACTAAACTTGGTGTTCATGGATTTGAAAACCTTTTTGAGCTTAAAATAATATTAATTTAATCAATTAGAGACAATTAGGATCTTAATTGAACTTAAGTCACTAATTGAACAATTAATTAATCAAAGTTTAATCAATTTGGTGAAATGATTAAAGCTAAAACCTTTGAAATTGAAGAGATCTGTTCAGGCGAAAACTTGGTGATTTCATACGAGAAGTTACATTTCACGTGAAAAGTTGAAGATTTCGTAAGAGTTGGTTAAAAGTTTGTTACAACAGAATTCATTCGCACTACAAATTTTAGTATTTGCAAAATTCAGTTACAAAAGTATCAGCGCGAGAACTTTGCATTGTTTACGTGAGAACTTTGCATTGTTTGCGCGAGAACTTTGAAGATTTCGCGTAAGAAGTTGATCATTCATGCGAGAACATTAAGTTTGAAGATTTTATGAAGAATTTGACTTTCAGTTTGAGAAAATGGCTAATATGAAGCGCATCACTGCCACATTAAATCTTGACAATAAGATTGGTACAAGCACAAAGCCACCTCCTCTGCTCAGTAAGAAGATTACCCAGATTAGGCATATAGGTTTGAGAACCATGTCATTTACACTAAACCCCGGATGATGAGATCTATTAAGAAAGGTCCGTACATCCTGGTATACAAGAATGAAAAAGGTGATTTGGTTCCTAAACCTGAGCATTTATGGGATGAGGAGGACATGAAAAAGAAGGAGCTTGATGAAAAATCTTTTACTGTTATCACCATGGCACTTACTACTGAGATAGCATAGAACTTTAAGACTTTACAAAGGCTAGGATGTATAGGATGCCATGGAAGAACAAATCATGTGCAACAAAGACATGAGAGAAAGTAGAAAAGACATGCTTAGCCAAGAGTTTGATATGTTTAATCATATTCATGGTGAAACTCTAGAAGCTCAGATGTCTAGGCTTGTGAAGCTGATCACTAAAATGAAGAGTGCGGGAATTATTTTAGAAAATATAGTAGTAAACAAAAGGCTGTTAAATTCTTTACCATATAGCCAGAACTACAACTTCACCACTATCAAAAGGACCAATGATCTATTTACCTTGACACTCAGTGATCTCATCTCAACCATCAAATCCTATGATATGGATGACAAGCAAATGGCTGCAAACTATATTAACACTATGGGAGCTGAAGCATTGGCATCATATGCCAAAATGGCTAGTAATCCAAATTATAATGTCAGCTACTTCAACTGTGTCAACAACAACAATCTACATCTTCTGCTCATCCAGCTATCAAAGACCAAACCTTGCCAAGATCCTTGCCTGAATACCAAGCTACTCATCAAAATCCCTATGTCCAAGCTCAAATCCAATCCCAACCTGAAAGCTACTCTAAAATTCATGCTTCTCAACCAACACAACAAGATTTTGTTGTAAATTCTCAACTCACCAAGCAAACCATTTTGATAGCTGAAGAGCATCTGGCTCTGTTCACTACCTTCATGAACAGCTATAAAGCATTCTCTGCTGGAAGACTCAGTGCACCAAACATCTTGGTTGATGACTTACAGCTAGTTAATCCTGATGATGTAGAAGAGAATGATATTAAGTATCAGTTTGATATGGTGGTGTAGAGAGCCAAGAACTTTGCAAGGAAAACTGGTGGAAAAGTATTTGGTATTAACAACTCCAGCAAGATAGGGTTTGACAAGTCTAGTTTGAAATGCTACAACTGTGACAAACCTAGTCACTTTGTAAGAGAATATACTGAACCCAGATCTAAAGAGATTGATCATGGAAAGAAGATGGTGATAGTGGAGGTGGAAACAAATAATGATCAAGCCAGTTCATCCAAAAAGCAAAGAATTGGTGTCTCAAAGAATATGATTAGTCAGACCAAATGAAAATTCTTGATATCAAGTTGTCTACTGCTCTGTTGGCTATGATCCATCCAATTAAAGAGCATGTTGAAGACAATTTATTTGTTAATCCTGTGTCTGATGATCTGTTGAATGGTGTGTTTGCTAATGAAGAGAGGGTTGAAGCTAAGATAGTTGAGAAAGTTAAAGAGGAACAGCTAGAAGAGGTGAAAACTGAAGAAGTGCAAGTTAGTGATGAAACAACTGTTAAGATTAATCTATCTCAGTCTTAAGAAAAGGAAGCAAAGGCTGTTGAGTTCACTCCCGTCTACATTGAAAAAGTCAATGGAAAAGTCGTTGAGTTAACTCTAGATGAAGAAAAAAACAAAGTCAAAGCTGTTGAGGATACTCCAGCATCCGCCTATGCTAACCATTTTCATGCTGTTGAGATCACTCCAGCATCTAAAGCAGAAAAGAAAGTGGAAAAGGCCTTCATGGTGAATGTTGTCCATGAAAGATACAAAGAAGAATGCAGAAACCAGTGAGGTATATATTCTCTTTTTTCAAATAAGTGTATTAAAAAGGTACAAAGATACAGAGTTCACAACTAACACTTGATTTTAGAAGTTTAGAAACTTCAGTATCAAACTTGTAAATATAAAACTGATGAGAAATTTTTAAAGAAAAGATAGATGGCCTAAACAAATCAATTTATCAATCAAAATTAGATCTTTATGATAAAGATTGTAATATAAATGATTTGACAACTCGTAACAATGAATTATCTTTGGAAATTAATAAACTAAGAAGTGAACCCTTATCTACAAATGTAATTGTTGAGAAATTTGAGTTATCTTCAAACGTGGTTGAAGGTATAATCAAATCTAAAATGACACAGAAGATTAATGGTGGTAAAGATGGAGTTGGTTATTCTAACATTGCACCACCATTTAATCATGATTACACTTTTTTGCCTTCATCAGTTAACACTTGTGCTGAAGAGACCTATGGTTTTGGTTTTCAACCACAATTTGTAACACCCGGATATTTTAAAAGTTGTAAAAGAAGAATAAAAAGGAGGAAATGTAACAAAACCCAAATTGAGGGGTTAAAGGTGTAAAAGTACAAAATAATATATTATATTTTGTACAAAAGGAGTATGGCCGCTCATACTCCTTGCACATCACCTTTTGTTCGGATTTTAGAGAGAGAAAGAGCAGAAAGCTTCGGGACTAGAAAGAAGAAGAAGAAGTTCAACGGTGAGTGTTTTGATGTTAATTGGCCCGGTTCTTTGAGGTTTTCCACCTTAGAAACCAATTTCTAAGTGTTGTTGGGTTTTGGTGGTTTGTTGTGCTTGTTTTAAGAGTTTGAACCCCCTTTTTACATGTTTTAACTGATTTTTGGGGCTGGAAATGCATGTATGAATGCTTTTATAAAAGTGGGTATGTTACCCGTATGTGTATGTGTAGGTGTATGTGTTCACGGGTGGGGTATGATTTGGGTGGTATTGATGTTAAGATTATGTTATGAATGTGTTTTTGTTGCTTAAAGTGTAAGAGCTAAGCTTAGAACATGTTAGAATTGAACGTGGGACTAAAATCATGTTGGATAGTTAAGTTAGATGCTCATGCGCGTGAAATAGGCCCATGCACCTAAGTGTCCCATGCGCCCAAAACCCCATGCACCTAATACTGCCCATGCGCCTAGAATTAGGCTGAATCTGGCTAAGTGTCCATGCGCCTAGACACTCACGCGCCTGCATAGTGCCCATGCGCCTAGGATGTTGCCTGAATGACTAAGTGTTGGGCCATGCGCCCAGAACCTTTCCCATGCGCCTAAGTGTTCCCATGCGCCCAGAAGGCCATCCGCCTGCATAGTGCCCATGCGCCTAAAGATTTCGAATATTTTTCTGAATTTTGTGGAAAATGTAAAGTTTAGGCTTTGACTTGGGATGCTCCCGGGGGTGATGTAAGTGGACTTTATGATGTTATGTATGACGTGATGGGCGTGATATGTCATGTATGATGAATGGATAATATGAATATATGTAGAATGTGTTATCTTTTAATGATTTTCAAAGCGTATATATTATAAAATAATATGCGATAAGTATTATGTTATTACTTTACACAGTATGACGAACGAATGAAAGAACGTAAAGTATAACGTAGTGAAATGAAAGATAACAAAGATGAGAACTAAAATGTTACAAAAGAAAGAATGGCTTCCAAGCAAATAGAAAGGAGGTGCACGACCATGTTGTCGTCAGCTCAATTGTGTGTGGTTTTAATAACCCGAAGGATGCATGCAGGGTCAATCATTGAGATTGACAAGACCTTTGTGGTATGCCCTAGGTGACTGGGTCAGCTTCGTGTATAA
Source organism: Flaveria linearis (assembly GCA_024085815.1). Lineage (NCBI taxonomy): Eukaryota > Viridiplantae > Streptophyta > Magnoliopsida > Asterales > Asteraceae > Flaveria > Flaveria linearis. The sequence goes on from CM044001.1 coordinate 40,426,900, forward strand.
TGTTCATGAGTTAATTACCACAGGCCCAACATCAGCTTCGAGCACAATGTTTAGTGTATTGCCAATTGGTCCAAATGAAGGGGAGAAATGACTTGCCTTAGGTGACTGGGTCAGCTTCATGCATGATATTCGTGAGTTAATTACCACAGGCCCAGCATCAGCTTCATGCACAATGTTCGGGGTATTGTTCATCAATCCCTATAAAAGTAAAAGAATGATGTAACGTATGAAAGGAAAGTATGAAAGTAAAAGAATGATGAAAAGTATGATACGAAAGTATGAGAACGAAAGTAAGAGATAGTGAAACGTACAAAACGAAAGAATGTATAAGAAAGAGAATGTAAATGAAATGGAAGAAAGTATGAATATGATAATGGAAGATAATAATAGTATTATCTATTTGTACGTATGATGCATGATCGCGTATGAAAGCAAAGAAGGGTTTGAACAGAAGTAAAGTATTTTATCTATAAAACTAGAACTCACTCAGGAACGTTGACTTTTATGTATTTTTCAGTTGGCAAGTGAGAGTTGCTGAGGATGGCACGAGAGCAGCTACTTGGCTTATTTTTGGATGGCATCCATTTTATATTGCGATATTGTTTTTCTGATGTAATGCAACAAGTGATGTTTTGTAATGTAACAAGGATGTATTATTTTGCAAAAGCAATTACAATTAGATGAAATGGTTTTAATAAATTCCACTGTGATGTTTTAAATAAATATATGATTTATGTGTGATGAATGACCAATTATGAGGTGCCCGGGAATGGGGCCTTACAAGTTGGTATCAGAGCCAAAGATTAAGTGAAATGGGTAAATATTTTCCAAAGAAACCTAAACTTAAACTGAAAATGGGACGAATGGAGGGATTCCAGCCCGAGTAGCTACGTGCCATCAGGTATTTCTTTCCTCAAAGTTAATTGAAGTTATGTGTGTGTGCTATTTGACTTATGTGTTCTTAGTAGATTTAGATACTGATTTAGTTAGGATAGGAAATGATTGCGGTATGAAGAGTAAAGTAAGTGGCTAATCATAACTGGCCACTGTAATTAGGGACTTACTATACTTGACATAGACTGAGTTATTACCTTGAATGACCGTCTTGGTGTTTGAATCTTATAGTGTGTTAGAGGATGGCTAGAGGTAGATCTTCAAAGGCTTCTCAAGGTGGAGGTCGTGATGGACGTGGTGCTGGACCACGGGTCACAAGGGAAAGGCCTAGGGCTGAAGAGGTGGCTCATGAGGAGCCTGAGACCCCTCATCCGGAGGGTGATGATGAGAGTGCCAATTTGAGGGCCTCAGTGAAGGAGGCTGTGGTAGAGGAGGTTCACCAAGTCATGCAGACAATCTTACCGTCTGTGGTGACTGAGGTACTGAAGGCCATAAGAGAATGAGAAAGGAAGGAGTGGAATAGGTCCTCAGGAGGGAGAGAGCAACCGGAGACTGAGACGGTTGTCCCTACTGATAAGGAGGAGGAAGAAGAGCCTGTGCTGGAGGCACCATGAGGCTGTAACTATGGGGCATTTCAAAGATGCAAGCCCCCAACTTTCAATGGTAACGGCACTGCTGCTGCTGCACATCGATAGGTAAGATAGATGGAAGTTACGCTCGACATCAGTAAGTGCAGAGAAGACCAGAAGGTGAAGTTTGCCACTCACTCATTTGTGGACTCGGTCTTATGCTGGTGGGACAACATTGTCCAGGTCGAGGGTAGTAGAGCGATTGGCAGGATGAGGTGGAGTGAGATAAAGAAGTTAGTGATTGAGGAGTTCTGTCCTCAGAGGGAGTTGGACAAGATGGAAAGGGAGTTCCTGCAGCTAGAGGCGGGGACCATGACAAATCAGTAGTACACCACCAAGTTCAATGAAATGGCATGACTGGTGTTGGATCAGGTGATGCCTTTGTCATGGAGGATCAAAAGATACATTCAGGGCTTGCCGGCGGATATCTGCAGGCACATGATCACCGCCCGGCCGAGTACGTATATGTCGGTGGTTGATTTGGCTGGAAGATTGTATGATGAGAGGAAGGTGGCAGTGGCTGAGGTGAAGAGGACATGTGGTGGTGGCTGGAACTGGAACAAGAAATGGTTTGGCCATGGCGGCTTTACCCAAAATAACAAGAAAGCGAGGGTGGATGATTAACAAGTGGTTACAACAGGCTCGGGGACGAAGGAGTGCGGTAAGTGTGGGAAGGAGCATGGTGGTGAGTGCAGGCTGGGGCTAAATGTTTGTTCCAAGTGCGGGAAGCCCGCCACATCTCTAGAGATTGGAAAGTAGCGAGGTGCTACAACTATGGTGAACTAGGCCACCTGAGCAGGGAGTGCAAGAAGCCGAGGCTAGAGAGTTCTAGAGCATGGAAGAAAACCAAAACTGAGGGGCAAAGGGCATGTGCCAGGGCATTCACAATGACCACGGAGGAGGCTAGGATAGACCCCCGATGTTGTGTCAGGTATGTTTCTAGTAAACCAAACTCTTGTTTCTATGCTATTTGATTCAGGTGGTAGTAGAAGTTTTATTTCTACTTCCTTTTGTGATAAGCTGCCCATTATGAGTAGATGTATTGATGAGCCCTTCGATGCAAAAACTGTCATAGGTAAGTCTACAAAGATTTCTGACTTGATTGAGGGTTGTGACATAGAACTAGAAGGTCATAAGTTTCCTGCTAGACAGTTCGTGATGACCTTAGGCGGATTTGATGTAGTCCTAGGAATACATTAGTTAGCGGACTACGAGGCAAACATTGTGTGTCGCAAGAAGATGGTTAGATTGACAGCGCTTGACGGGAGTTTGGTGATGATATACGGTGATCGAGTTACAACGATTCCGAAAGTTATTTCGATGGAGGTGGCGGAAAAATGCATAGACGGGGATCTAGTGCCTATCTGGCCTACGTAAAGGATGTGAACATGTCAACACCATAATTGTCCAATGTATCGGTGGTGTGTGACTTTCCGGACGTGTTTCCAGAAGATTTACCAGGTGTGCCACAGGACCGCGAGATCGAGTTTAAAATTGATTTGATAGCTGGTGCTTAGCCTGTAGCTAAGGCACTGTATCAGTTGGCTCAGACCGAGATAAAGTAATTGATGAAGCAACTGTAGGAGTTGCTCGATAAGGGGTTCATTAGACCGAGTATCTCTCCTTGGGGTGCTCCGGTATTATTCGTGAAAAAGAAAGACGGTAGTATGAGGATGTGTATTGACTACCGTGAATTGAACAAGTTGACGGTGAAGAATCGGTATCCATTATCGAGGATTGATGACTTGTTTGATCTGCTCCAAGGTGCCAGTTGGTTCTTGAGGATAGATCTTCGATCTGGCTACCATCAGTTGAAGGTGAAGGAGCAAGATATTCCTAAAACAACTTTTCGCACACGTTATGGACACTACGAGTTCTTCCTTATGTCCTTTGGTTTAACAAACGCGCCAGCTACTTTTATGGACTTGATGAATCGAGTGTGTCGGCCGATGTTGGATAAATCAGTGATTGTGTTTATTGATGATATCCTGATTTACTCGAGGAGCGAAGAAGAGCATGTCGCTCACATTTGGGAAGTGTTGGAGACGTTTAGAAAGGAGAAGTTGTATGCTAAGTTCCCCAAGTGCGCATTCTAGTTGCCTGAAGTTCAGTTCATGTGTGACGTGGTAAATCCCAAGGGGATTATGGTAGACCCGGCAAAGGTAGAGGTGGTGATGTAATGGAAGTCCCCAAATACCCCATCCGAGATCCGTAGCTTCTTGGGGTTGGCGGGATATTATCGAAGATTCATCCAAGACTTCTGCAAGATAGCTTCTCCTTTGACTAAGCTGACCTATAAGGATGTGAAGTTTGTATAGTGTCAAGATCAGGAGAAGGCTTTTGAAGATTTAAAGATGAGGTTGACTCAAGCCCCTATTTTATCATTACCTGAAGGAAATGATGACTTGGTAGTCTATTCGGATGCTTCTTACTCGGGGTTGGGTTGCGTGTTGATGCAACGAGGGAAGGTTATAGCCTATGCATCCGGACAGTTGAAAGTTCATGAGGTTAACTACCCTACTCATGACTTGGAGCTAGCAGCTGTGGTTTTTGCATTGAAGATTTGGTAGCACTACTTATACGGGACGAAGTGCACAATCTTCACTGACCACAAGAGCTTGAAGTACTTGTTCGAGCAGAAAGATTTGAACATGAGGCAGAGGCGATGATTGGAGCTCATAAAGGATTATGATTGCGAGATCCACTACCATCCGGGCAAGGCCAACGTGGTGGCGGACACCCTTAGCTAAAAGGAAAGACCCGAACCGATACGAGTGAAGGAATATCAGTTGATTATGACCTCTGACGTGATGACACAGGTCATGGAATTTCAAAATGAGGCTTTGAAAGAAGATCGTCTTAACTCCGAAAGGATGAAAGGTCTAGTCGAGGAATTGGGACGAATGTGGATTCCTCGTTATGGGGACTTACGTGGAAAGATCATGGATGAGGCTCATAAGACTCGGTACTCCATTAATCTCGGTGCTACCAAGATGTATCAGGACATGAAGAAGGACTACTGGTGGCCAGATATGAAGCGTGATGTAGTGGAGTATGTGAGTAAGTGCCTTACTTGCTTGTAAGTGAAGCCAGAACACCAGAAACCATACGGGAAGGTCCAACCGTTGGACATACCTAAGTGGAAGTGGGAGCACATCAGCATGGACTTTATTACTAAGCTACCCCGCACGGTGAGGGGGTGCGATACCATCTGGGTGATTGTTGATCGTCTGACCAAGAGTGCTCACTTCCTACCGATTCGTGAAACGTACTCATCTGAAAGATTGGCGGATCTATTCATAAAGAAGATTGTAGCTCGTCACTGTGTGCCGATGTCTATTGTATCTGATCGCGACACTCGGTTTACATCTAAGTTTTGTAAGAGATTCCACGATGCGATGGGGATGAGGCTACACATCACCACGGCTTATCATCCTCAGACGGATGGTCAGTCTGAACGGACGATCCAGACACTCAAGGATATGCTCCGAGCATGTGTGATCGATTTTGGAGGAAGTTGGGATGACCACTTTCCGTTAGCTGAATTCGTATACAACAATAGTTACCATGCCAGCATTGGTATGCCCCCTTATAAGATGCTATACGGTAGAAGATGTAGAACATCAACTTGTTAGGGTGATGTTGGTAAGAAGGAGTTGGGAAGTGTCGAGGTGATCGAGGCTACGACTGAAAAAGTAGAAAAGATCAAAGCTTTTATGAAGGCAACCAAAGATAGGAAAAATTCGTATGCTGATAAACGGCATAGACCGATTGAGTTCCAGGTGGGTGACAAGGTTATCTTCAAAGTGTCACCTTAGAAGGGCATTATTCGGTTTATGAAGCAGGGCAAGTTGAGCCCGAGGTATATAGGACCTTTCCGAATCATTGCTCGAGTAGGAGAGGTGGCCTATAGATTGGAACTACCCGATGAGTTAAGTGGAATTCACCTGACATTTCCTGTATCTCATCTGTGGAAGTCTTTGGCAGACGAAGATATGGTTGTACACTGGAAGATATTGAAGTACATGAATGGCTCAACTATATGGAGCAACCAGTGGCTATCATTGATTGGAAGGAGAAGAGGCAAAAGAATAAAGTGGTTCCACTTGTATGAGTGCAGTTGAAGCACAGGAAGGGTTTTGAGTCTACATGGGACACTTAAGACGAGATGAGACAGCATTGCTCATATTTGTTCGAGAATAACAGGTTTCGGGGACGAAACCTATATAAGGGGGTGGACTTGTAACACCCAGATATTTTAAAAGTTGTAAAAGAAGAATAAAAAGGAGGAAATGTAACAAAACCCAAATTAAGGGGTTAAAGGTGTAAAAGTACAAAATAATATATTATATTTTGTACAAAAGCAGTATGGCCACCCATACTCCTTGCACATCATCTTTTTGTTTGGATTTTAGAGAAAGAAAGAGCAGAAAGCTTCAGGACTAGAAAGAAGAAGAAGTTCGAAGGTGAGTGTTTTGATGTTAATTGGCTCGGTTCTTTGAGGTTTTCCACCTTAGAAACTGATTTCTAAGTGTTGTTGTCTTTTGGTGGTTTGTTGTGCTTGTTTTAGGAGTTTGAACTCTTGTGCACACAATTTTGGAAGAAGATATACTTGTGAGTTGCAAAGGTGAGTTCTAGAACCCCCTTTTTACATGTTTTAACTGATTTTTGGGGCTGGAAATGCATGTATGTATGTTTTTATAAAAGTGGGTATGTTACCCGTATGTGTATGTGTAGGTGTATGTGTTCACGGGTGGGGTATGATTTGGGTGGTATTGAGGTTATAATTAAGTTATGAATGTGTTTTTGTTGCTTAGGGTTTAAGAGATAAGCTTAGAACATGTTAGAATTGAACTTGGGACTGAAATCATGTTGGCTAGTTAAGTTAAATGCTCATGCACCTGAAATAGACCCATGCGCCTAAGTGTCCCATGCGCCCAAAACCCCATGCACCCAATAGTGCCCATGCGCCTAGAATTAGGCTGAATCTGGCTAAGTGTCCATGCGGCTCGACACTCATGCGCCTGCATAGTGCCCATGCGCCTAGAATGTTGCCCGAAATGACTAAGTGTTAGGCCATGCGCCCCAACAGTGCCCATGCGCCCATAACCGTTCCCATGCGCCTAAGTGTTCCCATGCGCCCAGAAATCCATGCGCCTGCATAGTGCCCATGCGCCTAAAGACATAATATTTTTCTGAATTTTAAGGAAAATTTTAAGTGTAGGATTTGACTTAGGATGTTCCCGAGGGTGATGTAGGTGGACTTTATGATGTTATGTGTGATGTGATGGGTGTCATATGTTATGTATGATGAACGGATGATATGAATATATGTATGATGTGTTATATTTTAATGATTTTCGAAGCATCTATATTATAAAATAATATACGATAAGTATTATGTTATTACTTTACGTAGTATGATGAACGAATGAAAGAACGTAAAGTATAACGTATTGAAATGAAAGATAATAAAGATAAGAAGTAAAATGTTACAAAAGAAAGAATGGCTTGCAAGCAAATAGAAAGGAGGTGCACGACCATGTTGTCGTTAGCTCAACTGTGTGTGGTTTTAATAAGCCGAAGGATGCATGCAGGGTCAATCATTGAGATTGACAGGACATTTGTGGTATGCCCTAGGTGACTAGGTCAACTTCGTGCATAATGTTTGTGAGTTAATTACCACAGGCCCAGCATCAACTTCATGCACAATGTTCGGGGTATTGCCAATTGGTCCAAATGAAGGAGAGAAATGACTTTCCCTAGGTGACCGGGTCAGCTTCGTGCATAATGTTCGTGAGTTAATTACCACAAGCCCAGCATCAGCTTCGTGCATAATGTTCAGGGTATTGTTTATTGATCCGTATGAAAGTAAAATAATGATGTAATGTACGAAAGGAAAGTAATAAAGTAAAAGAATGATGAAAAGTATGATATGAAAGTATGAGAACGAAAGTAAGAGATAGTGAAACGTACGAAACGAAAGAATGTATACGAAAGTGAATGTAAATGAAATGGAATGAAAGTATGAATATGATAATTGAAGATAATAATAATATTATCTATTTGTACGTATGATGCATGATCGCGTATGAAAGCAAAGAAGTGTTTTAATGAAAGTAAAGTATTTTATCTATAAAACTACAACTCACTTAGCAACACTGACTTTTATGTATTTTCTAGTTGGTAGGTGAGAGTTGCTGAGGATGGCACGGGGCAGCTACTAGGCTTATTTTTGGATGGCATGCATTTTATATTGCGATATTTTTTTTGTGATGTAATGCAACAAGTGATGTTTTGTAATGTAACAAAGATGTATTATTCTGCAAAAGCAATTATAATTATATGAAATGGTTTTAAGAAATTCTGCTGTGATGTTTTAAATAAATGTATGATTTATGTGCGATGAATAACCAGCTGTGAGGTGCCTGGGAACGGGGCCTTACACAGTTTGACTTCATACCTTTAGTAAATGTGTCCCTGACTGTTGATCCTATCATAAAAACTGAAATCAAAGTTCATTATGATAATTCTTTTATAGAAAGTGTGAGGATGGACGGATTGGATGAAGAATGGAAAGTGATGATGAAATAGGTTTTAAGAAAAATAAAACATGTACTGAAAAATCTACTTGTAATTCATCATCAATGATCAATGAAAGTTCAGAAGTTTCTTATGTTACAAATGAGTGTTCAAAAATATCAAACCAAGAAAAGAAATTGAAATCAAAAATTGAGTTTGAGACCAAAGAAAGAAAACGAGTCACAACATCTGTATCTGACTTAAGAACTGATTTCAAAAACATATTTATTTCAAAAGGCAACATTGATAAAGAAGATTATATATTTAAAAAGACAAATGCTAGTTTCTTTAATAATAAATCTCCTATTATTGCTAACTCTGTGAAACAAGATGTGTGTAGATCAGGTATAAAAGAAACAGGTCCTACTCTAATACCTTTTGTTCACAAGGATAAAGCTGAACTTAAAGCCTTGTTAGCCTCAGAAGAGAATCATTCTGTTAGGAAAGTTCATAATAAAAAGGAAAAACGAGAGACTGTCAAAGAATCTATAGGCCAAAGACATACTAAAGCCAGATTCTATAATAACTGTGGAAGTTATCATCAACTCGAGAGCAAAATGTGTATCAAAATAAATATTGTTATGTGTGTGGAAAGCCAAATCACATGGCTAGAATTTGTCATCATAAGCAATTGACAAGTACACAATAGTTTCACAATTCTATTGCAAAAAACAGAAAACAATTTTTTCTTAATGCAAAATTGAAAAGAAATTTGAATCATTCAAACCCTTTTACTGATAAAAGAAGTGATCAAACAAACACAAATTTAATGAAACCTTTACATGTCCATGATGATAACTCAACTTCCACACAGAATCCTTTCAAGAAATTGGTTACAAATCTTATCAAACCAATTCAGAAATGGAAAGTTAAAGAGACACAATCTGAACCTGATATTGTTAAAGATTATATCTTCAATGATAAAAAAGATATGATATTGAAATCTTTATCATATTTAGATAAAAATGGTGTACTCAAGTCAACCATGGCTTGGGTTTCTAAAAATGAAAAATCATTCATTTGTGTAGGAACATCCAACACCCAGCATCAATAGTGTTTGGCACGTTGACAGTGGATGTTCAAGGCACATGACTGGAAATATATCCCTGTTAAATAACATCAACCCTTATAACAGAGGATATGTTATATTTGGTGGAGACAAAGGTGGTAAGATTACAAAGAAAGGTATAGTGTCAAACAGTGTTAAGCTTCGAAGATGTCAATTTTATGAAGGAACTAAAACATAACTCGTTAAGTGTCTCTAAAATTTATGACAAACAATATTCAACACACTTTACTGATAAAGAATGTTTAATTCTAAAACCTGGATTTGTAATTCCTGATAAATTGATCTTATGAAGAACTTTGAGAGACAAAGACACGTACTTACTTGATAAGAATGGATCTCATTCATTCATAACTGCGTCGCGTTTGTTGTCTAAAGCCTTGGAAAGTGATTCATTGTTATGGCATCGTCATCTTGGTCATGTAAATATTAAAAATATGAACAAGTTGGTTAGAAGAATTATGTTGTTGGCCTACCTTTAAAAGAATTTCAATTATCTAAACATTGTTTGTCATGTTCAAAAGGAAAACAACACAAACTTTCTCATAAACCAGTTGCTCATACAAAAATTAACTCTATCCTTCAACTGTTACACATGGATTTATTTGGTCTAGTTATTGTTTTGAGTTTAGGACGTCGTGCTTATTGTTTAGTCATTACTGATGATTTCTATAGATTTACATGGGTTTTCTTCTTAGCAACGAAAGATGAGACACCTTATTTACTGATAAAATGCATGACACTTGTGGAGAATCAGACTGACAAAACAATCAGGTGCATTCAAAGTGATAATGGAACCTAGTTCTGCAATCATACATTGAATGAGTTTTATGATTTAGAGAGGATAGCTAGACAATTCAGTTCTGTAGGAACTCCATAACAAAATGGATTTTCTAAAAGACATAACATAACTTTAATTGAAGCTGCCAGAACAATGTTATCAGCAGCCAAATTACCATCATGCTTTTAGGCTGAAGCTGTTAACACTGCTTGTTATGCTCAGAATCATGTCTTAATCAGTAAACAACAAAAAATGACTCCTTCTAAAATCTTTTTTATACTTGAAGTCAAATATTTCAAAACGTATGGATGTTGTTGTACTTTGTTAAAAAAATTCCAATTCAAAGTCAAAATTTGATGAAAAAGCTGATAAATGTTATTTTATTAGATATTCAACCTAAAAGGTAGCATATCAGTTTTACAAAAAAATATCTAAACAAATAATTGAGTAATTTGATATTGATTGGCATGAGACTAACAAAATAGATGCAGGTTTTGCACCTTAATGGGTTTATAATTATGCTTCATTATTTGAAACATTTAATCGATCGTCTGTTATTTCTACTGCTACTACACCTTTGACATCCTCAATCAGGAAATGTTTTCTGATGACATTAAACCTATTCCTTCTCAAACAAAAGGAATAACTTTGGATCTATTCCTTCTCAAGCAAAAGGAATAACTTCAAATATACCTTCTTCTTCAACTAGTTATGTTACTCCACAGGCTTATGAATCTGACATACCTCACTCTGAGCCAGTTGTTGAGCAAGCTCCATAAACTTCTTATCAGCGTTCTTCTTCTACTCAAGCGAATCCAATTAATACCATTCAAGTTACCTTTTATGGTTATCTATTGATAATGTTAATCATCAAGAGGAAGACATTGTCTATCAACCAGAAGGAGGGAATACTATTAAAGAACCAGTGGGTCATTTGTCTAATCTAGATGAAGTTATATCAGAGGATAATATTCCTCAGCTGAGAATCCATAAAGACCACCCAACTGAAGCAGTTAGGGGTTCGTTATCACAGGGAATTCAAACCCAAAGCCGTTCTAGAGCAATAAATAAATTTTGTACTCATGTTTTATTTCTCAAATAGTGTCAAAGAATGTTAAGATGGGATTGAAAGAAAACATTTAGGTAGAGGCTATGCAAGACAAGCTGACATAATTCAAGAAACTAAATATTTGGCATCTGTGTGAACTGCCAAAGGTTAAGTTGCCGATTAGAACAACAATTCAAGAATAAGACGGATGAAAAAGAAGTGATTATTCGCAAGAAGGCCAGACTTGTTGTTTAAGGATTCTATCATATCGAAGTACTTGATTATGAAGAAGTATATGTTCCAGTTGCAAGACTTGAAGCTATACATATCTTTCTCACTTATGCTTTGTACAAGAACTTCACAGTTTATCAGATGGATGTCAAAACTGCATTCCTAAAGGTGAAATGAAAGAAGAAACTTATGTATGCCAACCACCAGGTTTTGAAGATCCAGATCATCCTTAGTATGTTTACAAGTTAGACAAAGCACTTTATGGCTTACATCAAGCACCTCGTGCTTGGTATGCTACTCTTACTAAACATTTTCTTACAAATGTTACACAAGAGGTGCTATAGATCAAACCTTATTCTTAAAGAAGACTAGTGATGATCTCATTCTAGTTCAAGTTTATGTCGATGATATTATCTTTGGATCTACCATGATGATATGTGCAAGGAATTTGCAGCATGACGGAGAAGAAATTGAGAAGAGTTTCTCTTCGAGAAATGTCATTTTTCTTTGGTATTCAAGTTAAACAAGATGATAAGGGTATACTGATCCATCAAGAAAATTATATTCACACTATTTTAGATAAATACAAGTTTCAAGACTCCAAGATTGCTCCAACTCCCAAGTCTTCTCGTCCTACTTTGAGTCCTAATCTCACGAGCAAAGACGTTGATCAACACATGTATCGATCAATGATCGGATCTCTGATGTATCTTACTGCAAGCAGATCGGATACCATGTTCTCTGTTTGTTAGTGTGCATGTTATCAGAGTAATCCAAAGGAATCTCAGATGAAAGCCGCCAAGCAGATTTTTAGGTATCTCAAGGGTCAACCAACACTTGGTCTTTGGTATCCTAAAAATTCTGATTGCAATTTATTTGCTTACACTAACAGTGATTATGCAGGATGTAACTTGGATAGGAAATCAACTACTGGTGGATGTCAATTTCTTGGCAATAGGTTGATTTCATGGCAGTGCAAGAAGCAGCAGACGATGTCCACTTCAACTATAGAGGTTCAATATGTGGTTGCATCAAGTTGTTGTTCACAAATTGTTTGGATTAAACAACCGTTACTTGATTATGGCCTTAACATTTGTGACACTAAAATTTTGTGTGATAATACTGCGGCATTGAACATTATGAAGAATCCAATCCAACATTCAAAGACAAAGCACATCGACATCCAAAAACATTTTATCTGTGATTGTTTTGAATGAAAGCTTATTCATTTGGATTCTGTTTTCTGAGATGACAACATAGCAGATTTGTTTACTAAGGCATTTGATCATTCCAGATTTGACTTTTAGTCCAATCCTTAGGAATGATTAACTTTGGTTAACACTTATTCTTACACCCTTTACAAAATTATTTTTTATTTTCATTAAGATTGTTATTCTCTTTCTAAGATTTTGTTCTTAGTGGGAGTAAATTTGAAAAAGCACAAAAAGAATTTTCCTTTATAAAGATTAAGAAAATTAAATTTTCAAGACTATATAGGAAATGATAGTACATTTTTTGGTTATGAATCGTTGCAGTCTATGGCATACAAGAAACTAACTTTGTATGTTTGATATGTTGATAGGATTGACAATCAAGAATAAAAAGCACTTTGTACTGTGATGCACAGAAAGTAAATTACAATGACTGAAGTGGGTAACTCATCTAGCTTTTTTGATAACACTGATTCTATGCTGAAACTGACTGAGAGTTACAGTCTAGTCATACTCAGGCCAATTACTTCCTGACTCAACTTAGTTCAGATAATATATATATTGTTGGTTCTTATATGCCCCAAGACACATACAAGATTTATGTGGTTAGTACGTTATGATCCAAGTCAGGTCGTACCCAATAACAAGCCAAACAAACACCAATAAATATTTATTTTTTGTTAAGATCATACAATTATATATTGACACCATTTTAGAAAATAGGTTTTCTAGAACTTTGCTTTTGTAAAAGAACAACATTATGTGGATAATTTGTTCTTGAGAGATTGTTTGTTCCATTATTTAAATTGGTTAAATAATAAGCAAACAAAAAAGTGTTATTGTTATAAAATTAAAATAGGTTTTAATTTTAAAAATGTCAAGGGCTAAGAGTGTTATCTTTTATATAAAATTTGAAATTGGGAAACCCATTTTAAAGGGGAACCTCGGCCGCCCAAGGTGCTTTGGGACTCCCCTTGTTTGTCTTGGACAAATCACTCTTTAACCACTAACACACTCTTCTCTCATTTAGACAAAACTCTCTCTAGACAACTCAAGAAAAACTCTCTCAAAAGTGTTGAAGATTTTTGGATTCAAGAAAAAGGAAGGCTGAAAATTTTGGTTTTCTTGAGGATTCAAAGGAAGAGAGTTTTTGGTGTTGCATCCTAATTTGCAAGGTGTTTGTTCTAACTTGTGGGTATCACAACTTGAGGCTCTCTCTCTCTTGGGGGCTGAATATTCAATATCATCATCCTCATCTTCAACCTTTACATCTACAAGTTCTTGTGCAAGAAAGGTTGTAACCTATGAAACCCCCTATGGTTGATTTTCATTTTAGATAGCATCTTATTTCATATATGTTAACGATCCTTGTTCTTGGGTTTTAATTTTGGTTTAAAATGATCAAAATTTCAGAATGTTAACCATATGTTTAACCTTATATCCGCTGCGTTTTATAGTTTAAAATGGTAAACTAGCTTTGATAAACATGGTTAAAACCCAACAATGGCATCTAGAGCCGGTTATATGGAATACATGCTTCAAAAGGTCTTGAAAAATTATTTTTCATAGACTTTTTCAACCCATTTGGGGCTGTTTTGTTGTGGATATATGAATCCCTTATGTTTCAAGGTTTATTCTTACATGCTCTAGAGTAAACCTTGAAAGATTTACATCAAATGGTTGATTGTGTTGTTTGGACAAGCCTTTAAATTTGAGTTTATGTTGGCTGAAATTTGGGGCTGAAATAAGGGATTCATAGTTGATTTTGGATGTTGAATATATTTCATATATTGGTGCATAACATAGCCTTGACCTTGTGTTATTTGGATGAATGATATGTTGTGGTTGATTTCATTTTTTTCATGGGTTGTAATATTATTCTTTTGTGCTTGTTTTAGGATGTAATTTATTTATTCATTCATTTGTAATGTAATAGATAGATTAAGTGTATTTTCTTTTATTAGAAAATTTTGTATTATGATATAAATTTTGTAAAAGAAGATGCACAAGTTGGAAGCACAAAGGGAAGCATTTGGATGCAACTTCAAGTGGGGGTCTTTGGAGATCTCATCTTTTGTGTTATATTACCCTTAGGAGAGACCTTATGACAACACATGTGATGGCAAACAAGTGTGGTCAAGTTAGTGGCTATGGTTATGCACCCATGTTTGTATGTTTATGCTTGTTTGGATTTGTTGTTTGATTGTTTTGTTGATATTTGGATATGCATTACAAACTCATTAACAACTTAACAAGCTGAAAATTTGATGGTTCTTTATCATTAAGTGGTTAATAAAAGGTTGTTAAAAGGATTAATGGTTTTAGTAATAGAGGTTTTATTAAAGGTGAACCATAGGGTATCTTATATTTGAAAGCATGCAAATATAAGTACATAGAGTTTTCTAAACTAGAATTATGAAATCTCTAAATATTTAAAAAAAAAATGAGATCAACACCGTCCTTTTACACAACACTTGAGTCACTCGGGAACTCTTAGTGGGATAAAGGTCACCTAACCATTTTGAGAGAACTTGTGACTTGAGGTGAGAATGCCATATTCGTGGGATAAAGGTCACCTAACCGCTTATTCTGGCAAACTCACACGTGTGTGTAAGTAGGGTGTCTTGATTTTCAAACCATGTCAAATGGATCACCTACGATGTGGTTTCCAAATGGTGTTGATGAGATTAACATGCCGACTTTACATATGATGTTTCAAGTCGATCCTATACCTCTAGAAGTTGCAAATGTTGCAACCGTCAATCGTTGACCACCTTATTAATTTAAATCGTGGGATAAAGGTCACCTAACCACAATTTAAATGTAATGTTGGGTTCTAGATTTTAATATAAAAATGACCTTAAAAGGCATTAATTAATTATTAAAAATAGCAATATCGAAAATACTAAAAAGATCTTTGTTAAATTTTGTAGATGGCCACCAATAATGATAATCATCATAACTCATCCACGTCCGCCCAATCTTTACTAGCAATTCTCCAAAAGGAACGTCTAAATCATAACAATTTCATTGATTGGTATCGAAACTTGAGAATTGTTCTAAAGAAAGAGAGATGATCATATGTTTTAGACGACCCTATCCCCGATCAACCTAGTGAGGATGATGAGGAGGCCTATAACGATTGGCTGAAGTACACTGAGGACTCCGTCCAAGTGTCTTGCCTCATGCTGGCAAGCATGACTCTGGATTTCCAAAATGAGTATGAACATCACGGAGCTTATGACATGATAACCCAACTGAAGGAAACATTCCAACAGCAAGCGAGGGTTGAGCGCTTCGAAACGGTTCGAGAACTCCATGCATGTCGTATGGATGACAACCAATCGGTTTTCTCTTATGTACATAAGATGAAAAGCCACATTGACATCCTTGAAAGGCTTAATTGTCCCGTCCGAACGAATTGGCCACGGATTTGATCCTCAATGGCCTTACCAAGAAGTTCGAGACGTTCGTGTTGAACTACAACATGAATGCTTGGGAAAAAAGCATTGGTGAGCTTCACTCGATGCTCAAAACGGCCAAGGAAGCCATGGGTAAAAGGGTTTTACCCGTTCTCACCATCAATGAAGGTGGGAACAAG
This sequence comes from Flaveria linearis, assembly GCA_024085815.1. Taxonomy (NCBI): domain Eukaryota; kingdom Viridiplantae; phylum Streptophyta; class Magnoliopsida; order Asterales; family Asteraceae; genus Flaveria; species Flaveria linearis. The sequence continues at coordinate 40,442,943 of CM044001.1, forward strand.
AAAAGGCCTCATCCCGCACCCAAGGCAAAAGTTGCCAAGGGTAAGGGATTGTATGGGGAAAGGGGAAAGTGGTGGCAAGGGTGCCACCTAAACCACAAGAGAAGAAGCAAAAGGTTGCTACTAATGACCCATGCTTCAAGTGTGGGGAGATTGGACATTGGGCAAGAAATTGTCCTATCCATCTCTAAGAGTTGAAAGCAAAGAGGGATGTCGGGCAAACCTCAGTTACAATATACATGATCCATATTGATTAAAACATAATATCCTCTAACACATGGGTATTAGATACTGGATGTGGAACTCACATTTGCAATTTGTTGCAGGGGTTCAAAAGAAGTAGCAACTTCAACAAAGGGGATGTTAGCCTCTACATGGGAAATGGGGCTAAAGTTCAAGTTGAAGCCCGTGGTGACTACATCTTGAAACTTCCAAATGGTTTGGAAGTAATCTTGTACAATGTTTTGTATGCTCCTAGTTTGACTAGGAACATTATATCAGTAGCCCTATTAAAACATTTTGGATATGTATTATCATTTATTGGAAATGAAATCCATGTTACTTTGAATGACATGTTTTACTTTAAAGCTATTCCCATCAATGGTATCTATGAACTGGTTCGTGAAAATACATTGAATGATAGCTTATTGTACCAAACTAGTACCAAGAAACTCAAATTGGATTTGAGTGACACTTACCTTTGGCATTGCCGTCTTGGTCATATAAACAAGAAAAGAATACATGCACTACAAAAGAATGGTCTTTTAACAATAAGTGAATGTGATTCATTTGATGTATGTGAATCTTGTTTACAAGGTAAAATGACCAAGGCACCTTTTAGTGGCAAAGCCGAAGGGGCAAAGGATTTATTAGCTATCATACATTCGAATGTATATGGTCCTTTTAAACCTATGACAAGGTACAATGAAAGATACTTCATTACCTTTACTGACGACTATAGTCGATATGGGCATGTGTACTTGTTAAGACACAAAGATGAAGCTTTTGAAATGTTCAAGATCTTTCAAAATGAAATACAAAATCAACTCAATAAGTCGATTAAAATTCTTCACACCGATAGAGGAGGTGAATACCTGAATGATGCTTTTAGGGACCATCTTAGAAGTTGAGGGATTGTCTGACAACTATCTCCACCGGGAACACCACAACATAATGGCGTGTCTGAGCGGAGAAATCGAACTATATTGGATATGGTTCGATCTATGATGGCTAGAAGCTCATTACCTCTGTCATTTTGGGGTTTTGCTCTGCTCTTTACGGCCCGTATTTTGAATATGGCCCCAACCAAGAAAGTGGAAACGACACCTTTTGAAATATGGCATGGAAGGGTTCCATCGCTTTCATATTTAAAAGTATGGGGTTGTGAGGCTTATGTTAAGATTCCCAACTCAAACAAGCTAGGAATCCGTTCCACTAAATGTATCTTCATTGGATATCCTAGAGATTCTATGGGATACTATTTCTATGATCCATTGGAACAAAAGGAGTTTGTTACCAGAAAAGCTGAGTTCGTAGAAACTAAGTTCCTTACGGAAGGAACTAGCAGTAGAACTGTGGATCTTGAGGAGGATCAATAACCACAAACCGATACACGTTTGGTTGACACTAGCCCTCAACATGAGAATGTTGAGAATGATCAAGTGGTTGATCAAAACACACAAAATGTTCGTAGATCTGGTAGAATTAGTAATCCACCTGAAAGATATGGATTTTTCATAGATGGATGCTATGTGGTAGATTCTGATGAACCAACCACCTATCATGATGCAATGTCCAATTTGGATTATGACAAATGGCTTGAAGCCATGAACGTTGAGATGCAATCCATGTATGACAATCAAGTATGGGACTTGGTTGTACCACCTCTTAACTCCAAAATAGTTGGAAGTAAGTGGCTTTTCAAGAAGAAAACCAACATGCATGGAAACTTGGATACTTATAAAGCTAGACTTGTAGCAAAAGGTTTCACTCAAACTCAAGGGGTTGACTATGATGAAACTTTCTTACCAATAGCAATGCTAAAGTCTATTAGGATATTATTTGCCATAGCTGTTCATTATGATTATGAGATTCGGCAAATGGATGTCAAAACCGCTTTCCTAAATGGATATCTTGAGGAAGATGTCTATATGGTTCAGCCTGAAGGTTTTGTCGATCCAAGACATCCTAACAAAGTATGCAAGTTAAAGAAATCAATCTATGGATTGAAACAAGCATTGAGAAGTTGGAATCACCGTTTTGATGTAGAAGTAATTAAATTTGGATTCATCAAGAACGCTGATAAAGCTTTTGTATATAAGAAAGCTAGTGGGAGCATCATCACTTTCCTAGTATTGTATGTTGATGACATACTACTATTTGGAAATGACATTCCAACCATGGAAGGTGTAAAAACCTGGCTTGGATGTTTTTTTTCCATCAAGGATGTTGGTGAAGCCGCCTATATTCTGGGAATAAAGATCTATAGGGATAGATCAAGGTGGTTGATTGGTTTAAATCAAAGTGCATACATTGATAAAATCTTGAAAAGGTTCAAGATGGAGAACTCCAAGAAAGGTACGGTACCTATTCAAAGAGGAACGATATTGAGTACGACTCAATGTCCTAGCTCAAAGGATGAGCAAGGTAACATGAAGTCAATCCCATACGCATATGCAATGATATGCACTCGACCAGACGTTTCATGCGCCTTAAGCATGACAAGCCGATACCAGCAAAATCCTGGAAACAGTCATTGGATGGCTGTTAAGAACATACTTAAGTACCTGAGGAGGACTAAAGATATGTTCCTAATCTATGGATCTGGTGATGAGGAACTCGTTGTAAAAGTTTACATGGATGCGAGTTTCCAAACCGATCGTCATGATTCACGATCACAATCAGGATATATTTTCATTCTGAATGGAGGAGTGATCTCTTGGAAGAGCTCTAAACAGGATGTGGTGGCTTTATTAACTACATAATCTGAATACGACACCGCCTCATTGGCAGCTCAAGAAGCTGCATGGTTGAAGAAATTCATAGCCGATCTAGGGGCTGTCCCTTCCATTCAGGACCCCCTAGAGATCTTTTGTGATAATGAGGGTGCGATTGCTCAAATCAAGGAACCTCGTGCTCATCAAAAGACTAGGCACATTGAGTGGAGATTCAACTACATACGAGATGAAGTTGAGAAAGGAAAGATATGTATTTGTAAAGTTCACACGGATCAAAATATTGCGGATCCTCTCACGAAGCTCCTAGAAAAGGCAAAGCATGAAAGTCATACCTGTGCCATGGGACTTCGATATTCTAGTGATTGGATTTGATCTGTAATTTTGTATTTGGATATTTGGAACTCTCTTATTGCTTGAATAAAATTATTTGGTTATAATTTTTAAATAATTGTTCCAATTTAGCATGTTTAATCCATGAGTAAATTGTTTACTCTAAATGTCCGAAGTCGTTCATACTTGTGGGAACAAGTATGAGGGTAAGACTATGATGAACTTGGATTGGTAGATATTCATATGGATGAATATAGAGCAAAAGGTTGTTGCTAAAGTTCATAGATATTTGTCGGATGCAAATATTGGACTGACCTGCATCTCAAATATTACTGCATGGAATCTTCCTGATTGATCATAAGTAAATTTGAGTAAAGGAGAATATCATTTGGTATCCTCTGACCTGAGATACATATTGGGTCTTGATATTTACCAAATATTATACTTTGGCTCAGTTCTTCGCTGTCCTGAAATATGGCAGTACATAAGTCTGAGTTCAAGTATGATATAAGGTAATTGTGAGAGACGTATGTAGTCAAGAAGGGATTTGTCCCTCTTATTCGTTGAGAGTAAGATGTCTAAGGCGTGATAAAGTTAAATCAATGGAGAGTGATCACTCTGTTTCTCTAGGATTTAACATGACATCTGTGACAAAAGGATAGATGATTGATTCACCTAAAACATTTCAAGTATGGTACTTGAAGAGGATGATGTTATTGAATGGCACTTAGTCATACATATTAAGGGTAGTAAACCGTTGTTAGGCGGTATTTACTGCTTGCATCAATCTTCTATGAATCTTGTGCAAGTGGGAGATTGTTGGTTCTTATATGCCCAAGACACATACAAGATTGATGTGGTTAGTACGTTATAATCCAAGTCAGGTCATACCCAATAACAAGCCAAACAAACACCAATAAATATTTATTTGTTGATGAGATCATACAATTATATATTGACACCATTTTAGAAAATAGGTTTTCTAGAACTTTGCTTTTGTAAAAAAACAACATTATGTGGATAATTTGTTCTTGAGAGATTGTTTGTTCCATTATTTAAATTGGTTAAATAATAAGCAAACAAAAGTGTGTTATTGTTATAAAATTAAAATAGGTTTTAATTTTATAAATATCAAGGGCTAAGAGTGTTATTTTTTTATATAAAATTTGAAATGGGGAAACCCATTTTAAGGGGGAACCTTGGCCGCCCAAGGTGCTTTGGGACTCCCCTTGTTTGTCTTGGACAAAGCACTCTTTAACCACTAACACACTTTCTCTCATTTAGACAAAACTCTCTCTAGACAACTCAAGAAAAACTCTCTCAAAAGTGTTGAAGATTTTCGAATTCAAGAAAAAGGAAGGCTGAAAATTTCGGTTTTCTTGAGGATTCAAAGGAAGAGAGTTTTTGGTGTTGCATCCTAACTTGCAAGGTGTTTGTTCTAACTTGTGGGTATCACAACTTGAGGCTCTCTCTCTCTTAGGGGCTGAATATTCAACATCATCATCTTCATCTTCAACCTTTACATCTACAAGTTCTTGTGCAAGAAAGGTTGTAAACTACAAAACCCCCTATGGTTGATTTTCGTTTTAGATAGCATCTTATTTCATATATATTAACGATCCTTGTTCTTGGGTTTTAATTTTGGTTTAAAATGATCAAAATTTCAGAATGTTAACCATATGTTTATATCCGCTGCGTTTTATAGTTTAAAATGGTAAACTAGCTTTGATAACATGGTTAAAACCCAACATATATATATATATATAGTGTGTGTGTGTGTGTAAATTCAAAGATAAACATGATATACATAAACAAACAAAAGGACGAAAGACAAAAATAAACAAAAGAAGCAAAGACAAGCCAAAAGGCAATATAGGAATAAGAGATGTCAATATGCACTATAATAAAAGATATGTCATAGACATACATACAAATAATAATATTTCTTCTCTGAGAATATGTTATGACACAAGAGGCAAAATCAAATGATGGGGCATGCAAGTCCGACTTGGGTTGTAAGTCCTAAACGTCTTGCGAGGGCAAAACATAAGTCTGACTGACAGTTAATAAGTCCTAGAACTTGTTAATATTCTGTGTTCAGAAATATTTATCGTGCCATTTATGCTCATAAAGATATTATCTAAGACAATAATAAACTCTGAGAAAGTTGATCAGAAGTGAAAGGTTTAAGTCAAATTGGGGTGACTTGAAATCTCAAAAGTGTCTTGAAGTTGGATAAGGGTTTTGCAGGATTTTTGATTATGGGATTTACTGGGTTCATATAACTTAACCAAAAATTGATAAATATCACAGCTTAAGTGTCTAAATAAAACTTAACGTCTAAGTTTAATATGGATACAATATATTGACAATCAACGTAACCAGTCTTATTTATAATAATGTTGGATGATGTCAATGAGCAATTTCTAAGAAATATGATCCTATACATGAAAATTTATCAAAAATATTTAAGTTATTAGAATAATTACTATGTCATTTTGTTTTTTCGTTACATGTTTTAATCTTAGTTTTACAAATGCTTAAAATTAAGGGTGTTTGAATAATTGTAAACACTTGGTTAAACATAATCATTTTCATAACAAACCAAAAGGTTCAATAAGATTATTAAAATTAAAATATCATAAAGTTAGAATTTCAAGAATTTAGAACTTTCACGCGAAAGGTTCACATCATGCGAAAAGTTCATCATGGGAGAACTCTGAATTCTCGCACGAGAAGTCAAAGTGCTATATAAAGCATGGTATGCGAAAAGTCAAGTATACGCATAAAATTTCCTGAAATTTCACTCTCAAAAAATTCTAAGTGTTGAAACTCTGTCCAACATGAAAACATAGTTCAGTGTGGTCGACTTGTGATTATTAACCATTTATTAAGGTAGTTGGTGTTAATATCTTTAATTTGAATGTGTTTGAAATTTGACCAAAACTTAAAGGACAAATACACATTAAAATTGAACAAATTAATCATAATAACCTTAATAATGACCTAAAAGACACCTATGGAACATGCTTTGATGATTAAAACACTCTGAAATTGACAGATTGAAAATTTGAATTACAACAGACTTGGCGCGTAAGAAAACCTCTCTCAACAGGAACAAACGCGATAACTTTCAAAATTTGTCATACGAGAAGTTGACTACTGGTCAAATTCAAACTCATGCGATAACTATACTTGTCACGCGAAAAGTTAAAACTAAAAAGCTATTGTTTTCGAGCGAGAACTTGAAGTTTTCACGCGAGAAGTTCAAAATTTTTCAAAGTGTTAATTTTTTTAAGTCTGAAATTTTCTGATTATCTTGTATACTTATCAATGTGTTTACTGTTTTAGATGGTGAGGCCAATGATTTTCAACAAAAACCATAATGCTATAGCATATCTTGGTGATGTCCCTGAAGACAAAGCGTTCAAATCATTGATTGAGGGTCTAAAGACTTCCCGGATATACCATGCTATTTCAGCTAATCCTGCTATCTATATGGATGTTATTGATCAGTTTTGGAATTCAGCTGCAAATGAGATTGATGTCGAGGTGATAAACAATTAAGGGCAAGAGGGTTGTTATTACTGCCGAGGTGACAAACAATGTTCTACTATTAGAAGATCACCCCCATACACTGGTTGAGATTGATGACGATACAGTTAAGGACTGTCTAGTCCATATGGGTTATATTCACTAGTACCCTCGTTCGAAAAGAAGTCTTTCCAACCTTCTGGAAGTACTTATTTCACGTGGTGATCTATTGCTTTAGCAATCTCAAAGCGGGGCATGGATAGTCTTAGTGTTGTGTTCGGATCCCTGCTTGTATAGCATATCCAAGGCGATTTTCTTTGAGATGTAGAAGAATGTTATTTCCACCATGGAGAAGAAGTTCATCATCTATCCCTGATTTATTCAGATGAAAGTGAATGTTACTCATCCTGAGTTAGCAGTGTCTGATTCATCCACCTATGTTGTCATGGTGATAATGAAAGACATCTTTACTTATTTAATGGGTGCATGAGGGAATGCTTGGGATGGTTCACATTTTGCCAAGCTTGGAAGGTTTATTGATAGTTTCCAAGCTAAGGAACCCATAAGAGATAGACTCCTTATGTTCACAGAGATGATATAGATGATACATCTACATCTACTGCTTAAGCTGCTGAAGCTGATACAACTAGTCCATCCACGAGTACTGCACAAGAAGCTCCTAAGAGTTCTAAGGGTGCCGAACGATCAGACATGGATGAGATGAACACCTGGTTCACTAGCAGTGGGAGTGAGACAGAAAGTGATCAGATAGGGAATGTGCCATATTTCTTACAAGAGCATCCCAGGATGCGAGAAACACCTGCAAAACAAATTGCTGAGGAACGTGATTCTACTTTTATCCCTGATGAGGTTCCTATTACTCGAGGAAGGAGGAAGAGAATGGCAAGGAGGGCTGGTGAAAGTATACGTGATAAGGGTAGAGTTGTGGAGTGTTGAGGAAATGTGAGACTCCGATGACCATAGTGATGACTGAGGATGTTCCAGTATCTGATATTTTAGTCACAGTTAATGAGGCAACTACATAAGTGATTGTTACAGAATCAACAACTGTAACATTATCTTCTATGCCCACTACTGTTGACATATTGAGGACACTTCCGAGGGAGCAACCTCACGTGATATTTTTAGGGAAGCTGACTTCATAAACACTACTCCTGAACCTCGACCATAACCTGAATCTGCTACATTTTCAACCACTCAGGTTACCTTTGAGCAGACGGTTAGTGCATTAGAGAGAGAACTCTTTGAGAAGACAAACTTGATTAATGATATGTGTCAGAGTTTATTAAAGAAGGATGAGAAGATCAAGGGGTTAGATAGTTAGTAGTAGTTCTTGTTCAGCTATGTATAGATCATGGAATAGATTTTAAGAGATCTCACTTCTCGTGTTGATTCATCATTTCACATGACAGAAGTTGGACAATGCAGCAGACAACAAACTGCTGGATCTTAGCCTGTTGAATATCCCATTACTAAGAAAGAGTGTGTTGTTGATCCTGTTGACACACAAAGTACAACAGACACGGCTAATGTTGATCTAACCCAGTTGGTGATAATGATGATTAGGATCATATTGACTTTATATTCAGCGATAAGGATGATGATATGGATGATGAGGATGATGATGATAATGATGATGATGGTGATGAGGGAGATAATAAAAGAGATAAAGATAAGAAAGATGATAATGATGATCAAGGGGCTGATATGGGTGCTCCTACTGGTACTTCAAGATCATCAGGAACTGGTAATGTTTCCGGACCAAGTCCCGATGACTCTTATACAGGAAATATAGATTATGTATATCCGGGCGTTAAGTTTTAAGTTCATAAATACAACATTCATATATCTCGTATTTAATATTCAAGTAGATTAGAATTTCAATACCGTTATACATTATAATATAAGAAACTAAATAAGAAACTGAATCAATTTTGATATTATAAAAAAATCCCAAAGCAGAGTAAGCCTAAATGGTAAAATTCTGTTTCTAGGACTGTTTTGTGAATTCTGTTCTGGTTGCATCTCTTAAAATCAGTTTAGTATCAATTTTGATTTCACCTATCTCATAGATTCCAGTCAAAGATTTTATATAGTTGGATAAATACCCTTAGATCCTGCCACAGAAGCTGAGTATGAGAATGAGTGAAACTCTTTCCAGCAAAAGAAAATTGTTGAGGAAGAAGACGAAGATCTATATCATTTGATGACTTGGAATAAAATACAGTAGATTACACAGATACATTTAGAAATAGTCTCAAAGACTTATTTTATGATATTTTGCTTGAAGAGGGACAGATTGTTAGAGAATCAAGTGCTGAAGATACCACTGATAAGACAACAGATCAAACTGGTAAAAGTGTTGTACATCAGGTTGGTAATATCAGTGTTGAGGCTCCTCCACCACCAGCTTACATTCACACATTGAGACATTCTAAACCTTTCACAAGGTACGGACAATCAAAACCTATTATGAGTTGGGTGTACGATGCTCAGAAGAAGACGGATGTGATAAAGTGAAGAGGAGAAGCGATAGAGTATTATCAAGATGAACACGACTTTCATACACTTAGAGCATCATATTTATATGCTATAGGTCATGTTCCAATCATTAACTCGAGTACCTACGGTAAGTGTAATTGGATCAGAAACCTGATATGGAGGCACAACAAAACCAACTTTAAGGACTTTAATGGCTGCCAAATCCAAAGTCATTGAAGATGAGGCCAGGATAGATCCTAACTCTAATAAGCCGATGAATATAAGGGCTTATAGGCATCCGAGGTATATGACAAAAGATCCCTATACATGCTCTAGTGATAGTTAATAGCTTGTCGAAGCTTATGTGGTGGAGTTGTAAGCCGAGACATGCGATGATACATTGCATTGATAGAAATTACCATATCATCGACCCTGTGGATCTGCTAAAGTTTGAAGAGATGATCTAATGAGGCTATAGGCATTTCCTATTATAGCTGATGAATTAGTTCATTTTGTAACAGCATAGTTTGGTTGGTTGATAACGAAGGCCCTGCACAACAAGATGTATGCATATAAGGGGAGATTGTAGGGGCTAAACCTAGAGGCTTGAGGAATCAAATCAAGATGAAGGTCAAGATAAAAGTCCACGTAAGAACCTAAGTTACCGCGCGAAAACTGCTTCGCGTGCGACAACTATTTGTCGTGTGAGAACTAACGGTTTCATGCGAGAACAAATGGTTTCGCCCGAGAACTTCATTTTGTTATAAATAGAACTTTAGTCTTTGTAATTAGTAGTTGAGAGTTAAAGAACTTTTGTATTTTCCTGATTTCATACGTACTGTAATCCTTTTAAATCAGAGAGCAATACACGAGGACTTCTAAAAGCATTGATTTACCAAGCCTAGGGGGAGACTGTAAGGGCTAAACCTAGAGGCTCGAGGAATCAAATCAAGATGATGGTCAAGATAAAAGTCCACGTAAGAACCTAAGTTACCGCGCGAAAACTGCTTCGCGTGCGACAACTATTTGTCGTGTGAGAACTAACGGTTTCGTGCGAGAACAAATGGTTTCACCCAAGAACTTCATTTTGTTATAAATAGAACTTTAGTCTTTGTAATTAGTAGTTGAGAGTTAAAGAACTTTTGTATTTTCCTGATTTCATACGTACTGTAATCCTTTTAAATCAGAGAGCAATACACTTTGAATTATTTACAATCATGTTCATGTGCTTGTGATCCTTCTTCATCTTACATCCATGAGTACTTGTAACTCTCTTTCTCTTTAGCTCTTCAGTTGAATTTATGCTCCTCTTTAGGACCACGAACTCTTCTATCGTCTTCTTCTTCTTTTGTTGCTTAAAGGGGTTTCTAAAGGATCTATCTTTTCTTATACATATCTCCTCAAAGGCCTTGAAGTAGTTAGTTCTTTTAAAAATCTTCAAAATGTACTTCAATTAATATCCCTTAATATAACAGCATGGTTGATTAATTTCAGATCAACAAGTTCTTTCAAGTCATAGATCTTCAAGGAGTTTACTAGATCAATATATTATGTGAAGAATTGAACTAACCCTAAGATGTCTTAACCTTGAACATGATTCAGTCAGAGTCATACTTCCAGGCTATGATCTCAGAAGTGGTAAGTCATTATAGTTGTAGTCGTGATGGCTGCTTGAACCACTCTTATTGCTTGCTTAACAAAGGTGCCAGAGAATCATGATCTGCACTAGAGACTTGTACTTGTTGTGTTGATTGTCTTCGTCCAGATAGACTTGGGATAATGTCTACTTCAACAGCTTTCATCTTTTCTTTCAAGTCACGTATGATTCTTAGCGTTGCAGCTCTAAGAGAGTTCATTTTCATAGGACCCAACTTCCTTTTAATGAATCTATTCCTAGAAAGATTTTCCTTCATTTCCTTGTCAGTCATGGTATAAGGATAAGGAAATGGATAATGTACTGGTGGTTGTCTTGAAGGAGGTGGTGCAGTTGTCTTGAAGGAGGTGGTGCAGCAATAGGGGAAGAAATAGCTTTAGCTTTACCTTCTTAAGTTCTTTAATTTTCCTCAACTCATAATTTGTTTCTACAATTAGATTAAGTAATTTCTCCACCTTCTTAATCTCTTGAAACATAGTCTCGAAAGTCCTGCTTGAAGACATGATCAGCCTAATATCCTTAACATGGCTTTGACTATTCGGTCATCAATATGGGCCTTTGCCACCATCTCTTCAACTGTTGGTTTTTGTATAGGAGCACTCTCTTAGAACTTAGGCTCATCAAACATCTTTTCCTCAAGAGTGTAGCCTCCCTTAATTTCTCTCTTCTAGATTGATAATTTGTTGTTCCATGGCTAGTTGTTCAGTTGCCTAAATATGTTCTTACATAAACTGCGCAATAGCATCCATGCTTAATTTGTCTTCACTTTTCATCTTTTTAGGCTCAGAAGCATCCTCTTCAAGTATAGGCTTCTAATTCTATTGCCTTCTTAGCCAGATACTTTCTTCTTCTAGAGTATGTTTGTGGTTCAGATGAACCAGACTTAATCACTCCAACTGGCTTAGTAGTCTCAGACACTACTCTTTCTCCTTCTTCTTGTGTTTTTATTTGAATTCCTCAGACATCCTCCTAATGACTTTCTTTTCCTCCTGAGTTAGAGTTTCAACAAGAATGATTTGCATTTAATGCTCTTTCTCAAAGAAGGCTATTGAGAAATGAATACAAACAGTTCTGTAAGGGCACGGGCTTCTTTGATGATCTTTAAGATATATTCATTAATGAAGAAATTTCCAGAAGAATAAGTATCAAGATCTTTAATCAAAGTGCTCATGGCAACCTACTCTGTAGTTTGACTTATGGTAGAAGCTATATAAGGGACCATGGCAAGTGAATCTTCCTCTACAAGCTTCCTGGATTTACTTGTATGTTTAGTAGGCATATCTTTTTGTTATTTTGTATTTTGCCTCTTAGGAGATCTTTCATCCCCTCCTTCATCACCATCATTATCATCATCTGAGTCAAAGATGTCATCAAATTCATCTTTGTCAGTGTCTTTAGCCTTTGGTTTCTTATATTTTCTGAAGGACCGTTGAAGGGGGTCAATGCAACAGTTTCACATTGAGGAGAGACTTATAACACTTAATATATCAAATAGGGAAGCTGCTAATTATGATACTAAGTGCAGGATCCGTATTTGTCTCTCAACACATTATTTTTATTACAAACACACCAAGTCTCACTCGTTTGATGATACAAAATCTCTTCACTAAGTTGATGATAATATACTAAGTTAATGAACACAAGAAATGGTTTTTCAAGATACCTGTATATTACTTCTCAACCCAGTGTTTACAAGACTCTTACAAAGCATGCATAATGAGTTACATTGAGAAACTATATATACTACTATCTATAGCTGGTATACTCAGAAAACCAGCTGGAACTTACATCTAAACAAATACTACATTGCTAGATGTAAGGTATCTAAGATAAAATACTATCCTAGATTACATAGTCATGACAAGCCCATGACTTACCTTTTGTTACCTACTAAAGTTGGTAACTGTACTAATTGATAAAAGTTAACACTGGAATAAAGTATGATCAACTGCATAGGTGTAAGGCCCCATTCCCGGGCACCTCACAGTTGGTCATTCATCGCATCATAGTTACATAATAATATACATTTAATAAAACATTGCAGTGGAATTAATATCAAAAGTCATCCATTCATTAATAAAAGTTGTTGCTAAGCGAAACACCCATAATTGTTAGCAGTTACAAAAGATTGTTTAACTGCATTAAAAAGCAACAAAATTATTAATCATGAACGGATGTCAGTCTTGCCCTGCCGAATAGCTTTTCCCGCGTGCCATCCTCAGCAATATTCACCTGCCAACTGAAAATGTAAAAAACTCAGCTTTGCTGAGTGTGTTCTAGTTTTAAAAGTATTAAAATACCTTATATAATATGTATATGAAAATACTCTTTCAATAAAATACTTTCCTTACTTTTGTACGTGAGCACGCATCAAATATACATCAAGGTAACACTTTCTTTCCTTCTTTCTTTACTGTACACATTTGTTCTTTAGCACTTTTAACATTATCTTTCACTGTCTGTATGGACCAATGTGCAATTCCCCGAACTTTGTGCACAAAATTCGTGTTGAGCCTGTGGTCTATAAATAGACCACGAACTTTGTGCATGAAGCTGACCCAGTCACCTAGGGTATGCCATAAGGCTCCTGCCAATCTCAATGATTGACCCTGTGTGCATCCTTCGGGGTAGCTAACCCGCATCACAATTGAAACTTCGGTCAAACCTTAATCATTCTGTTTTTCTCAAACTTTCAGAAAATAAGCCAAGTGTTCCAGGCGCATGAGCACTATGCAGGCGCGTGAGGCCTGTTCAGGCGCATTACAACTATACGGGTGCATGGGCTTACTTGGGCGATTCGACACTTAGGCGCTTGAGCCATTTTAGGCGCATGGGCACTATTTGGGTGCTTGGGGTACACTGAGGCGTCTGAGACTAAGTCTTAGGCGCATGAACAACTGTTTAGGCACATGGACTTATACTTAGAAATCTAAGGAATAATTTGGGCTCATGGGGTACTGTTTGCGCGCATGGCATACACTTAAATATTTTTAAGGCAAATCCAGGCGCATGGGCCTTATTTAGGCGCATAAACGCCTGTCTAACATGTTTCTAAGGTGTTTTCAGACCCAAATCTTTACATAATCCTTTTATAAGCTTACTACAACTATTCTAAACATAAATATCACAAAAACATCCATAAAACATCATCATGCAAATATAAACACCTACAGGTATACATTCATAACATTTATAAAATCATTTTAATACATTTTCAGCCCCAAAGAATGTTTAAAACAAGTACAATACGGGGTCTAGAACTCATCTTTGGCAATCTTTCGGATAGACTTCTTCAAACTCGAATGCACTATGAGTTCAAACACCTAAAAACCCACCAAAACACACACAGAGATCGTACAAACACATACATGAGCATAAACTCGACTAAAATCAGTCAAGAACACTTCAAATCACCTAAAACATGCCTAGAATTCGATATTCTTCTTGTTCTTCTTCGGAACACCCGGATTCTGTTCTTTCTCTCTCTAAAAACCATATGAAAAGAAGGTTGCAGAAGATTATGGGTGGCCATACCACCTTTATGCACCAACTTTTATTCTTTTTGTCCTTTTGACACTTTTAATCCCTCAACTTGGGTTAAATTGAATTTTCTCCTTCTATTCATGTTTATTCTTTCTCTCTTTTCTATTAAAAATATCCGGGTGTTACAAGTACACCCTCCTTATATAGGTTTCGTCCCCAAAACTTGTTATTCCTCGAACAGATGTGGGTAATGCTGTCTCATCTCCTCTTTAGTCTCCCACATAGACTCAGATCCCTTTCTATGTTTCCACTGTACTCGCACCAAGGGAACCACTTTATTCCTTAACCTTTTCTCCTTACGATCAATGATCGCCACTGTTGCTCCACATAGTTGAGCCATTCATCTACTTCGATATCCTCCAGCGGTACAACCATGTCTTCATCAGCTAAGCACTTCCTCAGATGAGATACATGGAATATGGGATGAATTCCACTTAATTCATCTGGCAATTCAAGTCGATAGGCCACCTCTCCTACTCGTGCGACGATTTGGAAAGGTCCTATGTATCTCGGGCTTAGCTTACCTTGCTTCCTGAATCGGATGATCCCCTTCCATGGTGAGACCTTAAACCTACCGCCCACATTCAACTCAATCGGTCACCGCCTCTTGTCAGCATACGACTTTTGTCTATCTTTTGTCGCTTTCATGAAGGCTTTGATCTTCTCTAACTTCTCAGTCGTAGCCTCGGTCACCTCGACACCTCCCAGCTCCTTCTGCCTAATGTCTCCCCAACATACGGGCGTCCTACATCTCCTATCGTATAGCATCTCGTATGGAGGCATACCAATGCTGGCATGGTAACTGTTGATGTACGAGAACTCTGCTAACGGTAAGTGTTCTTTCAAACTTCCTCCAAAGTCGATAACACATGCCCGAAGCATGTCCTCGAGCGTCTGAATCGTCCTCTTAGACTGACCGTCCGTCTGAGGATGATAAGCCATGCTAATGTGTAGCCTCGTCCCCATCGTGTTATGGAATCTCTTCCAAAACTTCGATCGGGTGTCACGATCCGATACGATAAATACTGGTACACCATGACGAGGTACAATCTCCTTGATTAACAGGTCCGCCAGCCTCTCGGATGAATACGTCTCGCGGATCGGTAGGAAGTGAGCACTCTTGGTTAGACAATAAACGATCATCCAGATGGCATCGTACCCTTTTGCCATGCGGGGTAACTACGTAATGAAGTCCATGGTGATATGCTCCCACTTCCACTCAGGTATATCCAATGGTTGGATTTTCCCGTATGGTTTCTGATGCTCTACCTTCACTTGCAAGCAAGTAAGGAACTTACTCACATACTCCACCACGTCACGTTTCATACCCGGCAACCAGTAGTCCTTCTTCAGGTGTTGACACATCTTGGTGGCACCGGGATGAATGGAGTATCGAGTCTTGTGAGCTTTATCCATGATTCACCCTCGTAGATCTCCATAACAAGGAATCCACATTTGTCCAAAGCGGGTTCTAACCCAGTGGGTGTTTTCTCCCAGTTTCGTGACTGGACCTCTCCTTCATTTAGAGTTGAGACGATCTTCTCTCAACGCCTCATTCTGAAACTATTTGACTTGTGTCATCACGTCCAAGGTCATCACTAGCTGATATGCCTTTACCCGAATCGGTTTGGGCCTCTCCTTTTGGCTAAGGGCGTTAGCCACCATGTTGGCCTTGCCCGAATTGTAGGGGATCTCACAATCATAATCCTTGATGAGTTCTAACCACCTCCTCTGCCTCGTGTTGAGATCCTTCTGCTCAAAGAAATACTTTAAGCTCTTGTGGTCGGTGAAGATGGTGCACTTCGTCCCGTATAAGTAGTGCCTCCAAATCTTCAACGCGAAAACCACAGCCGCTAACTCCAAATCGTGTGTAGGGTAGTTGACTTTATGGGTCTTCAACTATCAGGATGCGTAGGCTATCACCCTTCCACATTGCATTAACACGCAGCCTAGTCCCGAATAAAAGGCATCCAAATATACCCCCAAGTCCTCACTCCCTTCGGGTAATGTCAAGACAGGAGCCTGAGTCAATCTCACCTTCAACTCCTTCAAAGCACAATCCTGCTCTCACCCCTACACAAACTTCATATCCTTGCGAGTCAATTTAGTCAAAGGTGAGGCTATCTTGGAAAAATCATGGATGAACCTCCTATAATAACCCGCTAAACCCAAGAAACTACGGATCTCAGATGGCATCTTTGGAGACTTCCATTGCATCACCGCCTCAACCTTTGCTGGGTCTACCATGATTCTTTCAGCATTATCAACATGACCCAAAATTGAACCTCGCGCAATCAAAAAGCACACTTAGAGAATTTAGCATACAACTTCTCTCTCCTAATTGTCTCCAAAACCTCGCGTATGTGGCCGGCATGTTCTTCCTTGCTCTTAGAATAAATCAGGATATCATCAATAAACACGATCACTGATTTATCTAACATCGGCCAATACACTCGGTTCATCAAGTCCATAAAGGCCGCTGGCGCGTTAGTTAGACCGAAAGACATAACGAGGAACTCGTAGTGTCCATAACGCTTGTGAAAGGTTGTCTTAGGGATATCTCGCTCCTTCACCTTCAGTTGATGGTAGCTAGATCGAAGATCTATCCTCGAGAACCAACTGGCACCTTGGAGCTGATCAAACAAGTCATCAATCCTCGGTAATAGATACCGATTCTTCACCGTCAACTTGTTCAGCTCTCGATAGTCGATGCACATCCGCATACTACCGTCTTTCTTTTTCACAAACAAGACCGGAGCACCCCATGGAAATATACTTAGTCGAATGAATCCCTTATCCATTAACTCCTACAATTGGTCCATGAGTTCCTTCATCTTAGTCGGAGCTAATCGATGTGGTGCTTTGGCAACGGGTTGAGCATCGGGTATCAAATCGATCTGGAACTCAATCTCATCATCCGGTGGCACACCTGGTAAATCTTCTGGAAACACGTCTGGCAATTCACGCACCACTGGCACGTTGGATAGTTGTGGCACAGACGCGTCCACATCTCTTACGTAGGCTAGATAGGCACTACATCCACGTCACATGCACTTCCCCACCACCAACATTGAAATCACCTTCGGGATCGTAGTAACGCGATCACCATAAACTGTCACCGAACTTCCATCGTGCGCAGTTAATCGAATCATCTTCTTACGGCACATGATGTTTGCTTCATAGGTTGCTAACCAATCAATCCCTAGTACTACATCAAATCCGCCTAGGGGCATCACATGTAGATTGGCAAAAAACCTATGACCTTCTAGTTCTATGGTACAGTCCTCTATAGTGTAAGTAATTCAAGTGGACTTACCAATAGCAGTTTCTACATCGAATAGCTCACTAATACTTCTACCACTGGCAAATAATTTAGTATAAAAAGTAGTAGAAATAAAACTCCTACTAGCACCAGAATCAAATAATGCACAGGCACAAGTTTAATTTACTAGAAAAATACCTGACACGACCTCGGGATCTACTCTGGCTTACTCCCGGGTCATGGTTTAAGCTCTAGCACTCGCCCTAGGTCCTCCTTCTTCAGCCTTCTTCTTCGCCCCAAAGCCTTCCGCCTTCGGCTTCTTGCAATCTTTGCTCGCGTGGCCCTCCTTGCCACAGCTATAACATCTCGGCACCCTACAGTCTCTAGCAATGTGACCAGGCTTACCACACCTGAAGCATACATTCAATCCCAGCCTACACTTACCGGTATGCTCCCCTCCACATTTACCACACTTCCTCAGTCTCAGGCTTTATGACACCCTACGATCATCCACCTTCATCTTCTTGTTGTTTGGAGTGAAACCACGATGTCTAAACCTCTTCCCGTTCAAGTTCTTATCACCACCACTCGTCTTCTACACCTCTACCACTATCTCCTCCCGTTCATTATACAACCTGCCCGCCAGGTCTACAACCGATCGAAAGGTACCTGGCTGAGCAACGATCAAGTGCCTGCAAATGTCGGTCGGCAATCCTTGAATGTACCTCTTGATCTTCCTTGACACCAGCGTCACCTGATCCGGCACCAGCCTCACCATTTCGTTGAAGTCGGTGGTGTGATCATGGTTTCCGCCTTAAGCTGTAGGAACTCTTCCTCGATCTTGTCGAGTTCCTTGTGAGGACAGAATGCCTCAATCACTAACTTCTTCACCTTCTTCCATCGCATCTTCTCGATGGCTCTGGCACCCTCAGCTTGGACAATTTTGTCCCACCAACACAAAGCTGAGTCGACAAAAGAGTGAGTAGCGAACTTCACCTTCTGGTCTTCGTGATACTCACTAATATCTAGCACCCCTTCCATCTCCCTCACCCAGTGGCGAGCGGCAGCAGCATTACCATTGCCATCGAAGGTAGGGGGCTTACACCTCTAATGCCCCATAACTGCATCCCTTGGTCGTTACCCCCACTGAATCATCCTCCTCATCATCGGATAATACAGTCTTAGGCTCCAGTTGTTCCTCCTCCCGCTTTCTTTCTTTGCCTATTTATCCATTTAAATCTCCTTTCTCTTTCCTCTCCTCATTCCTCACAACCCCGATGACTTCGGTCACTATAAACGGTAAGACTGTCTACATGACCTGGTGTACCTCATCAGCAATCGCCTCCCTAGCTAAGGCATTCAAGCTAGCATTCTCATTCTCCTCACTTCGACCATGAACCTCAGGGTTCTCATGAGCCGTCTCAGGAGCCTTAGCACTACTCCTGGTCGCATGTGGCCCAGTACCACGTCCACCACAATCTCTGCCTCTAGAAGCCTTGGAAGATTTTCATCCAGCCTTTTCCTAAACGCTATAAGATTCAAACACTAACACAATCATTCAAGGCAATTGCTCAGTTTATGTTAAGTATAGTAAGTCCCTAATTATAGTGGCCAATTGTGATTAGCCACTTACTTTACTCTTCACACCCCAAGCATTTCCTATCCTGACTACATCAGTATCTAAACCTACTAAGGTCAAATAGCACACGCACATGATATTGATTAACTTTTAAGGAAAGGAATACCTGATGGCACGTAGCTACTCGGGCTGACATCCCTCTATTCATCCCATTTTCAGTTTTAGTTTAGGATTGAAAATACCTAACACTTGTAAGGCCCCGTTCCCGGGCACCTCAAAGTTGGTCATTCATCGCATCATAGTTACATAATAGTATACATTTAATAAAACATTGTAGCGGAATTAATATCAAAAGTCATCCATTCATTAATAAAAGTGGTTGTTAAGCAATACACCCATAATTGTTATTAGTTACAAAAGATTGTTTAACTGCATTACAAAGCAACAAAATTATTAATCATAAACGGTTGTCAGTCTTGCCCTGCCGAGTAGTTTTTCCCATGTGCCATCCTTCGTAATATTCACCTGCCAATAGAAAATGTATAAAAGTCAGTGTTACTGAGTGAGTTCTAGTTTTAAAAGTATTAAAATACCTTATATAATATGTATATGAAAATACTCTTTCAATAAAATACTATCCTTACTTTTGTATGTGAGCACGCATCAAATATACATCAAGGTAATACTTTCTTTCTTTCTTTTTTTACTGTACGCATTTGTTCCTTTCATACTTTTAACATTATCTTTCACAATCTATATGGACCAATGTGCAATACCCCGAACTTTGTGCATGAAACTGGTGTTGGGCCTGTGGTCTATAAATAGACCATGAACTTTATGCATGAAGCTGACCTAGTCACCTAGGGTATGCCACAAGGGTCCTACCAATCTTAATGATTGACCCTGTGTGCATCCTTCGGCGTAGCTAACCCATATCACAGTTGAGCTAACGACAACATGGTCGTGCACCTCCTATATGCTTGCAAGACTTACATTATTTCAATTACGTTCCACTTTTCTTTATCATTAATCTTTCACTTTTGTTAATGATAAAACTTTGTATTTATGATCATAACATACCACGTAAAGTCACACAATAATAATTATTATGGACATATGAACAGGTTATAATAATGCAATATAATACTAACTAAAACCCTAAAGTCAAACTTTGGTCAAGCCTTAATCATTCTGTTTTCTCAAACTTTCAGAAAATAAACCAAGTGTTCTAGGTGCATGAGCACTGTGCAGGCGCATGAGGCCTGTCCAGGCGCATTACCACTATACGTGTGCATGGGCTTAATTGGGTGTTTCGACACTTAGGCGCATGAGCCATTTCAGGCGCATGGGCAATATTTGGGTGCTTGGGGTATACTGAGGTGTCTGAGACTAAGTCTTAGGCGCATGAACTACTGTTTAGGCGCATGGACTTATACTTAGAAACTCTAAGGTATAATTTGGGTGCATGGGGTACTTTTGGGCGCATGCCATACACTTAAATATTTCTAAGGTAAATCCAGGAGCATGGGCCTTATTTAGGCGCATGAACACCTGTCTAACATGTTTCTAAGCTATTTTCAGACCCAAATCTTTATACCATCATGTTCTAAGCTTACTACAACTATTCTAAACATAAATATAAAATAAACATCCATAAAACATCATAATGCAAATATAAACACATACGGGTATACATTCATAACATTTATAAAATCATTTTAATACATTTTCAGCCCTAAAGAATATTTAGAACAAGTAAAATACGGGGTCTAGAACTCACCTTTGGCAATCTTTCGGATAGACTTCTTGAAACCCGAATGCACTATGAGTTCAAACACCTAAAAACCGACCAAAACACACACACACAACGTACAAACACATACATGAGCATAAACTCAGCTAAAATCAGCCAAGAACACTTCAAATCACCTAAAACATACCTTGAATTCGATCTTCTTCTTGTTCTTCTTCAAAAAACCCGAATTCTGTTCTTTCTCTCTCTAAAAACCGTATGAAAAGAAGGGTGCAGAAGATTATGGGCGGCCATACCACCTTTATGCCCCAAATTTTATTCTTTTTGTCCTTTTGACACTTTTAACCCCTCAACTTGGGTTAAATTGCATTTTCTCCTTTTATTCATGTTTATTCTTTCTTTCTTGTCTATTAAAAATATTCAGGTGTTGCAATAGTATGGTAAAACACCATGTATTATATCAGATTTGACAGCATATGTCATCCAGACCATACTTATGTCCACTGGTCCATAGTTGATTCTTCCGAAGGTAAACTAGCTTCAGAATAATAAGTTCTTCCAAGGCCAATTATACTTCGGAAGAATCAATTTCTTTCGAGTCTTTTGCAAGTCTTCAAGACTTCATTCTTCGGAAGACTTTGTCTTGGATCTTCTATGTTGAACACTTTGGAAGGAAAGCTACTTAGTCTCAGAAGACTTGGTTTTCTTTTGGAAACTCTTCATACTTTAAGCTTCGAAAGATCTTCAGTTTGTCTTTGAAAGAGTTCCTTTTGCTTCGGAAGACTTTCTTCAGTTGTACTCAAAACCTTCTAAGTGTACATTTGGTTGCACCAGCCTCATCTGATCCAACAAACTCCCCTAGGCTGATGCTTATAAAACTTCATTCTCTTCTTCTTCTTAAAACTTTCAACACAAGGTAAGGAGGTATTTGTCAGTTTCCCTATTCTTTCCTGAAGTGGTGCTGAGAAGTTTGTACAAGTCATTGGTAGAGAGGAGGTCCAATTTGTTGTTGTGAATGACATGTACCCTTTGATGTGGCCCTCTGAAGAGAGTTAGTTGATGGGAATTATAGTCATATTCCCATCCAACTATGGAATCTGAAGTAGTGCCTCGAATCATTTGAAGGAATAAGCTTCCTTTAGTAGTGGCACCTTCTTCTTTTTCCTTTCTCAACTTCAACTCCTCTTTAGTTCTTGCCTCCTTTGTTAGCTCAGCAAGATGAAGGCCGCCTAGGTGATTTCTGATATGAGCAGCAACTTGGGAGTTTAAGGGTTAGAGAATGGCTTCTCCACTAACTCAGGAATGTCAAATCTGCTTAAGTTTAGCAGATATGGTATGTCAAGTCTGTTGACTTTACTATTCTCTCTTTCCATAACAAAGTTATGAGAAAATTCATTAAACCTCCATTGGACAATTTTCTTCCTAGGAGTGAGGGGCATCTTTGGTAGTTTATCTCCTTTCATGATGTCAAGTAAAGTCAACAGTCTTCTTCTCAGCTTCTTCTCTTCTTCTTTGAGGGAGTTAGAGTTTGTAGCCACGAGTTGAAGAGCTTGGTCCAGTGTTCCCTTAGGCAGATTAAGGAATGCATCTCTTCTGAGGGAACAAGAAGAGCCATCAATGTATCCCAATGTTATGGACTCTTCCTCACAATAGATGTCGTTCTGGGTTGTGCAGTTAATGAGATTTCTTTTGATCTTCTTAAATTCCTCTAAGGTTAGAGGCTTAGATGGTTTAGAGGATGACTTGGGTACTGGTTGAGTTTTGGGTTATGTTTTGGGTTTTAGGATGAGTAGTGGTGGTGGTTGTTGGGTGGTAGTGGATAGTGGTGGGATTACGGATGATGGTGTTGGTTGAAGGGTGTAAGGTTCAGTAGAGGCTTTCATTTTGATAGGGAAGGGAGGAGGTGTGGGCTTAGGTTTTATTGGTTGTGGTTTGGGTGTTGGTTTAGGTACCATCCTCTGTACACTTTGAGTTTGGTATACCTCTTTGCATCTTCCTAAGTGAATGTCAGCTTTAATATCACTAACATGTCCCTATAGGGTCTTTTCAGACATGGGTCCTACTTGCCTGCCTATGAAGCCGTGGGCCCTGAGATAAGCCTTCATCCAGGCTTTGTCTCCCACCTTCTTGGCAGCCGCAAGTCTGGCCTCCTCCTCTTTCTTCTTTTTCTCCTTCACCTTCTCTCTGGCAGTTTTCTTCATCTCCTTATTGGTCTGATCTTGTTCTTTGTTAAAAAGGATTAAGATCGTCTCATTTTCACGAGGAGCCAGCTCCTCTTGAGAATACCCCCTTAAGCATAGGAAGGCTATCCTCTACAACCTCTACCTTTGTTCATGCTCTTCTTTCTTTCTCCTCTTCCCTTCCTTTTCGACCAACCTTGATGCTTCCTTCTTTTCATTTTGTAGTAGGGTTTCCTTTTCCAGATTCATAAGCTCATCAAGTGGGAGTAAGAGCATTTCTTCATTATCCACACCCAGATTGATAAGCCTATCTATCACCTCCACCCTTCGTTTATTATTGATAGACTCTTAAGCTGTTGCTGCTGCCTTGCTGCATGTAACCAGCAGCTTCCCAGTATTGAGTCTACCTTTTCTTTTTAGCTTTTCCAACCTCTCTTCTTCAACAATCTCTTTAGCTGTCATCTTTCTTTTTCCTTTGGGATCTAAGGGAGATTCAGCCTTTAGAGATTCTGACTTGGATGATTTAGGTTGGGGAGAGTAGGTTGAACTTGTGGCGTTGAAGAGAGAGGGATTTTGAGAAAGTCCTCACTATTTACCTCAGAAGCTAGATCAAGGATAGCCTCTGTGATAAGCAAATCATCAGACAAGGATGACAATTCAATAATCCCTTCTGCAGCTTGAACTTCAACTTTAGTGCACATTTTCACTCTTACTTCCACTGGTATTTCTGGATATGAATTAGAAGATTCAGTGTCAGAAGATGAGTTAACAACCTTTGGTTGTTCAAATTGTGCCATTAGAGCAAGTTCTTCAGTGCTTTCTTTTGGATCTGATTTGTCACTCCAGTCATAATCTTCCTCTTGATCTGATTCACCATCTTTCTTAGGATCCTTATATTCAGACTAGTCTCATCATTAAGTTCAGCAACTAGAGCCAGACTAGAAGTGAGATCAGCAGTAAACTGTTCTGCATATGCACTCCAATCATAACCATCTTTGATGCTTACAACCAGTGCCTTCTTTGGTTCCTCACTAGTCTTCTCTTCTTTAGGTTCTGGCATAGGTAGGCTTTGATAAGGCTTTTGAAGTGTCTTGTTAGCCTGTTGCTAATATTTCTGACTGTTTGAGCTACCTTGACTATTTCCTCCTTGATTCCTTGGAGCTTTACACTCTCTAGAAAAATGTCCATAGCTATTACAGTTAAAGAACCTTGATTCTGATTTATCAAACCCAACAGTTTTGTTTGCACTAAGTTTGTAGTTTCTGTTAGCATATGAGTGCTTTTGAGTCTTGTAAGCTATAATGACCATTTGCCAGTTGAGATCCATTTCTTCTACATCATCAGGATCCATCTCAAATAGATCTTGTAGAACTAACTCAACTTGAGTCAGATGACTGCCTTGGTAAGCTTGAAAACTTGCCATGAAAGCTGTAAAGGCAGATTTTGACTCTTCATCCTGTAAAACAATATTAATGACATCTTTTACTTTGATAGGATTGGCAGAGTTTGAGGATGGAATCTCAGTTTGAGGTTTAGGCATTTGAGTTTTAGGAGGAGACTGTGGTTGTGGTTGAGTAGAATAAGTAGGTGTACTAGTGAAGAATCCTGCTCCCACAAACAAATAACCTTCATCTTCAGGAGTTGCCCGATCTTTTGCAAGAAATGCATTCTCTACTGTATTTGCTGGAGAAGCAACATACTTATATTGTGATGTTGATTCATGTCTGTCATTATTACTTGAACTCATCAATCTCTACTGATTCAATCTTTGCAATGAGAAGATCAAGATCCATTGGAAACTTTTCAGTGTGTTTCAACAAAGTGACAGTCTGTTTCCAGGATGATGGTAGTGTATTCAGAAGTCTGTTATTTAGATCTTCAAGATCATTCTTCATTCCCAAAGTAGACATTTCTGTTGTAAGTTGCACAAATCTGTTCATCATCTGATTAATTGTCTCTCCAGAGATATGCTCAGATAATTCAAGTTGCCTTTTTAGTTTCTGTTTTTTAAGATCTTGAATTTCCTTTCCTCCTACACAGATAACTTTCAGTGCCTTATACATTGTATATCCAGTTTGATAATTTTCAAGCCTTGATAGTACTTCCAATTATAGCCCTTTGCACATAAGAGAGTAAGCCTTGATATCATTTTTCACCTTCTTTAGATCATCTCCATGTAGATTGTCTTAAGGATAAGGTTCTTGTGTATCTCTTGTATACACAAAACCTCTATCTGGACCATCAGTAGTCACAGGGATATAAGGTCCTTTTTCAATTGATTTCCATAAATCAGTGTCTATGGAATTCAAATGACGCTTTAACCTAAGAGACCAGTTTTTGAATTAGCTCTATTTTTAAGTTTAGGAACTCTATTTTCAGAATCTTCTGACTTCACCATTCTTATATTTTTGTTAATTTTCTAAGTTTTTAAATTAAGAAAAGAATTAAAAATATTTTTGGATTTTTCAATTTTTTTTATGAAAAATGTCTAAGGAGATGCACCTGAACAGTGATGGAACGCCCCAACAGTTGACAAAAACGTCTAAGGGATTGCCTTAGAAAAATTTCCAAAACGCCCAAGTTGATGCGCCTAGAATTTTACTTGATTTCCAAAACTGCTCAACAGTACCAAAACTCCCAAACAGTGGTAAAATGCCTAGGGTGAAAACGCCTTAACAGTTGAAAAACGCCTAAATAGTGTTCAAGCGCCTGAACACTTAGGCAAATTTCCGTGATTTTTAACCCTAATGCGCCACATTCATCATGTTCATATGAATATAACGAACTCTGAATTTCTGAAATCCTTCAAATGTTGATGAATTGAACTGAAACTTTCCAATTAGTTCAATATAATGCTGATATTCATTCTTCTAGCATCAATTTCAGTAATTATCAACAAGAATCCACTCAATTTCCAGAATTTCAGTTTGTAAACTCATGAACTTTTTCGAACACTTTTTCACTGATTCAATCAATTTTGATGAAATATACTTTGATTTGTGATTCAAATCATGTTTCTGATGATGAAACACAACTTTAATTCACAATTTTTCACTCGAATTGTCAATCAATTACAGATTTCAGTGAATTTTTGAAGTTTCTATGTTCGACAGAACTTCAAAAACACTCAACCGAAAGCTCTGATACCATTTGATAGGATCAAATGCATCAATCTCTAATGATTTATGTATACAATTCAAAAAAACACCAACAATTGTAATCAAATCTAGCACATATCAACAAAATTCACAATTTCATTGATATAGCAAAGACAATTACAAGAGTAAGAAAGCAGTTCATCCAAAATCTACCAATTCTACTCTAGTCTAAAGCTATTTATACTACCAATAAACTAGAGACTGGTGGTTATAGAGAGAGAAAGTAGATCTGGTGGTTTTTTTAGAGAGAGAAACCAGATCTAAGTCCAAATTTCATCATATCTACAACAATCTACTACAAATTTGAAGATATACAACATAAATTTCTGATCTATAACATATTTTATACAAGAAATTGGAAGAAAAATTCAGATCTGAAGAAGTTTCTCTCACACACACTAGTGTGTGTGTTCTTGGTGTTCTTGAGGATCATCAAATATTCAAATCATCAAGCTGTGAAATTAACACCCAGCTGAACGAAAGTTTACATTTTGTAGCGAAAATACCAGCGAAAATGCTGCCAAAATCACCAGCGAATCTAAGAACAAACCTGCGAATTTAATAAAATTTTTCAGCCAAATTTAAAAAAACTACGAAACTAAGAATTGTTTCTGCGAAACTACAAAATTTAATCTGTGAAATTACCAAAACAATCTGCCAAAACTATAAACTATTCTGTGAAACTCATATACCTAAAAAAAGAAAGCAAGCACCATCACAACCGCCGCTTTGAAGCCCAGATCCACGAGAACAACCACTAAAACTTAAGTAGCTTAACCCACCACCATCATCATCAGGTTATCATCAGATTTATTGTACCGTTTCAACGATCTTGCTCAGTTCCTCCAACTTCTTCATCCTCATCTTCTCACTTTCGCTCACCAGCTCCATCATTCTTGTAATAAGCTGTACTTTTTCTTTGTTCTTCCCATTGAAAGCATCAAGAGCTTCTTTGTATTCTCTTTTCTTCTTCTGACATGTTTGACCTAGTGGCTTCAACTCTTTGTTGACCGAATCAATCTTCTTCCTTGGTAATCAACCCATTGAAGCTCAAACTTCCCGAGATTTGACCCGCTTGCATCAGCGTCTGAAGTTGTTCACTCGATTGCCTCTACGTCTGCACCTGTGTTTGAGTCATCGTCGTATCTTCTTCTTCTTGCTGCGGTTGTTGTTGTCGCTATTGTCTTCTCAGTTTCTTAAACCAGAAAAGGAAGAAAACCCTTGTTGGTGCTTTGATTCCTCTGTTTATCTCTCCAATGATGGTCTTCTTTTGCTTTATTGTGTGTGGGTGTGTGTGTGTTTAGTATATGAAACACTTTCCTCTTTTTTGCTCTGTGTGTTTGAAGTTGGTTAGTTGTGTAGGTGTTTAAAGTCAGAGAAAGACTTGAGTTGTAGATCTAGGGTTTTGTTTATGTTTTTTAAATAGGTTTTTTTCATTGACTTGGGTTTGGATTAGCAAGTTGGGATAAATTTGGATCAGCAAATTTGGGTTGAATTCATAAAAAAAATTAAATTAAAGTAATTGGGCTAACAAATTAGGGCCAGGTAGAAATTAACCAATCTAATTGGGCCTGAGCAATTAATCAAGAAATAAGGTTGGGAGTAATTTTTTTTTAATAAATTTCATTGAGCCTCAATATCTATAATTGGATCATAGCTTGACCCCAGTTGCTAAGATTGTATAGAGTGACATTATAAAAAATAAAAAAATTATTTTTCCCGATGGAGAATTATTTTACAATTTTTGGGAAAAATATCTTTGGGGCGTTTAATTGTTCAAAATTATTAACACATTAAAAATTAAAAAAAAATAAATAAAATGGCTTTTGCAGAACTATGTAAATCCTTCAAATCTGATAATCTCACAATTGCACAATGTCGGTTTGACAATTTTGCAGCTTTAAAGAATGAAAAGATGTCCGATTTTATTGATCATTTTCTGTTAGTGGCAAGCAATCTGAAGAAGTTTGATGCCCAATTGGGAAATCATGAACAGGTTCTGAGATTGTTTGATTCCATCTCATCAGAATGGAGCTCACACGGCAAGTCGATTAAACGAGATAGAGGCTTTCGGGACTATAAACTGATGGAGGTGATCAATAAACTGAAAGAAATTGAGTTGGATATCAAACGTCATAAGTATTATGAAGCGAAATATCTAACTCCAAAGATCACTACAAACTCCAAAGAGAAACCAGAAGAGATATCAGATTCTGACACCAATTTTGACGGTTTACCGAAACCTGGAATTGAAGAGGTACAAGAGGAGCTTAAGCAGACATCAATCGGTAAAGGTGGAGCTGAGTTGAATGATGAAGTTTATGATGCTGAGAAAGAAGCAGAATGGAAGCGAAATACCAGAGTTTGAAACTGCGAGAAGGTTCTTGCTGCTAAAAGAGTCATCATGGATCTTCCATACGAGATAGTTCAGGATATGTGTTCTTCTGCTTGCAAAGTTCGTTTTATTTGGTGTGTATAAAGCTAATAGGTTACTTTTAGATAACCAAAGGGAAATAACCACCAAAAATGCGGAACATAAAAAGAATGAAGCCAAGTATTTCATAAAATTAAATGAATCTTTAAAAGAAAATGATCATTTAAAACAAACTCTTCTTGAAAGAAATGTTGAAATTAATCTTTTGAACGAAAGAGTCACCTTGGCTGAATTTTAAACAAGCAAGCTTAAAACAAAGCTTGATAGATGGACCATATCCAGAATGAAACAGGAAGAGCTACTGTGTAAACAAAGGGGAGCTAGGATTAAAACGGGAGTGGGTTGTGGTGAAAATCCATACGTCTATCCTCCTCCTAGCACCTATTGTTACTCTCCTATGCCTCAACCTCATCCATCTAATGATTTGATTAAAGCTGCAGACACTAATAGTTTAAATGCAGGTTTATGTAGCGTTAATCTTAAAGAGGTTAGAGATGTGCGGGATTCTCTTGTAGGTTTGGGATTTCTCAAGCAGGGATCTGATAAGAAGATTAATGACGATTCCACCTCTGATGTTCCAAAACCAATATCAGTTGTTTCTTCAATCTTCTTCAATAAATTCAAAACAGGTAACATTCCTTCATTTGTTCCTGTCAGGTTTGTCAAAGAAGGAACAGTTATCGAATCGTCAGGCAATCAGAATCATATAACCAAAGCCGGCACAAAAGGAGGTGTCAATCAAGATCCGTTGGAGAAAGATCTGTGTATATGAGACTGGATAAGCTCAGATGATTAATCAAACACAGAGGAGGGTGTTGATTCCTCAAAGATCAAGATATCACCTGAAATTGTCAAGTCTGAAAAGCTTCCAAAAGCTTAATCAAGACCAATACGGATCTCTCTACTCTAACTGCAAAACAAGCTAGTCAACCAGTGAAGATCTCATTCTCTATTCAGCATAGGAAACTTCAAAACAAGCAAGAATCTGCTACAAGCTCAAAGCAATCCTCATTCCCACCTGCTTCACATGGGTCAGTCAAGTATCAAAAGCCTTTCAAGGTTTGTTTTGAGTGTGGAAAAGAAAGTCATGTCGTAAAGAAGTGCCCGCAAAGACTTGATTCGAATGGTAAAGGCAAACCAAATTGCTTCTCCGGATGTAAGTCTACAAAGAATGTTCCAGACAGTAAAGGCAACACGGGTTGCTTCTCTGGATCAAGAGGTAAAAAGCACACATCTTTGAATGGTTGGATGAAAAACCCTCCATCCAAACCTTTTCATGTGAAGCCGGTTTCACACGATTCAAAGATGAAAATGACCAAGATGAAAATGACCAAAGGTTCAAAACCAAATTCTTTTCCTTCTGGTCTTAAACAGAAAATGATTTTCAAATTTAATTCATTCAAATCTAAATTAATTGAACCAAAAAAATTTGGCAAATTAAAAAGAAGGATACGGATATCCCCGATATTTAAACAGATTGTTTGTTGAAGTAGGTTACTTCTACCATTGAAAAAGGATCTCCCAGGACTATGATGGCTGGGGTTCCTTTTTCAAACTAATCTGTTTATCAGTGTAGGAATAATTCAGGAGGACTGTCAGTAATCCAGTTTACTGACAGAGATTGTTCTTAATTCAAATTTGAGGCGGAACAAACAGGTTAAGGTCATGGAATTTTATCCACAATCTGGACTTTTATTTACACAATCATAGTTCTCACTTCACAATCACTGCATATTTCTTGATAATTCATTTTTTATCTTCATATCAGTATAGTTTGGAAGACCTTCTTTGGTAAATTTCTATTTTTGTACAGTTTTTATATAAAAAAATATAAACAAAATATAAAAAATTAATATAAAAAACTGGTTTGCAAAAATGAAATTTAGGGGGAGAGTATATCAAAACTAAATAAAAAATAAATGAAAAGAGAACTGGAACTTGATTCGAGATGACTGAGAAATGATTGTATATCATCTTGAAATGCTTGTTCTTGCATGAGTTGCATTTTAAAATGGGAAATGGTAGTAACTGATGTTATTATCTAATTTACATCTTATTTTTAATTGCAAATAATAGAAAAACAAACAGATTCTTTCACCTGAAGAATAAAATATATGCTTAAGGATAAAGTCGACAACATCATGATGATTTAAATTAAAATATATGCTTAAGGATGTCTGGATTTACGCAATCATTTTGGCCTGCACGAAAACTGAGTCACGACAAAAATTGGATTGAGAATTGATCTTTCACCCACCATGATGCAAATCATATAAGCCATATCTTGAGCCATGTTTGGTGCATTTATGTGTCTTGTGTTTGTGCTAATATCCTATACTGTATGGAAGTACTGACCTGGAGTGATGATCTCCTTTGCTGTATGATAGTACTGACCTGGAGCTCTCATCAGCACACGATTAAATGGTCATCTCCTTTGTTATACGTGAGTATAGACCTGGAGCTCTCACTATTTTGGTCTAAGTTGTGTCAAATCATCTAAACAATGAATTCATCACAGAATACAATATTCTGTTAATAATCACTTGCACACTAATGCACAAGGCTTGTCCTATAAAGATCGTAATAAAATTCAAGAAATCCTGAGGTTGGGTAAGGGTTTTTTCCAAATGATTGTGGGGTCCTAGCATTCTAAAGTGCTTAATCGAACCTTAACGAATCATCTGTTGCTTGTTGAAAAAGATAGGGCATGGGTTTAAGTGGACAAACATATCAGCAATAATTATTGATCTGTTTAAGAATTTCAAAATCTTCCAAAGACTGTGATTAGATTCAGTTATCAGTGTGATCTCATTGCTTGTCGATGTTTAAATTTATCTTTGTGCTAAAGTATATCTTGAGGATGTGATCTCATGATCGATTCAGTTCTCGGTAATTAAAAAAATTATACAAATATATATATATATACATAAAATAAAATTTAAAAAAATTTAAATTATAATAAATTTTCATTTTAATATTCATTTAGGTCTTCAATATTATGCAGTTACAATTCTATCATTTTTCATGCATATTCATAGAAATTATGCACAAACGAATACGGGTTCGCTTGTTTTTCACACAAAGATAAACACGGGCTAAATTCGTATGAAGACGTTGATAATGATAGACTAAGGGGGAGTATTGTTGGAGCTGTACAAGATAGTCTATATTATCAACATAGCTAAAGTCAACAAAAGTCAACGTCTCAGTCAAAGTCAACAGAAAAGTCAAACGTCAAGTTCAAGACGAAGAACCGAGTGAAGATATTGAAGATATATTGTGTTTGGCAATGTTCTCAGAACCGGATCGGACGTCGAACCGGACGGCTTACTGGTTTGGTGGTCGGACCGGTCGGACCGGTCGGACCGGATGGACCGGATTTAACTATATTTTAATTATATTTATATATGTAATTAAATATAAGTAATTTATATATGATTTATACATATATTTTATAGTTATATATAAAACTTAACTATATTTGTATATACAAAGTACTAATTTATGGTTTAACACCCCGTTTTTACCCACTAAAATCAAAAAAAAAAAAAAAATTCAAAATCCGGTCGGACCCGAACCGGTTCGCCGGTCCAACCGCCGGTTCGGTTCGGACCGGCCGGTTCAAATGGCAAAAACGATCCACCCTCGACCGGACCGGACCAGCCACCGATTCGCGGTCGAACCGGTCGGACCGGCCGGTCCGATCCGGTCCTAACAACATTGGTGTTTGGTACTTTATTGTATTAAATATATTTTGTGTGTTATTTTATCTTGTTTTAGTCAAGTTTAATAGTCTAGGAGGCTAAATGTAAATAGTGAAAGTTAGTCTAGACTATAAATAGGTTAATTGTAATTAGAGTTGACTAATGGTTGCATGACCAATTGATTGAGGGATTTACTTGTAAACATATAATTTGTAATCTATTGAAGATCAAAGGGGATTTTATTGAGATTATCATATTTTGATCTATAATTTTCATGATTTGATTCAAGTGTGTTCAACCTGGGTTAACAGTTTGGTAGTATGATTGGCTAGATTCATCACAAGTCCTGTGCCTACCAGATCAGGATAGGCTTGGTGGATTTGATAGCATGCCATTAAACACATAAGTAGACTTATTGAATGATCTGTTAGTGCATAAGGCACATATGACAGATGAAGCGGTGAGAGGAATATCATTCCAGCCAGTCTTCCTCTTTCACAAGGAATGTTAGAAGTAATAAACTAGAAATATCTATTGTAGATCTGTTTGGCCTTTCCCTATATGTTCCCCTTCAAATCCACCTTCATATCCGATGTTTGCAAAGAAGGTAAGCAGCTCATCTTCATATATCTCATTAGGTTTTCCAGCATTATCACCAAACTGTAGACATTATCTCACAGTCCGTTCGGAGATGATAAGAACATGTTGTTCATCAATCCTTCCTGTGATGGTTGGTATATCATCTGCCATGTTCACCTCAGCAGTTCTCCAAAAAGATCTTATGAAATTTTCATACATCACACGCCTTACTATAATGGCATAAGCTACTCTTATGGTGAGTAAACATCTAATCATATCTCTAAGGTCTTTAGCTTCAGGCACATCAGGGTCAAGAAAACCACTGATATTGTGACTTTTGCTCCATGTAAATTAGCCATTATCTGCACAAGAGACATATATGTAAGTTGGTATGATGTTAATTGCTTGTGTTTAATCTGTTGACTTGGAACATATGAGTCAAAGTTTGACTTTTCAAAAGTCAAAATTAGAGTTACAACTCATCATATCGTTACATGCAATTAAATCAAACTTAAATTTATCATTCTTTTATGTCTTAATCATGTTATTTTTTAACATTAAGTTCATAACAACTATATCTAACCATTATTACACTTGAATTCTTATATGGTTTGTTTGAATGAGAAACCCATGCTCAGTGGGAGTTCAACAGTTACAATCTTAGAATAAATCAAGTTCATAATCATTTTAAAGATGTTTGTTATTGTCTTAATCAATGTTATTATATGATTAATGTTCATCATTTTTCTTTTCTAAACATAGGGTTCATTATCGGTTTGAAATTTACGTCGGTCGATTGAACAAGAGTGTGAAATCACCTCTCAATCGATACTACAATAGTAGATGATCGATGTTTGAAGATGAAAAGGTGTGAATCTTGTTGCGAATCGAAGAACAATGGATGATTTTGAATGTCTGAAACAAAGAACTCTAGTCTATTTAGTCTCTCTGATTTTTAAAAGTATTAAATGTGATCGAATTTTGAGTTTAAATAGGTGGAACTTTAATGTTTTGAATTTCATGAGCGTTGGACAAACAAATGCAGATTTAAATTTTTTAGTAGCATTAGTGTACCCAAAACAAATTTGGTTGAACAAACACCTTGTCCCGCAAAGTTACTATTACATGCAAAAACTAATGCAGATATAAAAAGTTGTCAATTGTTGTCAGCATAAACAAATACGATAAATAGTACTTCACTAGCAAATATAAATGTGGTGAATAATGTCGTTTCCCATTTTTTCAAATGTAATGAACCACATTAATTTCCCTTGTCCGCATTAGTTAAATACTAATAAACAACTCAATACTCGGTTAGTAACAGAGATTTGGTTTCGGTTCGGTTTCTATTTTCGGTTTTCGGTTCGGTTTCGGTTAATTATCCAACATATTTTTTAACTTTTTTTTTGCTTTGGCTCGGTTTCAGTTTGTTATTTTATCACGCACCCATAAATTTTAAAGATACAATTATCATCTTTGTAGTTGTCTAAATCTTATTAAATAACAAATAAATGAGTAAGTTCAGAAAAAAAATTAATTTTTGTATTATTTTTTATTGATAATTAGAAATGCTAACTGTAGTAAAGTGTAGTAACTATTACAAACGTTGTAAATATAAAAATCTAAACTTAATTTATTCAGCTTAATATAATAGTAGATTTTGAACTAAATAACTATATATGTAAAAGAGATAGTTTTGATTTTAAATATTACTCAAAAAAATTTCTATCATTTTAATATATAACATTTCAAGGTATTCAAGATATAAAACTAGAAATACATGAAAATATGTAGGAAAAACATGAAAGTATGAATGGTTAGGTTCGGTTTCGGTTAATTCGGTTAACCAGGGATACAAAACCGAAACCCATTTTTGGTTAATTCGGTTTTCGGTTTTCGGTTTTGTCAGTTTTCGGTTAATTTCGATTTGGTTTCGTCGGTTAATGGTTTGGTTTTGGTAATGGTTCGGTTTTTGCTCACGTCCCATCACACGGCTCTCAAACCCTACTTGTGGTGGATCCCTGGTGACAAAAAAGCTTTGAATGAAATAGAAGGTTAGAATGAAATAGAAGAGAAGGACTTTCTTCCTTAAGAAATCAAAGCGATAACGCACCTTTCCTAAGATTAGAATGAAATAGAAGAGGACTTTCTTTCTCAAAGTCAACTTTCTCCCTTCCCTTCTTGCTCTAGAAAGATTGCAGCTAGCATGTTGGACTAATATAATAGAAAGTCAAGGCTCTTCTCCTGTTCTACGAATCTACAACGCTCTTTACTGAGCGAGACTCCATATATATCCCTACTAGTGGTTATTCTTTCCAGGCCATTTGTTTGACAGCTTAAACTAGACCCCACTTTCAATTAGATAGGTTTCGGTCTTAATCAAGATAGGTCAAGGGTGCGTCTGAACGGTCAGTAACTACTTAGTCTC
Organism: Flaveria linearis; assembly: GCA_024085815.1. Lineage (NCBI taxonomy): Eukaryota > Viridiplantae > Streptophyta > Magnoliopsida > Asterales > Asteraceae > Flaveria > Flaveria linearis. The sequence goes on from CM044001.1 coordinate 40,478,537, forward strand.
ATCCGAGAGTCCAATCTCCTTGTACTACTTTTTCTCTTTGGAAAAGAAAAAAGGTCGATTTAGGCTCCTTCCCTTCCAGCGCATAGCTGCGATAGCAGTTACTACGAGCCTTCTGTCTCACGCATCTAACCAGCTCACATGGTTCACCGGTTCCACCGAAAACTCTCATTTGTTGAAGCGGAGCATAGTGCGCTTTAGGCGCCAAGCAAGAAGGTCTCTTCTTTCATTTTGGTTTATTCACTGATCTGAAACTTAGCACTTGTTTTCTTATTGATTCCTGGGGCGGCGGTGTTCTTGAATGAAGTCTATTTGAACCGAATTAGCACTTCTCAGATCAGGCGAGGCCTCTCCAGTAGAGCTGGGCCTCGAGGCCCTGGCTGCACTAGCGATTGGATCATAGGGGAGTGGTTGCCCGTCTTTCTCAGCCTTTTATCCTGCACCTCGCGTTCATGATATCTACATTCAACTGTGCCTCTAAGACAGGGTCAAAGCACGCCCGCCCAATGTGCTTCTTTCATGACATGCTCTGGTCTCAGGTGTCTTCCAGTTCTCTCTAGCAATAGAAGAAGTCGTGTCCGTCCCGGACATCTGCAACGCCCTTTGTTCATCAGTGTTTAGTAATGCTTTCAATACTTGATGAAAATTTTTATTAAAATTCCAATAATACTGTTACTCGTATTGACACTATTTTTTGCAAAAACAAATGCAGATGAACACTACTTATTCGCATAAGTATTTTTAGTCAATTGCATTAGGTAAGAACTGTTACCCGTATTTCTTTTCATAATGTTCTTATTAACTAAAAGTTGACTACCCGCATTTCTTTATGCTAGGTTTACTTTCACCCGCATAAACCAACACTTTTATTCGTATGATCACGATTTGCTATTTTGGATAGATAATGTCTTATGTGATGTTTACACTGTTGCTGCTCTATTGATGTTGACTTTAGGCTCTTTTGTACTGATGTTGTCAATCCTTGTTTGGAATGATCATAATTTGTTCACCAGCGTGATACAAATTCTTATTCTAGTGGATCAATGGCATGTTATGCATTTGAATAACCTGCATTTACTGAAATACATTTGCGATTTCATGAATTTTACACACCAACACAGTTGTTATTCATATTTTTATATTTTTTAAATATTTTAAAAAGTCAATCAATTGTACACACATGAAATCAAATATTTTTTTTATTTTTGATCATTTTTGAATGTTTTTTAGATAATTTATGTAAATTATTACTTACTCCCCTAAAGTTTATATCCTATAGGAATAGAAATTTTAATGATTTAAAAATTATAAAGTATTAATGACACCATCAAAAACATAAAATAAAATCAAATAATATTTTTGTATTTTGTAGATATTTTCTGTACATGAGTATAGAATGATACCTTTAGTGAGATCATAATAGTCTACCTTCACAAATGTTAATATTTTTAGAAGATTAGACATAATCACACACATATTGATTGCAGGTCTAATTATCCATTTAAACTCAATAAATAGTTTATATATTATTTATACTTTGTGATATTTATCGTGTTTTATGTTTGTTAATCATTCTCTATGTACCTCACACTTAGAAGCACCGATAGATCAGCCACCCACATGAAATGCATTATAAAAGTTTTTTACAACTTACATGACCTGTTCATTTAAGTTATGAAATCTGATGTTATTATAGGTGAGGGGGATCCCTTTGGTATTTATTTGATCTTTTATATGCTCCATTTTGGAAGTGATCCAACTTAGGATTCTTTCTGTGACAGCCATGAAATTCGACTCGTTTAAAAAGTTTTTAAACGTTATACTAAAAGCCCAATAAGGCCCATTAATAGATTCAAGTTCATTAGAAACCCAAAACGGTAATACTAACCTTGAACGATAGCTAAACAAACTTAACAAGTCATAACGTGAATAATTGTAAGCTAACGCACAAACGTTCAAACTATTAAGCAATTAAATGCGGTTAAGACGTGACATTAAGGTATTATGACAATTTAATAACTAGTCAAGTTTTAAATATAACTAAATACTATTCTTTAACTATTTCTAATGTTTATGATTAATATCATCGTAAAATAAAATCTAAAACGCAAAATGAGATGACTTTGTGCGCGATACGAACCAACGTGGTACGAAACCCACCCATCTAACCTACCAATAAAACCCACTTTTCTCTCATTCTAGGGTTTAATAAAAGATAGAGAAAGAAAGAGAGAGAGAGAGAGAGAGAGAGAGAGAGAGAGAGAGAGAGAGAGAGAGAGAGGCGACAACCTCTAACCCCCTTCCCCCTCCAATTCCGGTTGGATTCCGGCCACCCATGGCGGACCTCCGGCGTGTGTCTCACCCTTTCGACTCCTCTCTTCAACATCAACATGAGGGTGGTGTTAGTTAATTTTTATAAACATGCAACAAGACAGACGCGAAGACGGAGGTTGTCTAGGCAACGACGGTCGTAGGACTCATAGGCGGTGACGGTCGCCGCTGACAGTGGTGATGGCGGAACAGTTTATGGTGTCGTTAGCAGTGGGTAAGACGGGTGGTTATGGATGTTGGTGATGATGCTTGAGATGGAAATAAAGGTGGTTATGGTAAGGGTTGTTGCAGGGCTAGTTGTCCATGGTGATGTTGATGTTGGTCGAGTGGCTGGGTTGAACCGGTAGTAAGGTTTGATTTTGGTGATGGTGAGGGTTGTGATGGTATGGGAAGTTAAAAGTGGTGGTGCAAGGCGACGATAGTGATGGCTGTGATGGCGGTGAAGGTGGCGGTAGTGATGGTAGTTAGTGGCGGTTGTGGTATTGGTGGATTAGATAGTTGCAGGTGGGTTTTAGCTGTGGTTGGTGTCGGTCATGGTGATGGTTCTATTTGGTGATAGTCGATGGTGGTGGTGGGTGGTGATTGAGTGGCAGTAGTGGTATGATGTTAGTGGTAGCTATGATGGTGATTTAAGGTGGTTATAATGAAGGTGGTTATGGTAGTAGTTCAACAGGGTTATGATGGTCGATAGTGAGGATTATAAAGTTGGTTATGGTGGCGGGTGATACTAGTGATGACGGTATGGCGAGATATAAGCAATTAGGTGGTTATGAGGTTGCTCGGATCATGGTCAAAGCTTGGTCAAAGATTTTGTGCAACAATGGTTAAACCGAGTCAATAGGGGTCAACACGGTCAAAGATGGTCAATGAAACCAACGGGTTAGCAACGTGATGAGATCAGGTTTAATGCATGTGGGTTCGAGTATGTGAACTAAGTGAGAGATATAATCCCACACGTCGTTTATTCAACATGTATTTATTATTCACATGTGTGCAATGTGAAGCATTTAAGTATAATATCAATGTATTTAGATTTTGATATTCTCTTGTTAACAATGTTCTTGATATTTAGTTTAGTCGCACTCCCGTTGCTTCGGCCGCGTGCTGAAAGTGGGGGTGTGACAGACTGGTATCAGAGTCATTGGTTATAGAGAATTAGGTTTTACCTAAACTATAACCTTAAGTTCAAATTATTTGAATCTTAGGAATCATGTGAACTTCCTAGGTTCTAAACAAAGACAAGTAAGGAACCAACACTTATAGCCTAGAAACTATTGAGAATACATAGGCTATGACTTGATAACATACCTTGGGTGTACCCAACTTTGATTATGTGAAACGTTGACACATGACTATTAACGATTAACATTCACCCTAGGTGTGCATCGCTCTGATTATGAATACTAACTTGATACAAGGATTATTTAATGCACCCTAAGGAGCAATCTTGTTGTGTTGATACTCTTATTTGGCTATATATTGCTTTTTATTTGATTTGCTCCTTAGTATACCTTTATACCTTGTTTGTTGAACTATAGCTGAACCTTATACCTTAACAGGCTAGATTATGAGCCTAATTAGAAACTACATGAGTAAGTAATGACTTGTGGCTTGTACTTAGATTGGCTAGATTGTATGTCCATGTAATACCATCGGATTAATTACATGAGCATAAAAACACATAAAACAAATGCAACACAATGAACACATTGAGACACAAGGACTAAGGCATATAATGGGAGGAAATAAGAATGATTGTGTAAGGTAAATTTACGATTACGAGTGCGCAACGTAATAGTTAATTTACTGGTACATATGAGTTCTAGCAAATCCTATTGTTTGTTGTATCCAAAACATAACCATAAAGATCTTAGCAATCAAAGTTTAGAAACAAAGTATTTATATAAACGACAACCAAAGTTACAGTTCATTTGAATTGAACTAAAAACATTTAACAAGTGAAAAGTTTTTAGGTATGACATGATAATAATCATTTATAATTATCTTACATTCAAAAGTGTTGGATCCAATGAGGCTGGTGCAACCAAAACTACACTTAGAAGATTTTAGGTACAACTAAGCAAAGGCTTCCAATGACAAAGATGCACTTTCAAAGCAAAGTTGAAGATCTTCTGAAGCTTAGAGGTGAAGAACTTTTGAAGGAAGAATTCAGTCTTTCGAGACTAAGTAGTTCTCTTTCCGAAGTATAACACTTGGAAGACTTAAGACAAAGTCTTCCAAAGGAAAAATGTAACACCCCGAAAAGTCAAAACGAGTCATTAAGGATAAGTAGGCCTAACTAATGGAGATTTAAAAAAATAATAAAAAAAGGGATTATGGGCTAAGTGGGATTCATGGGCAAGATTAAGGCCCATAACCAGCCCTTAACCTGCCCAAGACACCACCATCTTCTCCATTTGTGCCCTAGCAACAAAAATTTCGTAGAGAGAGAAAGTAGAGAGAGAAAGTGCAAGAAACTCAAGATTTGGGGGTTCTAAGGTCAAGGAATTGGAGATCTAGGCGTTTGGGCATCAAATCTCAAGGAAAGGAGCAACAAACAAGGTAAGAATCGACCGATAATGCCTTCTGTAGATCAAACCCGGATTCTAGGGTTTTGGGGTTTTAAAAGTCCCAAAGAAACACATAAAGGTCAAATTTTTACGTGTGAAAACGTGTAAAAAGGTTAGAAATGGTTTCATGGAAGGTAAACCAAGGATTTGGACGTAAAAAGCTAAGATTTTGGGTTAAAAACAGGCTGGTTCGTCATTTTTATGCATCCAGCGAAACTGTGCCTCGATCCAGCGAAACTGGATACTCATCCAGCGAAACTGTGTATACATTCAGCGAGACTAGGAGACTTCCAGCGAAACTACAGTTTGGTAATCCCGCCAAAACTTAGATTGATCCTTAGACATTGCGAACTAGGAAATTCCAACAAAAGTTGGGCGCTCAAGACAGCGAATCTGTCTAGCGAAACTAGCAGAAGTGCTGCCCAGCGAAACTGGCAGTTGCCAGTTTCGCTGTGGCGAAACTATGGGCGAAACTATGAAGAAAATGACGTTTTTGCATGTTGACTTTCGTGCAGCTAGAGTGTTTGGACTATAGCTTAAGTAACTTAGGATTGAAGCTATTTGCTAAGTTCAGGTGAGTTCTAGATCCCATTATTTAAACGTTTTTCCATGTTTTTAGGGTTATTATGCATAGTAAACATAAGGTTTTCAAGATAAGGATTTCAAGGTGTTTTAACAAGAAAATACAGTTTTCTAAAGTAAAATGTGACATTTAAATAGCTCAAAATAATTTTCGGGGCTGCTGCCCCTTGGACCCCACTAGGGGCTGCTGCCCCTAGAACCCCGCTATCAGGGGCTGCCGCCCCCGAACCCCCGCTGTCCCGCGGAGGGTCGGTTACGTGTTATGATGACTAGTACTTGGTATGTTGTGTACTTAATAAGCTAAGTATTATATATATATTAAGTGAAAGATAATGCTAATGAGAAGTGGAACTTAACGAATGTTACCCCGGGCCCGTTTGATGATGAAAAGTCTTGCAAGCACTATGATAGACTTCACTTATGTGAGTCTGATGTATGATGATGGATCCGTATTCATGAGCGGGCTATGTGCCTAGCAGTGTGGATCAACTGTCGGGGGAAGCTACCATGAAGATGTGTACCGACGGGGATCGATCAACCGTCGGGGGTAGCGACCATGCATAACATGTACTGACGGGGATTGACATTCGTTGTCAATCAACATGGAGATCTTGCTTTGTGCAAATCTCGCCTATGATGAAGGGAAACGAAATGAAAGAATGAGAGAATATGAACGTGCCTAATGTGATGCAAGTAATGTTTGTAGTATGATGTATGCGTGTTCATTATATGAAAGGATAAAAGATTATATTTTCTTATTTATATAAAACTAGAACTCACTCAGCGTAGCTGACTTTTTATGCATAATAGTGGACAGGTAAGCGTTGATGCTGAGGATGGTACCACGAAGTTACTTGGGGAGATATGGATGGCATTCCTGTTAATGAAGTCTTTATTGTAATTAATGAACAAGGAATATGTTTTGTTTGCATTTAAAGGACAAATGTATGAGTACAATGGGGTTTTTAAGTTTTAAATGAATGTTTAAATATCTTCCGCTACAATGATTTGTTATTAAACTGATTTTATGCTATGGTTAACCAACTGTCAGGTTTCCCGGGAACGGGGCCTTACAAAAAAGGTCGTGAAGACTTGCTGAAGTCTTGGAAGAAGTTATCTCTTCCGAAGTACAAATAGTTTTGGAAGACTTTATTCTTCCGAAGCCATTTTACCTTCGGAAGAACTAACTATGGACCAGTGGACATAAGTATGCTCTGATTGACAAGTCTGATATACCGCATGGTGTAACACCCGGAAAATTTTGTCAAATAAAGAAAGAAAAGAAAAGAGAAATAAAAGAAATATATTTTGTAAGAAAGAGAAAGAGGCCAAAGTGGAGGGGTGCAAAGTGTAAAAAGGACAAAATAATGATATTATTTTGTTTAAAGTGGGCATGGCCGCCCACACCTTCTGCATTTGCAACTGCTCGATATTTTTAGAGAGAGAAAGCAGAAGAATCTTGGGTTTAGAGAGAGAGAGCAGTTAAATTCAGCCAAGATAAGTAAGTTTTAGCATAATTAGGTTTGGTTTTAAGGATTTTTGACCATATAACTGAAATCTACATGTTCTTATGTGTGTGTATATGTTTGGGTTATGTGTTTTGGACATGTGTAGGTGTTAGAAACATCTGAAAAGTTCAATTGAAAGGATTAAGCTTGGAAGCAGCTTAGGTGAGTTTCTAGACCCCACATTTACATGTTTTTAAAGATTTTCGGGGCTAAAATGCATGTAAACCATTTTTAAAACTTGTGCATGTGTGACCGTATGTATATTTCCTTGTATATGGATATTTTATGGTTGTGCATGATGTGTTGAAGCTTAGAATGGTAGTATGAGGCTTGGAACATGTTAAGGATGAGTTTGGGACTGAAAAATATATTAGAAATGTGTATGTTGGTGTTCATGCGCCCAAACAGGGCCCATGCGTCTAGATTTTTGCCTTAGAAATATTTTAAGTAAGGTGGTGCACCCAAACAGGGCCCATGCGCCTGAATAATCTAACTTAGAAAGTTAAGTGTATGATTATGTGCCAAAACAGTAGTCCATGCGCCTAGAAATGCCTTAGAAATTCTAAGTGAAAGTTGATGCGCCTGAACAGTAGTTCATGCACCTAAATTTTGAAGAAATGATTAAGTGTAAGGTGATGTGCCTAAATAGTGCCTGCATAGTGGAGAAACACCTAAACAGTTCTTCTGCACCCGCATAGTTCCAATGCGCCCAACACATAGAAACTTTCATGAAATTTTGAGGAAAAATAGTATTTTAGGGTTTGGCCCTAGTTTGACTTATGGACTATTTTGGCCTATTTTAGACTATTTTGGCCTATTTTAAGAATGAGTATGTGATGGTCTATGCATAGAACATGTATGATGACATGATGAATGTATGATATGCGTATGTGTATGATGTGTTATCTTATAAAGATTTTCAAAACGTATATATTATATTATGATATACGTTAAGTATTATGTTATGACTTTACGTAGTATGATGAATGAATGAATGAACGTAAAGTATTACGTAACGAAGTGAAAGATAACAAAGATGAAAAGTGAAACGTAATGAAAGAAAGAAAAGGCTTGCAAGCAGAATGAAAGAAGGAATACAACTCTAGAGAGTTGTTAGCTCAGTTGTGTGTTTTATAGCGTGCGATTTTGGCTAACCCATGAGGGTTCACACACAGGGGATCAGTCTTGGTAACTGATCCATAGTATGAAATAGGATCATGGTCACTTGACCTCGGGCTTTATGCCAATTAGTAATGAAGCTTTGTGCCCGGAATAGTGGCTTCGGGCCACGGGCTTTGTGCCAATTAGTAATGAGGCTTTGTGCCCGGAATGGTGGCTTCGGGCCACAGGCTTTGTGTCAATTATTAGTGAGGCTTTATGCCCAGGATGGTGGCTTCGGGCCACGGGCTTTGTGCCAAATAGTGACAAGGCTTTGTGCCCGTAATGGCAGCTTTGGGCTACGATGGGGGGAAAAGCTTGGCAGGATCTAGAATCAGTACGAAATGAGCGAAAGGATAAGGTACGAAATGAACGAAGAGCTAAAGTATGAAACAAACAAAAAGATAAAGTATGAAACAAACGAATAAGTGAGATAAGGAATAAAGAATAAGGTTATGCCTTGTTGTCTGTACCAAAGTAAAGGAAGTATTTTGAACCGTATTAAGTATTTTAATACTTTAAAACTAGAACTCACTCAGCAACGCTGACTTTTATGCATTTTCAGTTAGCAGGTAATGGTTACTGAGGGTGGACCAGTGGATGTAAGTATGGTCTGATTGACAAGTCTGGTATACTTCATGGCATTTTCCCACGGCCCATGTAGTTGACCATACTTTATTCCACTGTTCACCTTTTATCAGTTAGGAGAGTTACTAACTTTAGTAGGTAACAAAAGGTAAGTCATGGACCTGTCATGACTGCCTAATCTAGGATAGTATTTTATCTTAGATACCTTACTTCTAGCAATGTAGTATTTGTTTAGATGTAAGTTCCAGCTAGTCTTCGAAGTATAAGTGGTTGTAGATAGTAGTATATATAGTTTCTCATTGTAAGTCTGTAACTATGCTTTGTAAGTGTCTTGTAAACACTGAGTTGACAAGTAATATATACAAGTATCTTGAAAAACCATTTCTTGTGTTCATTAACTTAGTATATTATAATCAACTAAGTTTCAGATTTTGCATCATCACCCGAGTAAGACTTAGTGAGTTTGAGGGAGAGTACTGTGTTAAGAGACCAACACCGATCCCGCAATTGGTATTAGAGCTTCCAGGCTCTTGATTGTACGATCTAACCATCCAAATCACCCTTATTTCTTCATAGTCACTCACTCTACCCAAATGGCCCTCAACCAAAAATATTATGAGACTGAGATAGGAACTATGACTAAGGCTCCTATTATCACTCCTAATAATTTTAGACGTTGGTGTCAACATATTGAAGGTTTCATCAAGTATCAAGACAGTTGGATGTGGAGATCTATCACTCATGGCCCATACAAGCCAATAGTGGCATCATCAACTGGTGACGGTACCATGATTGGAAAGGAAATTGAAGACTACTCAGATGAAGAATTCAAGAAGATGGACATCGATGGAAAAGCAATGACTGTATTGCTCACTTCCATACCAAATTCCATAATGGTAGGCTTTGAGCATTGCACAACAGCCAAAGAAGTCTTTGATGCTTTGCCATTGATGTACTCTGGTTCCTCAGAATCAAAAGAGTCGAAGAGAGATGTACTGAAGTAGAAGTTTGAAAACTTCACTCACATTGTTGGTGAGACCTTAATCCAACAATACTTCAGATACATGGACTTAATTACATCTCTTTAGTCTATGGGAGTGACTCTTGAGAAGAGAGACATAGCAAGGAAATTCATAAGGGCACTTCCTCATGAGTGGACTTTCTATTGTGTCTCTATCAAGAGAACTGAGAACTTGAACACACTCACCATGACTGATACCATATGGAGATAGAGACTCAAAAGGGCCATTAGATGAATAGAAGCTCAAACCCCCTATCAGCAATGCCCTACAAACCCTAGATGTACCTGAACAATAATCCTCTGGGCCTTACATTACATTTCCTGAGACACCCAGGTCTTAACAAGCTCAACAAAGTCCTTTTTAGGATAGTTGTGCTTTTGTTTCAGGAAATGAAAACTCTGGTGATTTTCAGTTTGCCTAGATGATCTTAAGTGTTTTAGTCCAGATGATGTGGAATGCATGGACATTGTCTAAGACATGGCTCTTTTAACCTACAGAGCAAAGAAGTTCTTTAAGAGAACTGAAAGGCAATTCCCCTAGAACCTAACTACTAGCAATTTTGGGTTTGATAAGTTAAAAGACAAATGTTACAACTATAACTAACTTGTTCATTTTGCAAGGGAATGCAAAGCTCCTAGATCTAATCCTAGAGCTCAAGCCTGTTAACATCAAGCTACCCCAAAGGCTGAACCAAGCCAACTGACCAGCAAGCTGCAGTTGTTGCTTAGGATGTTGATTGGAGCTTCATGGTGCAAGATGTGACACCTGGTCAAGCTCTTATGACTGGAACCGATGATGCTAAGGTATATGAACATCTCTGTACTCCTGCTTTTATAGCTAAGTTAAAATGTATCAGGACTACAACATGGAGATCAAGTCTAATATTGAGTCTTTAAATATAGTAAAATCTGATTTCAAGAGAGCAGAATCTGACTATAAATTTAAAATTGATGAGTTAGAGAAAACTGTATCCTCTATAAAGCATGAACACTCAAACTACAGGACTCAAATAAAAGATTTGGTTTCCAAGTTGACTAAGGCTCAAGCCCAGCTAGTAATAGCTGAGGCTAAAGCAGAGAAGTATGCTATTCAAGAGCATAAATTCAACACCATTCTTGCATATCCTCCCACTCAAAGGTGTGCTATCAAAACAAGAGTGGATTAAATGAAACTGCTCCACCATATTCTTATGAATTATAAGACAACCAAGGTGTGGAACTGATGAGAAAGAAGTTCTAACTGTTGATCCTATCACTTTAAGAAACAGAATGATGTAATAATGGTGACAACCACAGTGAAGGATAAGGTAGAAAATCTCATCCACACAGCTGAGGATGAACCTCTGACCACCAAAGATAGAAAGAACAAGATCAGGGCAGCTAAGAAAACTACTAAGAAGGTGGCTGAGTCCAAGATGAAAATAGACCCCAGATAAAAGGGTGTGTTCATCTCAGTTGGATTCCAAGTGGCTGGAAACTCTTATTCAGGATAGGAGTGTAGTAACAGTACTCCTGTCTAGTTGAAGAATCAGAAGTTAAAGGGGAAGGCTGTTAAAGAAGATAAGAAGTGCAAGAAATAATAGCCCTCATGCCCCCATTAAAGTTAACATTGAATGCATAATATGTGGCTTGCACAATCACATGGCCAAAGATTGTTACTACAATCCTAAAAGCACACATTATGCAAATAATGTTAAGAAAGAAGGAGTCAAGGAAGGTTTCACATTTGGACCTTAACATATGGTTCAAATATTAAAGCAAGGAGAGCTTGTTTCCGAAGCCAAATTGCTTTCGAAAGAAACTCATTCTTCTGAAAGGAAAATAGCTTCGGAAGACAAGCCCAAGACCAAACAAAGGAACAAAAGAAATCCTTTGAAATCTTCCTAGAAGAAGACTGCTTTGGAAGAAAAGGTGGTGATAACTTCTTCCAAGAACAAAGAAGCCTCGGAAGTAAGTCATGTTGCTCAAGCCTCTTCAGGCTCATCTACACTGATCAACCATAGGATGGAATTGAAGATCAGACAAGATGCTACAACCCAAACCACTTCTTCACAAACCATAGTTGAATCCCTACGCGTACAGTTTGGTTTAATTATATCATCAACATTGTAAGAGCCCAAGACCAATAAGGCATGGGCTCCCAATAATAACTAATCATTTCAGCTTATGTGCAAGGACATCCACATGACAAGAATGGAAATATTTGGATTGTAGATAGTGGATGCTCCAGGCACATGACAGGGAACAAATCTCTTCTTCAAATATTTTAACATTTTGATGGAGGTCCTGTTTAATTTAGAGGTGAAGCCGAAGGATACATTTCTGGTAGAGGTAATATATCCAATGGTAAGTTAAAAGTTGACAAAATACACTGTATCAAACACCTTGAACACAGTCTCTTGATTGTTTCTTAGTTTTGTGATCAAAAGCACCAAACGCTTTTCACAGAGCATGAGTGCATTATTCTCAAATTCAGGATGACAATTACTCAAGAATTGGTGCTTCTTAGATCTCCCAGGAAAGGGGATATGTACAATCTATATATGAACAATGCTTCCCCATTAGGAGAAGTCTCATGCTTTCTTTCCAAAGCAAATGGTGATGAATCAACTCTTTGGCATAAAAGAATATGTCATGTTAATTTTAAAACCATGAATAAACTGGTTAAAAATAACTTGGTACATGGAGTGCCTAAAAAGATGTTTTTCTGAAAGACAACTATGTTGCTTGCCTTAAAGGAAAGCAACATAAGGCAACCCACAAATCCAAAGAAGTTAATTCCATCACAACTCCATTACACTTATTGCACATGGATCTTTTTGGTCCCACAAGAATAATGAGCATTGGAAGGAAATCATATTGCCTTGTGATAGTTGATGATTTTACAAGATTCACATGGGTATTCTTTTTAAGAACTAAGGATAAAACCGCTGAAACGTTAAAATCTTTTATTCTTAAAATAGAAATCAAATTAATCATAAGGTAAAAACAATCAAAAGTGATCAAGAAACTGAGTTTAAGAATCAAGTTCTTGACTCATTCTGTAACTCAAAAGGGATTACCAGACAATACATTGCACCTAGAAATCCTCAATAGAATAAGGCAGCAAGAACTATGTTAGTTGATTCAAAGCTGCCTCTAACTTTCTGGGCAGAGGCAATCAGCACTGCATGCTATGTGCAGAATAGGGTTCTTGTTGTTAAGTCTCATGGAAAAACCCCTTATGAGCTATGGAACAAGAGCCCACCGTTCATTGGCTTTCTAAGGTCCTTTGGCAGCAGGTGTACCATAGTTAACACAAAAGACAATTTGGTAAAATTTGATGAAAAGTCAGATGATGCTATTTTTGTTGGATACTCTTCAAGCTCTAAAGCTTATAGAGTATACAACATTAAGAATCAACAATTTGAGGAATCATCTAATATTGTTGTAAATGAGCACACTCCTTGTGTTTAGGGGAATGGCACCGACCATATCTTTGACTTAGAATCATTTCCCAACCATTCTAAACCATCTTGTGAGAATGTTTTAGCAGGAACATGCACTCAAAATGACTTCTTTGATGGTCAACTGTTTGAGTTACCCAGACCGATTCCAATTTCTTCAAAAAAGACATGAAGAGCAAGCTCCCAATACTAAAAGCTAGAATATTACAGGAAATGGTAGAGCTTTAATAAGTTGTCGGTTAGTGGAGCCTCAAAATTCATCGGCTGAAAACTCTAACTCTCAATATCAAGCTGATGAAGATAGTAATCTGGAGAAACATGCAACTGTTAATAGTGTTTCACAGCAAAACAACATTGATATTGTCACTCATTCATTCAATCAGTTCTGATTGAATGAGTGTGAGATATCAGCTAGAATCAATGTTCACAATCCTAAGCAAAACCTATCAAGCTTAGATCTATCTATGCAACTAGATGTGATTCCAAGACTCAGGATTTACAACACTCATCCAGCCGAAAACATCATTGAGGATGCATCAGAAGGCGTGAGAACTAGAAGAAAACTCATAGTGGCAATGTCTACTTGTACTCATGCTTTCTATCCTAGATGGAACCCAAAAAGGTGGAAGAAGCTCTCAAGGACAATAGTTGGGTTGAAGCAATGCAAGATGAGTTGCTTCAATTCAAGAGACAAAAGGTATGGAACCTCTGTCCATTGCCACCTGGCAAGTCCCTATTGGCACCAAGTGGGTGTTCAGGAATAAAAGAGATGATAAATGTTTGATCATCAAAAACAAGGCTAGACTTGTAATTCAAGGATACACATAAGAGGAAGGGATAGAATACATTGATGTCTTTGCACCTGTTGCAAGACTTGATGCTGTAAGAATTTTCCTTGCTTTTGGAGAATCCAAGAACTTTACAGTCCATCAACTTCACATGAAATGTGCATTTCTATATGGGGATATTGATAGAGAAGTCTATGTGTGTTAACCACCTGGATTTGAAGTTCCATAATACCCCAACTATGTGTGCAAATTGCATTAACTCTTTATGGGTTACACCAAGCACCTAGACTATGGTATGAGACATTGTCTTAGTTTCTTCTAAAGAATGGCTACATTAGAGGCACCATAGACAAGACATTATTCATAAAGAAGTCTGGGAAGGGTATTTTGCTTGTACAAGTCTATGTTGATCATATTATATTTGGTTCATCGAATGACCAAATATGCAAAGAATTTGAAAGCATCATGAGGAAGAAATTTGAAATGACTTCCATGGGAAAGATGGATTTTTTCTTAGGAATTCAAGTGAAAAAGATAGAAGAAGGGTTCTTGATCAATCAATCTAAGTATGTCAAGGATATCTTAGAAAGATTCGAGATGAAAGATTGTAAGCCAGCCAGACACCTATACATAGAAATCATAATATTTGTCCTGGTTCTGAGGGTGAGGACGCTGATCAGCATTACTACAGGGTAATTATTGGATCTCTAATGTGTCTCACTGCAAGAAGACTAGATATCATGTTTGCAACATGCACCTATGGAAGATATCAGGCTGCTCCTAAGGTGTCCCACCTAATTGATGTCAAAATCTTAGATATCTTAAAGGAGCTCTCAAACCGGGCCTTTGGAATCCTAAGAACATGGATTTCAACCTTTACGGTTACATTGACAGTAATTACGGTGGCTGTAACAACAACAATAAATCCATATCAGGAGATGTCAATTTCTTGGTAGAATGATCATCTCTTGGAAATGCAAGAACCAATCATGCGTCACTACATCAACTTTTGAAGCTGAATACATTGCTGCTGCTAGCTGCTATGGATTCAGAATCGGATGTTAGACTATGATTTCATCTTCATGGAGACTCCTATCCACATAGACAACAAGAGTGCTATTTCTATCATAGAAAATCCAGTCAAGCATTCCAAGACAAAGCATATTGACATCACGTATCATTTCATTCGAGATATAAATAAGAAAAACTTAATCAAACTAGTCAAAGTTGATTCAAATGAACAATATGCTGATTTGTTCACCAAAGCCTTTGATGAACAAAGATTTAAGTATTTAATTACGGCTATTAGGATGATCAACATTGATTGGTCAATATCTTTTGAAATTCTTTTGAAAATATGTCATGTCTAATTTGTCTATTTACAATCTAAGCCATGTTACAAAAGGTTTTCTTCAAACTTTTCTAAGTGTAAATTCTTCCGAAGAGAAATTTACCCTCGGAAGAAATCCATATTCATATTCCGAATGCAAATTGCTCTGCACAAGTATTCTCTTCCAAAGAATTTTTAGCCTCGGAATAGATCAAGTTTCCTTCCGAAGGCTACTAACTTCTTCTCTTGGAAGAACACTTTACTCTCGAAAGCAAATTTGTCTTCAAAACATAATTTGCGTCGGAAGATAAAGTGGCTTCGGAAGACAATCAGGAAAAAGAAACTCAAATGTTCTCTCGGAAGCAATTTTACTTTTAGAAGAAAACTTTACTAACGGAAATCTTTGGGCCCACTCTGCAAAAAGTAAATTTTATAGAAGATTGTCGGAATATTTTGATGACTTATCCTTACCGCCTCTGTCAAATCAAGCCGTTGTAACACCCGGAAATTTGATCAGAAGAAAAGAAAACAAAACCTATATAGAAGGAAAAGAAAAGAGAATAAAGTGGAAGGGGGTAAGTGTAAAATAGTACAAAAAGTCAAAGATTATAATATTTATGGGGAATGGCCGCTCATAATCACCTTTTCTCATCTGCTTTTGTCGAACCAAAAAGAAGAAGAAAGAAAACAGGGTTTTCTCTTGGTTTCAAGAACAAGAAGAAGAAGTTTTCGAGTTTAGGTAAGTAATTCGTGCTTAATGGGCTCGGTTTTCTTGTGTTTTCAACTAAGAAACCAAAAATACATGTTCTTATGTGTGTATATGTGCTCCGGTATGTGTTTTTGACATGTATAGGTGTTAGAAACTTTGGAGAGTTCAATTTCAAAGAAGTTGAGCTTGGAAGCAGAAAAGGTAAGTTTCAAGACCCTGGGTTTTATATGTTTTTAAAAGTTTTCAGGGCTGAAAATGCATGTAAAAACATTTTTACAAATGTTATATGTGTAACCGTATGTATATGTGTATGTGTATGGGCATGTCATGCTTGTTGAGGCTTTGTTAGTGTTTAGAATGATAGTGACAAGCTTAGAACATGTTAGAATGATGTTTGGGACTGAAAATATTAGTGAAACATGTCACCAGGTGGTCATGCGCCTAAGTAAGGCTCATGCGCCTGAAATTTGCCTTAGAAAAGTGTAAGTGATGTTCATACGCCCAAACAGTACACTTGTACGCCCAAATCGTACCTCATGCGCCTAACTTTATGCCCTAGAATAACTAAGCGTGTTTCATGCACCTGAACAGTGGTTCATGCACCTATAAGTGTGTTTCATGCACCCGAACAGTGGTTCATGCACCTAGAATATTTGGCCAGATGCCTAAGTATTGGGGTCAAGCGCCCCACTAGTGTTCATGCGCCCAAGTTTTTGCTCAGGCGCCTAAGTGTAGGCTTGAGAGCCTGTTGGTCCATATGATCGATTATCAGTACAAATGAAGGTTTGAATCGTTCAATACCAGAAATAACAACACACATAATGATTTAGATGAACAATAATGACCAAAATGTATTCAAATATGATCCATAAAGCAACAATACAATTAAAAGAAGATAAGCTCAATGTATATCAGTGAATAACAGCTTAAAAATGACTCTTGTAACACAAATACTTGATTGGGGTTTTTGCAAGGATACCAAACAAAGAACAAGATCATTTCTATTTATAGCAGTCTTAGTTTCACAGACAGTTTCGCTGACTGCGAAACTGTGCTGCCGAAACTATAGTTTCGCCCAGTGGAAACAACAGTTCCGCTCGGTAAACTAGACAGCTGACTGTGAGCGAAACTACAATTTCGCTCATAGTTTTGCTAGACTACAAAATATCATAAACTGAACTAATCAACTTACAAAAGTAAACTAACATTAATCCTATTACATAGAAATATACACATAAACTAATCTAAGGTGAGTCCAACCTATACTTGATCTTCAATACTCCCCCTAGGTTGGATCTCACCGACTTCTCTTGTCTTGGTGTCACTATTCAGCTCCAGTCTCCCTAGCTCCTGTATCTGATTTATCTTTCTCAGCACCTGCAATGTGCTTCTTATGACCTTCGGCAACTAATCCACTCTGGTCCCCTCCTGCTTCATTAGCTCCTTCGGGACGAGCACTAGCTTGTGCAAATTGGTTTGTCAAGTCCCGAATCTCCATGTTAAGATCATCATCAGCTCTCACCTTTTCTGCCAGCTCTCTTACCTCGACTCTCACTCCCCTCACTTTGTTAGCCACCACCATAAATAGGCTTGCTTCTTTCCTCGTCTCCTCCCCTACTTCTGCTTTAATATGGTTCTCACAAAGAACAAGCAGGTCTTCACAGAGAATCCAAAGTCCTCCATTGGATCAAAAAGTCTATATTCTATTCCATCCTTCACCCTGATTACCGCCTCCCCCGTATTGTTATCATAAAACCACTTCTCGAATCCTTGAAGTCGTTAGGGGGAGGGATTCGCCAGCCTAATTCTATGTACGGTTTTCGGAGGTTCACACTCAACACAATCTTTCCCTTGCCCATCTCCCAATCCTTGTTCTTCTTTGACCTTTTCCGCTCAGCCTTCATAAACCTGAAAGAGTCAAAGTTATCATTCAGTCCATTCTTTATCTCCCTCTCTAACAACTTCGCCCTTTCACTTAGGTCGGCATCAAGTAGAGGCAAAACTGCTAACCTTCTTAGATCCTTTCTCGGCGAGGTCTTGAAAGCCTTCCTTTTATGTAGATATGTGATACCTCCCCCTCTCCTCTTTATCATAAACATCTTGAGGCCGGAGTTGTATTTCCAACTGATGATCCTTTTATCAGCCTCCTTCTTGCTCAACCCTTCCATGTTTTGGAATAGGGGAGTCAGCTCCTCAGGCTCCTTTTCTTTCACAAACCAGTCTTCCTTCTCCATCTCTATCACGTCATTTTCATCATCCCCCTTCTGGAACACATAAGTCAGTGGTCTTTCATCCACCTCATAATATTTTGGTTCAGAGTCGTAGTCTACTAGCTGTTTATCATCTTCCTACTCATCTACTAACCCCTTCTCAACAGTCTTCTCAGTAGCTTCAGTCTGTTTTGCTATTCTCTCCTCTCTAGTAAAATCATCAAGGTTCATACCAACATCAACAAACCCAGCCTCAATCACCTCCTCTACATGCTCCATATTCTCACCCTCTTTTCTTCTTTCTGACCGTCTTGTTTCTTCTGCTCCTGCACCCGATGTGCCCTCTCCTGCCCTGGAAGAAGTACCCATATTCAGAAATGGGTACTTGGAGGCATTAGTCAAATCGTCTAACTCAGGTTGAGTTAGCTGATTGGGCAGGCCGGGTACAGCTTTTAACTGGTTCACCTACTCAAGCAGTCTTTTGATCAGTTTGTTTTGATCAATTAGCATCTTAGCCATACCCTCCATCATTTCATAATTCTTCTTCTCCCTTATTTGTTGATCAATAGGCTATGTCTTGATCATACTCAGTTAATTAGAGAGAGATGCGTTAAGGTTCCTGATTACATCCTAATTTAATCCTGTCCTTCCTTCAGTTTGTGAGGGCTCAGTAAAGGTTTGATGTCTTTTTTCATCCTCCTCTCAGTTTCTCCAACATCAGCTTTCTTCTTAGCCCTCTTCTCCTTCTTAGCCCTAGCCTCAGACGCCATCTCATTAACCTCCTCTTCAAAAACATAATCCTTTTCCTTGGCATATCTCTTCCTCTTCTTTACAGCTTCAGTCTGTTTCTGTCTCGTCTCCTCAACACGTTTGTCCTTAGACTCTATCACCCTCCTAATATATGCCCAACGATCTGGAGAGTACTTGTTCTCCCACAGATGGGTGATCTTCCCACTAAAGTCATGCCTGATTGCACAACAATCAGCAAAAATGCATGTGTTCATCGACACTAATCTCTTTACCTCTCCATGTCTTGGAACGTTAGGAATGAGGTCATCTATGATCATCTGAAGGAATCAAGGATATAGCAGCCATTTGTCCTTCTTCAGGGCCATCACATTCTCAACCATGCACTCAAATATCAACCTAGCTATGTTGGCCTTCTCTCCCCTACAGCATATCACCATTGCTTTAGCCCAATCCAGGTTCAGCCCGTCTGATCCACCTTTATGGTGATCTAAGCACATAATGAAAACATGTGCTATATATCTCCATTCATTGGAGAGAAAGGATTTTTTGGTTTCCTTTCTCGTCCCGAAAGGAGGACCCTAATATCCCATCAAGCTGATGGCGTCAAATACTTCCTGGTCAGATAATTCAATCTACTCTCTAGAATCCTCATCTAGCCTCAATACTCTGGATATGACCTCATTAGTAATAATCAACTCATTCTCCAAAACTCTGGCTACAATCCTTTGTGAGTCTCCCCTTGTATCATACTCAGCTGTACGCAAGAAGTCTCGGATGTGCAAATCATATATAGTGGTGGAGTGTGAGATAGCATAAGCAATCGAGGATCTCTGCAACCACCGTATACAGTCTCTAAACCCGACAACATTCGGGTGTGTATCATCTAAAATGGTCGTGATGTTGTTCCTCTCATCAAACTTGAGATTAGCCATTTAAACCAAAAACCTGGTAGAACAAGTTAGTATGAAATAAAAAATAAGATTAAGAAAAGATAATAATAAATAATAATAAAATATAATTAAAATTGATCAAGAGGATAGTTTTGCTAGCCGAAACTGTAGTTTCGGTGAAATTATTTTAGTTTCGGCAAGTGAAAGAGACAATTTCGGCAGCAGAAACTAACAGTTTTGGCTGTACAATGTGGTAGTTTCGTCAAGACAATGTGGTAGTTTCAACCGACCGAAACTATAGTTTCGGCGCAGCGAAACTGAGTTTTGTTTTGCAAAACTGTTAAGTTCGCTCAGACAGCATAACTACACAGTTTCGCTGAATAATCAAGAACTTTCGTTCAGTTTCGCAGGACAATAGGTAGTTTCGCAGTATGAACTGCGAGACAACCCAACGGTCTCAATCAAAATAAACCCCATTGTATGACTAAAACCTAAAAATAACTATGGTCCTGAGTTCGAAACTCACTTGCGAAGACGAATCAGTGCAAAAATAACCCAAATCAACACACAAATGCAGATTCGCTAAATAAACCTCTAAAAAACATAAAACCCTTATTTCTCGAAACTGCGAAAGTAAGAACGCAATTTCGGAGAAAGACTTAAATAGTAGATAGTTTCGCAGAAGCATCTATACTTTCGCAGTGAATAGTTTGGCAGCAATTTTTTACTTTCGCTGTAGTGAAACTATAGTATCACTAAGCGAAAGAATGGACGAAAGAACCAGGGCGAAAGTGTCAGCGAAGCTGCATTCTCACCTGGTGAAACTACAGTTTAGCGAAACTACCAGCGAAAATATAATTTCGCAGGAAACCCTAAAATTAAAATATTGTTTTCTTTTCATTCAAAATTAAAATTTTAAAAGCAGAAATAAAATAAATGAATTTAATACAAAATAAATAAAATAAAAGAGGAAGAGCAAAAGAAAAAGCCCCACACGATCACACCAAACATCATATCGTTTTTGACAAAAAACAAAGAAAAGAGCTTAGGAAAGAACAAGATGCTGAAGCAATCTTCTGGAGAGTCATAGTTCAGTGAGATTGCAGATATACGTGTCCTTTTTAAGCCCATGCCTTCTTCTTTTCGACAAGTAAACCGTAGCTGTTGTTATTATGTTGTCGGTTAATTTAAAGAAGACAATGAATGACTCAGTCCCCACAGACATTTGGCAAAGAAACTTATCCTGTCCTCATGATATTTTGAACGAATGACACCGATTGATTGATTAATTCTTTTGACATACAACAAAGATCCTTTTTCAGAAGAAGCAACATTCTTATAGACAACAATTGATGATAGCTACCAGGTCAGTTTTCACGTACAGCAGAGGAGGTCATCATGTTGTACTGATGAACACTCCAGGTCAGTACTACCGTACAACTAAGGAGTTCTTCATATTATGTCGATGAGAGCTCCAGGTCAGTACTATCATACAGCAAAGGAGATCATCACTTTGTGCTGATGAGAGCTCCAGGTCAGTACTTCCCTACAGCAGAGGAGATTATCACTCCAGGTCAGTATTACCGTACAACATAGGAGATGAGCACAAATACAAGACACAAAAGTACACACAGAAGCTTCTTAGATACAAAGATAGATAAGCGTAAAGCTTTTGAGAACAAATGGGCAGTTTAGAAACAAGGATACACATGATAAGAACAATACAACACACAGATGCTCTTTTCTCAACCCATTTTGAACAAGGACTTGAGACTTTATGAAGGCCAATGATATCAAGAGGAATATCCTAGTAATCATGTTTCTTATTCATTTAGTAAATCTACAGGTATACTGTCTACTTTGTTTTTGGGCTGAGCCTATCAAGCAAATCCCAAAACGATACTATTGACCCCCTTCATATTGTTCAGACATCATGGAGAGTCATAAATTATGCAAATGTAAGTAAGAGAAGCAGTTATTTATTATTCTCCCCTGAAATTTCTACGACAAATCAGGATGAAGAAATTTCTTTAAACTTATTAATACATATGTATATATATATGTATATATATATATGTATATATATATATGTATATATATATATATATATATTGTTGTTATTTTATATGAAAAAATGGCGAAGAGCAATGGAGCAAATCGAAAGAAAAGAAAAGAAGAAAATAACGAAAGAGATATAAACAATATGTACATAGAAAGTTTTAAAGAAAAATGGATTTAAAATGATATTAATCCCAACATTGAGATCAATTCATAAAAACGAGCTTTATCAAAAGTTATCGTGAAAAGATCGGCTTTTTGACTTTTTGTATCAATGGGAATAATATTAATGAAACCCTTTTCCTAATCATCACTGATTGCATGAATCCGTGTCTCAATGTGCTTGGTTCGGGAATGATGAATAGGGTTCTTGGCGATGCCGATGGCTGCTTCGTCGTCATAAAACAACGGTGTATGGAGAAAGTTGAACCCATAATCAATCATCTGGTGCTGAATCCAGAGCACTTGAGAACAGCAACTGGAGGCAGCAATGCATTCCGCTTCTCCTGTAGAGAGAGGGACAATGGTCTGTTTCTTTCTTTGCCATGATACTAGGCAATTACCCAAGTATTGACAGCCTCCAGTAACCGACTTTCTGTTTAACCTGCAGCCATTAGAATCACTATCTAAATAGGCATGTAAATCAAAATTCCCACCATAAGGATACCAAAGACCTAAACAAGAAGAGCCTTTAAGATAACGAAAGATTCGTTTGACAGCCTTTTCATGAGACTCTTTCGGAGCAGACTGATATCGGGCACAATATCCTACAGCAAAGGTGATGTCAGGACGACTTGTTGTGAGATACATAAGGGAACAAATCATGGATCTGTAAAGATGAGGATCGATCGGTTTCCTATTCTCATCCGGAGTGAGGAAGGTTTGAGAAGTAAAAGGAGTCATCTCAGAAGAAGCGTCATCCATCTTGAATTTCTTCAACATTTCTTTAATATACTTCTCTTGATGAACGAGAATTACTTCTAGCTTTTGTTCAACTTGCAACCCGAGGAAAAAAACATCTCTCCCATCATGCTCATTTCAAATCGACTACGCGTGACTTCCTCAAACTCCTTACATAACTTTGGATTGGTGGGGCAAAAAATAATGACATCGACGTATACTTGCACGATCAACATCTCACCATCTACTTCCTTCTTAAATAAAGTCATATCGATGGTGCCACGAGAAAAACCATTGCTTAAGAGATACTATGTTAAAGTCTCATACCAGATTCGAGGGGCCTGATGAAAACCGTAAAGAGATTTATCAAGCTTGTAGACTTTGTCTGGAAAATCTGGATCCTCAAAACTAGGTGGTTGACATACATATATCTCTTCATCAATGTCCCAATAAAGAAATGCATATTTGACATCCATCTGATAGACTTTGAATTGCTTATGCGCTGCATGCGCCAAGAAGATTCTGATGGCTTCAAGACGGGCGACAAGCGCAAAGACTTCAGTGTAGTCAATCCCTTCTTCTTGAGCAAAACCTTGGACCACCAGTCTGGACTTGTTTCTTACCACAATGCCACAGTCATCAGGTTTGTTTTTAAAAACCTATTTCATGCCAATTGGACATTTGTTTGGTGGAAGATCGACCAGAGTCCACACCTTGAGTTTCTGAAACTGTTGCAGCTCTAATTGCATCGATTCAACCCTGCAAGGGTCCTGAATAGTTGCATGAACATTCTTAAGGACGATTTGTGATATAAAACAAGAGAATAGACAAATGTTAATCAATCCAGATTGACTCCGCGTCCAAACTCCATCAATGATGGATCCTATGATGTTATCATGTAGATGATCTTTTAGGTTTTTGAAATCGATAGGCATGGGTAGGGTATTTGTGGAAGGTTGTCTAAAAGATTGTTGATGGGTAGTGAAAGGTGAAGTGGATAAAGGTGATGATAAGGTAGAGTGAATTAGAGATATGGGAGATGTTGGATGAGATGTGGTACATGTAGGGGATGAGGGAAGGGATGCTAAAATAGGTGGAGGTGGAAGGTCAAATGATGATGAAGA
This sequence comes from Flaveria linearis, assembly GCA_024085815.1. Classification (NCBI taxonomy): domain Eukaryota; kingdom Viridiplantae; phylum Streptophyta; class Magnoliopsida; order Asterales; family Asteraceae; genus Flaveria; species Flaveria linearis. The sequence goes on from CM044001.1 coordinate 40,502,497, forward strand.
AGATGCAACATCAACTGAGGTAACATCATTTGAAGATGTGGTAGGAGGGGCTAGAGGTTCAACAGATAATGGAGATGGATGAAAGACATTTGTTTGAACATGAGAGACAGACGCATCATCATAGAAAACTAGAAGATTAAACGAGTTGAACACCGTATCGGAGTCAAAGAACCATGCGGGTTCAGATCGAACATTGGAGGAATTAGATTCCTGCTAATCAACATAAAAGGACTCTTGAACAATATGTGTTCTCTTGTTATATACCCGATAAGCCTTTTGAGAAGAAGAATAGCCAACAAAGTAACATTCGTCAGACACGGCACCAAATTTCGTCTTCTATGTATGTGTATTCAATAAAGTGCACAAACAACCGAATGGTCGAAAGAAATCAATTAAAGGCTTTCTCTTATGAAATAGTTCATAAGGAGTCTTCATTTTGTACTTGACTATCAACACCCTGTTTAGAACATATGAAGCACAATTTGCCGCCTCAGCCCAGAAGATGATAGGTAAGGAGGATTCAATCAACATTGTATGAGCAGCTTCAATGAGGGTGTGATTCTTTCGTTCAGCCACACCATTCTGTTGAGGGGTCCTTGCAGCACTGCATTGTCTTAAAATTCCCTTAAAGGCACAGAATGAATCAAAGATCTAGTTTCTGAATTTAGTACCATTGTCACTTCGGATCGCCATAACCTTCCTCTTACTGATCGTTTCAATCGAAAGGATTAACTTCTGTAGCTCCTTAGTAGTCTCTCCTTTGTGAGCAAGAAATCTCACCCAGGACTATCTTGAAAAATCGTCTATAACCACAAGACAGAAAGATTTCTTAGTAATTGATTTAACACTGATTGGACCAAACAAATCAGTATGTAACAACTCAAGGGGATTGGATATGTTATTTTCAATTTTTGGTTTATGTGGTTTCTTATGTTGTTTTTCCTTGGCGCATGCCATGCATTTTTCAACCACCAAAAAGTCTTTTAAAGGTAATCCCCTAACAAGATTGTTTTTAACTAATTTGTTTGTATTTTTAAAATTAACGTGGCCCAATCTGTGATGCCATAAGAAAGACTCAGAGGTGGAAGCTTTGGACAAAAGACAGGTGATGGTAGACGTTGAATCCTTTGAACTCATATCAAGAAGATATGTATCATGCTTTCTTGGAGCCCACATTAGTACCATATTATCTAAAATATCAATCTCAGGTTTCAAAAAGAGACATTCATTGGACTTGAATAAGACCAGAATGCTTTTATCACAAATTTGAGAGACACTCAACAGATTGAATGCAAGCTCAGGTACGTAGTTGACTTTCTCCAAAGTAAGAGAGTCGTTGGAAACTTCTCCTTGACCAATCATTTTCCCTCCTTTCTTGTCGCCAGCGAATGTGACGTAACCTCCATTTATTATTTGATAATTGGTTAGAAGATCTTTAAGTCTTGTCATATGTCTGGAGCATCCACTATCATCATGCCACACACTATTTACAACTTTAGTGGATGTCTCCTGCAATAATATCAAAGTGAAAGTTAACCAGGTGAAATAGGAACCCAAGTTTGAACAAATTGGGGTTTAGGAATAACAGATTTCTTACAAAAGAAGTTATTAACTAATTGAGGTAACCTATTACCAAAGGAATTTCTATTAACATGTCTATGATGAAGCTGAGGACAGTGCTTAACTACATGATCATCTTTACCACATCGAAAACAATGTGGTTTTAATCTAGGTCTGTTATGTAATAAGGTTGGGATTTTATCAATGCATATTTCCTTATCACATTCAAACAGTCTAGAATCAACGTCACTGTATGTCTCATACATGTCTATAGAACTACTTTTATTTGAAAAAGAATGATTATTTACAGAGGAAGATGAGATGTTATCTGAAATACGTGTGGTACTTGTACCACCTGTACTTGCTTCAGATGAGGATATAACCCTTTCATTTGACTCAGAAATTTTAGCTGGAGTAAAAGATGGAATAGGGTGAGAAAAGAATTTTTCAAAACAATTAATTTTAATTTTCTCATCACACTTGACAGTGATATCAGTCACAAGATTAACACAATCAGGAGATGTAGCAACATCACAATCCATAGAATTTAAAGATAAAAAAAACATCACTAGAACATGAAGAAATAGTGTCTTTTATAGAATCACTAGAGACAAAAATAGACTTTAAACTAGGTCTATGATCTAAAACAGAATGCTGATATTCAGGTGTACTAAGGCTAGAGCATCCAAGCCCGCTAGTCGGTCCATAATCGTAGTCCTCACGAACATGCTTAGGGTTCACACCTTCTAAACCTGCAGACATACTGTTAGTATCTATTTGGATCAAATCTTTAAAAGGATGAGGAACATGCATAGGTGAATAACATAAGTACTAGTAGGAGGATAAACCTTACTATTTTAATATTCCAAACCTGTTTTAATCCTAGCTCCCCGTTGAGATTTGCATAAATCGTCATTTTTCATTCCCGATATTATCCATTTATCAAGCTTTGACTGAAGCTTGCTTGTTTTAAACTCAGCAAGAGCAACCCTTTCAGTCAAATTATTAACCTCAACATTTCTCTACAAAACTATTCTTTTTATGTGATCATTCTCTTTTAAAGCCTCATTTTATTTAACAAAATATTTAGACTTGTTTATTTTAAGCTCCTCATTAATTTGTTTTAAATACTTTTCATTATCAATCAATAAATGATTAGCTTTATAGACCCTAAATAACCTGATTTTGCAAGCTGATGAACAGATATCTTGAATTACCTCATAGGGAAGTCCCATCACCACATTTTCAGTTGCAAGAGCTTTCTCGTATTGACACACCGGAGTACTCAACTTGTTTTCCTCGACAGTGATAGCAGCATCATCCTTTTCTTTTTCTAAGTCAGTGGTTTGACTTCCTTCCTTCTTGATCTCTTCCATATCACCTTCTTTCACCTTCTCATCCTCCTTCATCTCCTTAGACACTTCAACTTCATCCTTAAATTCCTTGAATGGATCAAAGTCATCCTCACAATTCACCTTCATCACCTCTTTCATAATCTCAGCTACCAGTGCTTGATTAACCTCTTCTCTCATCTCTTCAACTTCAGCACTTCAATCAAAGTTAGAAATCAATGTTGTCTCCTTCTTATGACTTGCTTCCTCTTTACCCCCACTTGAAACTAATATTAGAACTCCGGAATTACCAGGATCAGTGACAATTGGCAGTGGACATTCATGTTTGAAGTGTCCCAACTGTTTGTAGTTGAAACATCTCAGTTTAGACTTAGCAAAATCTAGTTTGGAGTTAGAGCTTTGACCTCCAAAACTCTTTCTGCCAGTGCGCTCCATAAATCTTCAGGCTCTAAGTGTCACCATTGCCATTTGCCATTGAATGTCAGTCTCTTCAAGATCATCAGGGTCCACCTGATACATATCTTCCATCTTCATCCCTTTTCCTTTCAAATCCCCAGCTACAAGAGCTTCATAACTCTGAATGAACATACCAAAAAGAGCCATCGTCTCAGATGGAACAGAAGTTTCAACAGTTGCTTTCAAGTTCGCCTGATCTCTCCCAGTACTACCACAACCTCCAGAATATTCACCGGTGTTTACTCCACCTTGACGAGATACCTGCATTGGAGAGTTTGCAGCGGAATAGAGTAATAAAAAATTCTGAGTATAACCAGATGTAGGCATCATAGTCTGATTAAATTCTCGTCTCTTCAGATCTAAATCAAAGGATTTCAGTTTATTGATTACATCCATAAGCTTGTAATCAGCAAAGTTTCTCTCTTGCTTCAACATTCTCACTTGTAAGCTCCATTGGGTGGTAGAGAGTCTAGGAGCTTATTCACCTACTCGTGATTACCCAACTGATCATCATACTTCTTTAAAGTACTTGATACTGACAAAAATCGATTGGTGATGTCAGTGAGGTCTTCATTTTATGTCCTACAAATGAATTGAACTTCTTCTGAGCTTGATCTTTCTTGTCCTTTTTAAGATCTTCATTTCCATCATAGAATTCACATAATGCATCATATAAAGATTTTGCATCCTTGTGTTCAGCATATCGAATATAGATATCAGGTGCAAGACAAAGAGTTAATGCTCCAAAAGCTTTCTGGTCTCGATCAATCAGCTTCCGATCCCTCTCGGTGAATGTAGCAGGATCCATGTTTGGAGATACGGTACCACCAACAGTAACTGTTGGCTTGTGCGTACCGGTGATGATAGATTCACATTGGTTGTGATCGGTGTAGAACAAAAAGGCTTTGAGACATCTCTTCAAAGTTGTCACCGCTTATGAGTCTTGGAGGTATATTGGGAGCAACACTTTCTAAATCAGCAAGAGTGAGAGAAGTCATCTTTGACATGCTAGTTTCACAGAAGAGAAAGGCAATTTCGCAGAAAATGTGTAATTTCGCTAAGCTAGTTTCGCAGAGGAAATGGTAATTTCGCTAGCAATTTCGGTAGCAAATTCTCTAGCCGGAAGCTTGAAAATCCTTAGTCTCGCTGCGAGTTTCGCAGGAAACAAGCTTGAACTTTCGTGCAGTGGTACTTTTGACAAAAATTTCGCTTGAAATGAGACACAAGCACTGTTGAACTTTTATTCAATGTTTCTACTTTCGTAGAAAGGCTAAAAACAACTACAGAGTGTATAACACTTGTAGTTTTGTTGGGAGAATGTCATAGTTTCGCAGAAAGAACTCTAGTTTTGTTGGAAGAATCTGAAAACCCTTTAAACCCTAAAAATAACCTGAAATCACCCAAATCTCAATGAATTTGAGATCTGATGATTCACAGATCTTTCCCAACCAAAAACAAGCAAAATTCAATCAACTTCCATATCAAATGCACTCAAATTTGATCTAGAATTGAAGAAATAGTGGTATTGAACAAAAAAAAAAAAACCTCAAACAATCAAGAGCACTAAGGCTCTGATACCATTTTGTTGGTCCATATGATCGATTATTAGTACAAATGAAGGTTTGAATCGTTCAATACAAGAAATAACAATACAGACAATGATTTAGATGAACAATAATGACCAAAATGTATTCAAATATGATCCATAAAGCAACAATACAATTAAAAGAAGATATGTAACACCCGAAACTTTGTAAAAAAAAATAAAATAAGAAAGAAATAAAACTATTTTTCATGGAAAGGAAAATGAGTAATAGTAGAGGGGGTTAAAGTGTAAATAGTGCAACAACCCATAATTTTAATATATAATAGGTATGGTTGCCCATCTCTTTTTGCACACTCCACCTGCTTCTGTCGAACAAAAGCAGAAAGAAGAGAGAAAGAACGGAAAGCTCTCGGTTTTGTAGAAGGGAAGAAGAAGAGAACGAATTCAAGGTGTTGAATTTATAGCAAAAAAAAAGGGTTTTGAACGAGTCAACACCCGAGAGATTGCAAAGGTGAGTTTCTAGATCCCCTTTTTTTTACATGTTTTCAAATGATTTTGGGGCTGGAAAATACGTGTATTTATGTTTTTATAAGGTTGGGTATTATACCCGTATGTTCATATGCATGTGTATGTGGGTCGGGTATGTTTTGGAAAGATGTATGGTTATGAATATGTTAAGTTCATGCTTAGAACCATATGTGAATGCTTAGAATTAGGTAACATGATGTTTGGGACTGAGAACAGCTCAAAAATATGTGAACAGGTTGCTAATAAGTCCAAATAGTGCTCATGAGTCTGAATTTTGACTTAGAAAAACTAAGTGCAGGGTAATAAGTCCAATAGTACTCATAAGTCTAAACAGTGCACATATGCCCGAAAATAAGTTAAGTATAAGGTGATAAGTCCAATAGTGCTCATAAGTCTAACAGTGCACATATGCCCGTAAATAAGTTAAGTATAAGATGAAAATCTGAACAGTGGTCGTATGACCAGAGAATTTTTCTAAGTGTAGGGTGAAAAGTCCAGTAGTGCTCATACTCCCAGCAGTGCTCATACGCCCAACAGTGCTCATGCTTCCAACAGTGCTCATCATATGTCCAACACTTAGAATTTTTTTCAGAAATTTTCTGAAAATCTGGATTTCGGGGATTTGACCGAGGTTGACCAAGGGCCATTTAATGATGATGTTTTGTGCACATAATGATGATTAATGATTAACCCTTATTATTACTGATACTATTATCATTATTTTATTATTGTTAACAATATTATTATTTAAATATTGTTATGTATGGAATGACATGATGAAGAATGTTTAGAACCTTACGAAGAAGTATTATCATTAATAAAGTGAAAGGTTAATGATAAAGAGAAGTGGAACGTAAATGAATGAACGAAAGTCTTGCATGGTCTAAGGGGCACGAGATGGAATTGACGGTTAAGAAGTCTTGGAAATGGTGCTTGGTTCTAGTAACTAGGCCTATTACGAGCCTTATGGTAGATTATGGACAGTGAGCCATAGTTGCCTTAAGATCAACGGGGCAGTGTCTTTGTGACCTGTCACGGGATAGTTGTTACAGCAGGAGTGGTGACGATCACTCACGGGGTTAACGTGACCCCGCATGAGACGTTGTCGGTCTATGGACAGAGAGCCATAGGGGCAACGAGGTTGTCGGTCTATGGACAGAGAGCCATAGGGGCAACCAGGTGTCGGTCTATGGACTGAGAGCCATAGGGGCACCAGGTGTCGGTCTATGGACTGAGAGCCATAGGGGCACCAGACGGATACGATATGCTTTGTCGGCTCATGGGTTGGAACCATGAGGGCAGAGAAGAGAGGTGACCCTTAGAGATTTGCATGCTTGATGAATGAAAGTTAAAGAACGAATGATGAAGATAATAATGAAAATTACCTACGTGTACGTACGATGTGTGATCACATATGCATAACGAACGTTTCGGAATGAGAAGTAAAGTATTTTAATTACAAAACTAGAACTCACTCAGCAACGCTGACTTTTATGTATTTTCCAGTTGGCAGGTAACAGGTTGCTGAGGATGGCACACGGGGATGGCTACTTGGCGGGCAAGACTGACACCCATTTATGTTTTGACAACACTGTTGGTTTGTAATTCATGCAACTAATTATTTTGTGACTTATGAACTAGAATGTATTGCTTAGCAACAGTGTTTAAAATGAATGAATGGATTTTTGTTAAAATTAAATTCCGCTGCTTTAATTTATTAACATGTATGTTTTATGCTGTGAATGACCAACTGCGAGGTGCCCGGGAACGGGGCCTTACAAGATAAGCTCAATGTATATCAGTGAAAAACAGCTTACAAATGACTCTTGCAACACAAATACTCGATTAGGGTTTTTGCAAGGATACCAAACAAAGAACAAGATCATTTCTATTTATAGCAGTCTTAGTTTCACAGACACTTTCGCTGACTGCGAAACTGTGCCGCCAAAACTATAGTTTCGCCCGGCGGAAACAACAGTTCCTCCAGGTAAACTAGACAGCTAACTATGAGCGAAACTACAATTTCGCTCATAGTTTTGCTAGACTACAAAATATCATAAACTGAACTAATCAACTTACAAAAGTAAACTAACATTAATCCTATTACATAGAAATATACACATAAACTAATCTAAGGTGACTCCAACCTATACTTGATCTTCAACACTCCCCCTAGGTTGGATCTCACCGACTTCTCTTATCTTGATATCTCTATTCAGCTCCAGTCTCCCCAGCTCCTGTATCTGATTTTTCTTTCTCAGCACCTGCATTGTGCTTCTTGTGAGCTTCAGCAACTGATCCACTCTGGTCCCCTCCTGATCCACTCTTGATCTTCAGAGCCTAAACAGTTCATGCGCCTAGGTGTTAGTGAAAACAGCTAAGTGTAGGGCCATGCACCCGAATGGTGATAATACACCTAATCGGGGCTCATGTGCCTGCATAGTTCCCATGCGCCCAGAACACTTATTTTATTTTCTAAAATTTTGGGAAGTTTGAAATTTTGGGAAGTTTGAAATTTTAGGGTTTTGACCCTAGCTTGACTTGTGCCTTGTATATGCTTATTTTATGCATGATTATGATCTGTTCTTATGTTCCTTATTATATATTGATGTGTGACTTTACGTGGTGTGTTTATGATCATAAACGTAAAGTATTATCATTAAAGAAAGAGATAAGATTAATGATAATGAAAGTGGAACACAAAGAACGAAATAAAGAAAAGCCTTGTAAGCAGAATGAAAGGAGGAACACAACTCATGAGAGTTGTCAGCTCAACTATGTGTATTAAAGCATGCGATTTTGGCTAACCCATGAGGGTTCACACACAGGGGGATCAGTCATGGTGACTGATACATAGTACGAAACAGGATCCTTGTCAATCGACTCCGGAAATGATGAGGCTTTGTGCCCGGAATGGTGGCTTCGGGGCACGGGCTTTGTGCTAAGAAATGATAAGGCTTTGTGCCCGGAATGGTGACTTTGGGCCACGGGCTTTGTGCCAAGAAATGATGAGGCTTTGTGCCCGGAATGGTGGCTTCGGGCCATGATGGGGGTGCAAAGCTTGAAATGATCTAGAATCAGTACGAAACGAACAAAATGATCAAGTATGAAATGAACGAAATGATAAAGTACGAAATGAACAAAATGATCAAGTACAAAACGAACGAAATAATAAAGTATGAAACGAACGAAATGATCAAGTACGAAACAAACGAAATGATGAAGTACGAAACGAACGAATATGTGCGGTAATGAATGAAGAATAAGGTGACACCTTGTTGTATGTACGATCAATGATCACATACGAAAGTAAAGAAATTATTTTTATGAAAAGAGAATTTTCTTACATGAACCGTATAAAGTATTTTAATACTTTAAAACTAGAACTCACTCAGCAACACTGACTTTCATGCATTTTTCAGTTGGCAGGTAATGTTGCGGAGGATGGCACGTGGGGAGGCTACTCGGCAGGGCAAGACTGGCATCCATTCACGCATAATATTATTGTTATTATGTAATGAAATTATAGGATGTTTTCTTTTGTAACTTAAACAATGTTGTATTGCATAACAACATTAATTATCAATAAAATGAATGGATTTTGTTAATTTAAATTCCACTGCTTAATCTTATGAAATGTGTAATGTTATAAATCTTATGTGCGATGAATGACCAATTGTGAGGTCTCCGGGAACGGGACCTTACAAGTTTGTATCAGAGCTAAAGTTTAAGTGAGGGTAAATATTTTCAAACCTACTCTTAAACTGAGAATGGGACTAAAGGAAAGGGATGCCAGCTCAAGTAGCTACGTGCCATCAGGTATTTCTTTTCTTGAAGATAATTGGAGTTATATGTGTGTGCTATCTGCTTATGTGTTCTTAGTAGATTTAGATACTGATATAGTCAGGATAGGAAATGCTTAGGGTGTGAAGAGTAAAGTAAGTTTCTAATCATAGCTGGCCACTATAATTAGGGACTTACTATGGTTGACATAAACTGAGCTATTCCTTGAATGACCGTGTTAGTGTTTGAATCTTATAGTGGTTAGAGAATGGCTGGAAGTAGATCATCTAAGGCCTCTAGGGGTGGAGTATAGGGTGGACATGGTGCTGAACCTACATGTTACTAGGAAAAAGGCTAAGACTGCTGAGAGGGTCCGTGAAGAGCCCAAGGTGCATTGCCGGGAAGGTGGTGATGAGAGTGCGAACTTAAGGGCCTCGGTGAAAGAGGCGGTGGTAGAGGAAGTTCATCAAGTCATGTAGACGATTCTGCTGTCTGTAGTGACTGAAGTGATCAAGGCTGTAAGGGAGGATGAGAAGAAAGAAAGGATGAGGACCATAGGAAGATAAGTCTAAACAGTGCACATATGCCCGAAAATAAGTTAAGTATAAGGTGATAAGTCCAATAGTGCTCATAAGTCTAACAGTGCACATATGCCCGTAAATAAGTTAAGTATAAGATGAAAATCTGAACAGTGGTCGTATGACCAGAGAATTTTTCTAAGTGTAGGGTGAAAAGTCCAGCATTGCTCATACTCCCAGCAGTGCTCATACGCCCAACAGTGCTCATGCTTCCAACAGTGCTCATATGTCCAACACTTAGAATTTTTTTCAGAAATTTTCTGAAAATCTGGATTTCGGGGATTTGACCGAGGTTGACCAAGGGCCATTTAATGATGATGTTTTGTGCATATAATGATGATTAATGATTAACCCTTATTATTACTGATACTATTATCAGTATTTTATTATTGTTAACAATATTATTATTTAAATATTGTTATGTATGGAATGACATGATGAAGAATGTTTAGAACCTTACGAAGAAGTATTATCATTAATAAAGTGAAAGGTTAATGATAAAGAGAAGTGGAACGTAAATGAATGAACGAAAGTCTTGCATGGTCTAAGGGGCACGAGATGGAATTGACGGTTAAGAAGTCTTGGAAATGGTGCTTGGTTCTAGTAACTAGGCCTATTACGAGCCTTATGGTAGATTATGGACAGTGAGCCATAGTTGCCTTAAGATCAACGGGGCAGTGTCTTTGTGACCTGTCACGGGATAGTTGTTACAGCAGGAGTGGTGACGATCACTCACGGGGTTAACGTGACCCCGCATGAGACGTTGTCGGTCTATGGATAGAGAGCCATAGGGGCAACGAGGTTGTCGGTCTATGGACAGAGAGCCATAGGGGCAACCAGGTGTCGGTCTATGGACTGAGAGCCATAGGGGCACCAGGTGTCGGTCTATGGACTGAGAGCCATAGGGGCACCAGATGGATACGATATGCTTTGTCGGCTCATGGGTTGGAACCATGAGGGCAGAGAAGAGAGGTGACCCTTAGAGATTTGCATGCTTGATGAATGAAAGTTAAAGAACGAATGATGAAGATAATAATGAAAATTACCTACGTGTACGTACGATGTGTGATCACATATGCATAACGAACGTTTCTGAATGAGAAGTAAAGTATTTTAATTACAAAACTAGAACTCACTCAGCAACGCTGACTTTTATGTATTTTCCAGTTGGCAGGTAACAGGTTGCTGAGGATGGCACACGGGGATGGCTACTTGGCGGGCAAGACTGACACCCATTTATGTTTTGACAACACTGTTGTTTTGTAATTCATGCAACTAATTATTTTGTGACTTATGAACTAGAATGTATTGCTTAGCAACAGTGTTTAAAATGAATGAATGGATTTTTGTTAAAATTAAATTCCGCTGCTTTAATTTATTAACATGTATGTTTTATGCTGTGAATGACCAACTGCGAGGTGCCCGGGAACGGGGCCTTACAAGTTGGTATCAGAGCTAAAGTTTAAGTGAATTGGGTAAATATTTTCAAAATAAACCTAAACTTAGACTGAAAATGGGACAGAAAGTGGGATGTCAGCCCGAGTAGCTACGTGCCATCAGGTATTTCTTTCCTTAAAAGTTAACCGGTATTATGTGCGTGTGTTATTTGATTTATGTGTACTGTTAGATTCAGATGCTAATGTAGTCAGGACAGGTAATGCTAGGGGTATGAAGAGTAAAGTAAGTGGCTAATCACAACTGGCCACTGTAATTAGAAACTTACTAAACTTGACATAAACTGAGCTATTTCCTTGAATGATCGTGTTGGTATTTGAACCTTTCAGTGGGTGTCAAAAGATGGCTAGCGGTAGATCTTCTAAGGTTTTGCCAGGTGGGGGTCGTGGTGAACGTGGTACTGAACTGCGTGTCACGAGAAGCATGGCTAGGGCGGCTGAAATGGCACTAGAAGAGCCTGAGGCCCCTTACCTGGAGGGCAGCGATGATGGCACTAGTTTGAGGATCGCCATGAAAGAGGCTGTTGTGGAGGGAGTCCAACAGGCCTTACAGGAAATTCTGCCGTTCATGGTGACCGAGGTAATTAGGGCGGTGAAGGAGACGACTGCTATTGAAGACAGCATGAAGAATAGCGATGACAAGAACTGGCATGGAAAGCGGGTTGGACGTGACAATACCACCCTCAACAAAAAGGTTGCGAGGACGGAGGACCGGCGTACAGCTTCGTCGGGTGCTATGACGAGGAAGTGTGGTAAGTGCGCCAAAGAACACCTTGGCGAATGTAGAGGGGGGACCTATGTCTGTTTCAAATGCGGGAAGCGTGGTCATGTGGCCAGAGAGTGTAGGGTGGTACGGTGCTACAACTGTAGTGGAAGGGGTCACATAAGCAGGGATTGCAAGAAGCCAAGGGCAGAGGGCGCAGGGTCTTCACGACAATGCCAAAGCAGGCTGGGACAGGCCCCGATATAGTGACAGGTATGTGTCTAGTAAATCACACTCTATCTTCCGTGTTGTTTGATTTCATAGCTAGAAAGAGTTTTGTTTCTATTGTTTTCTATGCTAAGTTTCTAACTAGGAGTAGAAGTATTGGTAAGCTCTTTGGTATAGAAACCGCCATAGGTAAGTCTTTTAGGATTTCCGAAACGATAGGAGACTGCACCATCGAATTAGAAGGTCATAAGATTTGCTGCCAAATTACATGTGATGTCCCTAGGTAGAGTTGATGTAATACTAGGGATGGATTGGTTAGCAACCTATGAAGCGAGTATAGTGTGTCGTAAGAAAATGATTAAACTGACGGCGCCTGACGGAAGTCCGGTGACAATATATGGCGATCGGGTTACTACGATTCCGAAGGTGATTTCGATGGCGGTGGCGGGAAAGTGCATGAGGCGTGGATGTAGTGCTTATTTGGCCTACGTAAAAGATGTGGACACATCAACACCCCAATTGTTCGATGTACCGATTGGCTCCGACGGAGATGAAGGAGTTGATGGAGCAGCTGCAAGAGTTGCTTGACAAGGGCTTTATTAGACCGAGTATCTCTCCTTGGGGTGCTCCGGTCTTATTTGTTAAGAAGAAGGACGGTAGCATGAGAATGTGTATAGACTACCGTGAATTGAACAAGTTGACAATAAATAATCGGTATCCGTTACCGAGAATCGATGACTTGTTCGACCAGCTCCAGGGTGCCAGTTGGTTTTCGAGGATAGACCTTCGATCTGGCTACCACCAGTTGAAGGTGAAGGAGCAGGACATTCCTAAAACAGCTTTTCGTACGCGTTATGGACACTATGAGTTTCTCGTTATGTCATTTGGTCTAACTAACACGCCAGCTACTTTTATGGATTTGATGAACCGAGTGTGTCGGCCAATGTTAGATAAATCAGTGATTGTGTTCATCGATGATATCTTGATTTATTCGAGGAGCGAAGAAGAGCATGCCGGTCACATTCGGGAAGTGTTGGAGACTTTGAGAAGGGAGAAACTGTATGCTAAGTTCTCCAAATGTGCTTTCTGGATACGCGAGGTGCAATTTCTGGGTCACGTGGTAAAGGCAGAGGGAATCATGGTGGACCCGGCAAAGGTTGAGGCTGTGATGCAATGGAAATCACCAAAGACGCCATCCGAGATTCGTAGCTTCTTGGGATCGGCGGGCTATTACAGGAGATTTATTCAGGACTTCTCCAAGATAGCCTCACCTTTGACAAAATTGACCCGTAAGGACATGAAATTCGTGTGGGGTCGAGAGCAGGAGACTGCCTTTGAGGAGTTGAAGACAAGACTAACACAAGCTCCTGTTTTGACATTGCCCGAGGGGAATGAAGACTTAGTGGTCTATTCATATGCATCTTATTCCGGGCTAGGTTGCGTGTTGATGCAACGTGGAAGGGTGATAGCCTATGCATCTCGACAACTGAAGACCCACGAAGTCAACTATCCCACACACGATCTAGAATTAGCCGCGGTGGTTCTTGCGTTGAAGATTTGGCGGCATTACCTATACGGGACGAAGTGCACCATCTTCACGGACCACAAAAGCTTGAAGTACTTCTTCGAGCAGAAGGACCTAAACATGAGGCAGAGGCGGTGGTTGGAGCTGATAAAGGATTATGATTGTGAGATCCATTACCACCCAGGCAAGGCCAACGTGGTGGCCGATGCCCTTAGCCGAAAAGAAAGGCCCGAGCCGATCCGAGTAAAGGCATATCAGCTAATTATGACCTCAGATGTAATGACTCAGGTTAAGGAGTTTCAAGACGAGGCTTTGAAAGAAGATCGTCTTAACTCCGAAAGGATGAGAGGTCTAGTGACGGAGTTGGGTGAGAACACTCTAGGTGTTAAGACCCGATTTGGGCGAATGTGGATTCCTCGATACGGGGATCTACGTGAAAAGATCATGGATGAGGCCCATAAGACCCGATACTCCATTCACCCTGGTGCTACCAAAATGTACCACGATATGAAGAAAGACTATTGGTGGCCGGGTATGAAACGTGACGTAGTGGAGTACATAAGTAAGTGCTTGACTTGCTTACAAGTGAAGGCGGAACACCAGAAGCCCTACGGGAAGATCCAACCGTTGGATATACCCGAGTGGAAGTGGGAGCACATCACCATGGACTTCATCACGAAGTTACCACGTACCCCTAAAGGGTATGATGCTATATGGGTGATAGTTGACCGCTTGACAAAGAGTGCCCACTTCCTACCGATCCGCGAAACGTACTCATCTGAAAGATTGGCGGATCTGTTCATCAAGGAAATTGTAGCTCGTCATGGTGTACCGGTGTCTATTGTGTCTGATCGTGACACCCGGTTTACCTCCAAGTTTTGGAAGAGATTTCATGATGCAATGGGGACGAGGCTACACATTAGTACAACATATCACCCTCAGACAGACGGTCAGTCTGAGAGGACGATCCAAACACTCGAAGACATGCTTCGGGCGTGCGTGATCGATTTTGGAGGAAGTTGGGATGATCACTTGCCGTTAGCAGAATTCTCGTACAACAATAGCTATCATGCCAGTATTGGCATGCCACCCTACGAGATGCTATACGATAGGAGATGTAGGACGCTCGTATGTTGGGGAGACATTGGGCAGAAGGAACTGGGAGGTGTCGAGGTAGTTGAAGCAACGACTGAGAAATTGGAAAGGATCAAAGCCTTCATGAGGGCGGCGAAAGATAGGCAAAAGTCGTATGCTGACAAGAGGCGAAGGCCAATAGAGTTCAAGGTTGGAGACCGAGTCATGTTGAAGGTCTCACCCTGGAAAGGGATTATCCGATTCAGGAAACGAGGTAAGCTAAGCCTGAGATACATAGGACCTTTCCGGATTGTCGCACGAGTAGGAGAGGTAGCCTATCGACTTGAACTGCCAGATGAGTTAAGTGGAATTCATCCCACGTTCTATGTATCTCATCTAAGAAAGTGCCTAGCTGATGAAGATATGATTGTCCCACTAGAGGACATTGAAGTTGATGAGAGGCTCAACTACGTGGAGCAACCAGTGGCAATCATTGATCGTAAAGAAAAGAAGTTAAGAAATAAAGTGGTTCCTCTTGTGCGGGTACAGTGGAAGCACAGGAAGGGATCAGAATCTACGTGGGAGACGGAAGAGGAAATGAGGCAGCATTATCCTCATCTGTTTGAGGAATAACAGGTTTCGAGGACGAAACCTATATAAGGGGGGTGGACTTGTAACACCCGAAACTTTGTAAAAAAAATAAAATAAGAAAGAAATAAAACTATTTTTCATGGAAAGGAAAATGAGTAATAGTAGAGGGGGTTAAAGTGTAAATAGTGCAACAACCCATTATTTTAATATATAATGGGTATGGTTGCCCATCTCTTTTTGCACACTCCACCTGCTTCTGTCGAACAAAAGCAGAAAGAAGAGAGAAAGAACGGAAAGCTCTCGGTTTTGTAGAAGGGAAGAAGAAGAGAACGAATTCAAGGAGTTGAATTTATAGCAAAAAAAAGGGTTTTGAACGAGTCAACACCAGAGAGATTGCAAAGGTGAGTTTCTAGATCCCCTTTTTTTACATGTTTTCAAATGATTTTGGGGCTGGAAAATACGTGTATTTATGTTTTTATAAGGTTGGGTATTATACCCGTATGTTCATATGCATGTGTATGTGGGTCGGGTATGTTTTGGAAAGATGTATGGTTATGAATATGTTAAGTTCATGCTTAGAACCGTATGTGAATGCTTAGAATTAGGTAACATGATGTTTGGGACTGAGAACAGCTCAAAAATATGTGAACAGGTTGCTAATAAGTCCAAATAGTGCTCATGAGTCTGAATTTTGACTTAGAAAAACTAAGTGCAGGGTAATAAGTCCAATAGTACTCATAAGTCTAAACAGTGCACATATGCCTGAAAATAAGTTAAGTATAAGGTGATAAGTCCAATAGTGCTCATAAGTCTAACAGTGCACATATGCCCGTAAATAAGTTAAGTATAAGATAAAAATCTGAACAGTGGTCGTATGACCAGAGAATTTTTCTAAGTGTAGGGTGAAAAGTCCAGCAGTGCTCATACTCCCAGCAGTGCTCATACGCCCAACAGTGCTCATGCTTCCAACATTGCTCATATGTCCAACACTTAGAATTTTTTTCAGAAATTTTCTGAAAATCTGGATTTTGGGGATTTGACCGAGGTTGACCAAGGGCCATTTAATGATGATGTTTTGTGCACATAATGATGATTAATGATTAACCCTTATTATTACTGATACTATTATCAGTATTTTATTATTGTTAACAATATTATTATTTAAATATTGTTATGTATGGAATGACATGATGAAGAATGTTTAGAACCTTACGAAGAAGTATTATCATTAATAAAGTGAAAGGTTAATGATAAAGAGAAGTGGAACGTAAATGAATGAACGAAAGTCTTGCATGGTCTAAGGGGCACGAGATGGAATTGACGGTTAAGAAGTCTTGGAAATGGTGCTTGGTTCTAGTAACTAGGCCTATTACGAGCCTTATGGTAGATTATGGACAGTGAGCCATAGTTGCCTTAAGATCAACAGGGCAGTGTCTTTGTGACCTGTCACGGGATAGTTGTTACAGCAGGAGTGGTGACGATCACTCACGGGGTTAACGTGACCCCGCATGAGACGTTGTCGGTCTATGGACAGAGAGCCATAGGGGCAACGAGGTTGTCGGTCTATGGACAGAGAGCCATAGGGGCAACCAGGTGTCGGTCTATGGACTGAGAGCCATAGGGGCACCAGGTGTCGGTCTATGGACTGAGAGCCATAGGGGCACCAGACGGATACGATATGCTTTGTCGGCTCATGGGTTGGAACCATGAGGGCAGAGAAGAGAGGTGACCCTTAGAGATTTGCATGCTTGATGAATGAAAGTTAAAGAACGAATGATGAAGATAATAATGAAAATTACCTACGTGTACGTACGATGTGTGATCACATATGCATAACGAACGTTTCGGAATGAGAAGTAAAGTATTTTAATTACAAAACTAGAACTCACTCAGTAACGCTGACTTTTATGTATTTTCCAGTTGGCAGGTAACAGGTTGCTGAGGATGGCACACGGGGATGGCTACTTGGCGGGCAAGACTGACACCCATTTATGTTTTGACAACACTGTTGGTTTGTAATTCATGCAACTAATTATTTTGTGACTTATGAACTAGAATGTATTGCTTAGCAACAGTGTTTAAAATGAATGAATGGATTTTTGTTAAAATTAAATTCCGCTGCTTTAATTTATTAACATGTATGTTTTATGCTGTGAATGACCAACTGCGAGGTGCCCGGGAACGGGGCCTTACAAGATAAGCTCAATGTATATCAGTGAAAAACAGCTTACAAATGACTCTTGCAACACAAATACTCGATTAGGGTTTTTGCAAGGATACCAAACAAAGAACAAGATCATTTCTATTTATAGCAGTCTTAGTTTCACAGACACTTTCGCTGACTGCGAAACTGTGCCGCCAAAACTATAGTTTCGCCCGGCGGAAACAACAGTTCCTCCAGGTAAACTAGACAGCTAACTATGAGCGAAACTACAATTTCGCTCATAGTTTTGCTAGACTACAAAATATCATAAACTGAACTAATCAACTTACAAAAGTAAACTAACATTAATCCTATTACATAGAAATATACACATAAACTAATCTAAGGTGACTCCAACCTATACTTGATCTTCAACACTCCCCCTAGGTTGGATCTCACCGACTTCTCTTATCTTGATATCTCTATTCAGCTCCAGTCTCCCCAGCTCCTGTATCTGATTTTTCTTTCTCAGCACCTGCATTGTGCTTCTTGTGAGCTTCAGCAACTGATCCACTCTGGTCCCCTCCTGATCCACTCTTGATCTTCAGAGCCTAAACAGTTCATGCGCCTAGGTGTTAGTGAAAACAGCTAAGTGTAGGGCCATGCACCCGAATGGTGATAATACACCTAATCGGGGCTCATGTGCCTGCATAGTTCCCATGCGCCCAGAACACTTATTTTATTTTCTAAAATTTTGGGAAGTTTGAAATTTTGGGAAGTTTGAAATTTTAGGGTTTTGACCCTAGCTTGACTTGTGCCTTGTATATGCTTATTTTATGCATGATTATGATCTGTTCTTATGTTCCTTATTATATATTGATGTGTGACTTTACGTGGTGTGTTTATGATCATAAACGTAAAGTATTATCATTAAAGAAAGAGATAAGATTAATGATAATGAAAGTGGAACACAAAGAACGAAATAAAGAAAAGCCTTGTAAGCAGAATGAAAGGAGGAACACAACTCATGAGAGTTGTCAGCTCAACTATGTGTATTAAAGCATGCGATTTTGGCTAACCCATGAGGGTTCACACACAGGGGGATCAGTCATGGTGACTGATACATAGTACGAAACAGGATCCTTGTCAATCGACTCCGGAAATGATGAGGCTTTGTGCCCGGAATGGTGGCTTCGGGGCACGGGCTTTGTGCTAAGAAATGATAAGGCTTTGTGCCCGGAATGGTGACTTTGGGCCACGGGCTTTGTGCCAAGAAATGATGAGGCTTTGTGCCCGGAATGGTGGCTTCGGGCCATGATGGGGGTGCAAAGCTTGAAATGATCTAGAATCAGTACGAAACGAACAAAATGATCAAGTATGAAATGAACGAAATGATAAAGTACGAAATGAACAAAATGATCAAGTACAAAACGAACGAAATAATAAAGTATGAAACGAACGAAATGATCAAGTACGAAACAAACGAAATGATGAAGTACGAAACGAACGAATATGTGCGGTAATGAATGAAGAATAAGGTGACACCTTGTTGTATGTACGATCAATGATCACATACGAAAGTAAAGAAAGTATTTTTATGAAAAGAGAATTTTCTTACATGAACCGTATAAAGTATTTTAATACTTTAAAACTAGAACTCACTCAGCAACACTGACTTTCATGCATTTTTCAGTTGGCAGGTAATGTTGCGGAGGATGGCACGTGGGGAGCTACTCGGCAGGGCAAGACTGGCATCCATTCACGCATAATATTATTGTTATTATGTAATGAAATTATAGGATGTTTTCTTTTGTAACTTAAACAATGTTGTATTGCATAACAACATTAATTATCAATAAAATGAATGGATTTTGTTAATTTAAATTCCACTGCTTAATCTTATGAAATGTGTAATGTTATAAATCTTATGTGCGATGAATGACCAATTGTGAGGTCTCCGGGAACGGGACCTTACAAGTTTGTATCAGAGCTAAAGTTTAAGTGAGGGTAAATATTTTCAAACCTACTCTTAAACTGAGAATGGGACTAAAGGAAAGGGATGCCAGCTCAAGTAGCTACGTGCCATCAGGTATTTCTTTTCTTGAAGATAATTAGAGTTATATGTGTGTGCTATCTGCTTATGTGTTCTTAGTAGATTTAGATACTGATATAGTCAGGATAGGAAATGCTTAGGGTGTGAAGAGTAAAGTAAGTTTCTAATCATAGCTGGCCACTATAATTAGGGACTTACTATGGTTGACATAAACTGAGCTATTCCTTGAATGACCGTGTTAGTGTTTGAATCTTATAGTGGTTAGAGAATGGCTGGAAGTAGATCATCTAAGGCCTCTAGGGGTGGAGTATAGGGTGGACATGGTGCTGAACCTACATGTTACTAGGAAAAAGGCTAAGACTGCTGAGAGGGTCCGTGAAGAGCCCAAGGTGCATTGCCGGGAAGGTGGTGATGAGAGTGCGAACTTAAGGGCCTCGGTGAAAGAGGCGGTGGTAGAGGAAGTTCATCAAGTCATGTAGACGATTCTGCTGTCTGTAGTGACTGAAGTGATCAAGGCTGTAAGGGAGGATGAGAAGAAAGAAAGGATGAGGACCACAAGAAGAGGGGAAAGAGAATGATCGGAGACCGAGACAGTTGTCTCGTGTGAGGAAGAGGAGGAAGAAGTAGTTCAAGAAACTGCATGGGGTTCTACTATGGGGCATTTTAGAGATGCAACCTGTAACATTTGATGGAAATGACGATGTTGCTGCTGCTCACTGATGATTGAGGGAGATGGAGGCGGTGCTTGATATCAGCGAGTGCTGAGAAGATCAGAAGGTGAAGTTTGCAACCCATTCGTTTGTGGATTCGGCCTTATGCTGGTGGGACTATATTGTCCAGGCCAAGGGTAGCAGGGCCATTGGAAAGATGAGGTGGCCAAAACTGAAGAAGTTAGTGATTGACGAATTCTGTCCTCACCGGGAACTTGACAATATAGAGAGGGAGTTCCAAAAGCTGGAGGCAGGCACCATGACACACCAACAATACACTACCAAGTTTAATGAGTTGGCAAGGTTGGTGCTGGATCAGGTGACGTTGGTATCGAGGAAGATAAAGAAGTACATCCAAGGATTTCCAGCTAACATCCGTAGGCATCTGATTGCTGCCTGACTGGGTACCTTTCGGTCAGTAGTAAACCTGGCGGGTAGGTTGTATGATGAAAGAGAAGAGTCGATGGTGGTGGAGGTGAAGAAGACGGGTGGTGGTGACAAAAGCTGGAACAGGAAGCGGTTTGGACGTGGTGGTTTCACTCCAAACAATAAAAGGAGGAAGGTGGATGACCGTCGGGTGGTGTCATCAAGCTCAGGAATGAAGAAGTGTGGTAGATGTGGGAGGGAGCACACTGGTGAATGCAAGTGGGGAATAAGTGTGTGCTTCAAGTGTGGAAGACCCGTTCATGTGGTGAGGATGTGTGGAGTTATACGGTGTTATAACTGTAGCGAAGAAGGGCATGTGAGCAGGGACTGCAAGAAGCATTTGGCCGAGGGTTCCGGGATGAAGAAGAAGCCGGAAGAAGGAGAACAAAGGGCAAGTGCTAGAGCCTTCACAATGACCATAGAGGAGGCTAGAGTAGACCCTGATGTTATGTCAGGTATGTTTATAGTAAACCAAACTTATGCCTCTGTGTTATTTGATTCTGGTGCTAGTAGGAGTTTTATTTCTACTACTTTCTGTGCTAAGTTGTCTGTTAGTAGTAGAAGTATTTGAGTCATTCAATGTAGAAACTGCCATTGGTAAGTCTACTAGAACTACTGATATGATTGAGGACTGTGCCATAGAACTAGAAGGTCATAGGTTTTCTCCTAAATTACATGTAATGCCCCTAGGTGGATTCGATGTAGTACTAGGGATGGATTGGTTATCAACCTATGAGGCAAACATCGTGTGTCGCAAGAAGATGATTTGATTAATTGCGCCTGATGGAGGTTCGGTGACAGTCTACGATGATCACGTCATTAGGGTTCCAAAGGTGATTTCGATGGTGGTGGCAGGGAAGTACATGAGACATGGATGCAGTGCCTACCTGGCCTACGTGAAAGATGTGGATGCGTCAGTACCACAATTTTCCGATGTACTGGTGGTATGTGACTTTCCGGACGTGTTCCCAGAAAACTTACCAGATCGTGAGATTGAGTTTCAGATTGATCTGATACCCGGTGCTCAACCCGTCGTGAAGGCACCGTATCGACTATCTCCGACTGAGATGAAGGAATTAATGGCTCAACTGCAGGAGTTGATGGATAAAGGGTTCATTTGACCGAGTATCTCTCCTTGGGGTGCTCCAATCTTATTTGTTTAGAAGAAGGATGGTAGTATGCAGATGTGCATCGACTACCGAGAACTGAATAAATTGATGGTGAAGAATCGGTATCCGTTACTGAGGATTGATGACTTGTTTGATCAGCTTCAAAGTGCCAGATGGTTCTCGAGGATAGATCTTTTATCTAGTTTCCATCAGTTAAGGTAAAGGAGCAAGATGACAGCTTTTCGCACGCGTTATGGACACTACGAGTTTCTCGTCATGTCTTTTGGTCTAACAAATGCGCCAACTTCCTTCATGGATCTGATGAACCGAGTGTGTCGGCCAATGTAAGATAAATCAGTGATTGTGTTTATCAATGATATCCTGATTTATTCAAGAAGCGAAGAAGAACATACCCGTCACATACGCAAATTACTGGAGACACTTCGAAGAAAGAAGTTGTATGCTAAATTCTCTAAGTGTGCTTTTTTGTTACGAGAGGTTCAATTTTTGGGTCACGTGGTAAATGTTGAAGGAATTATGGTAGACCCAGCAAAGGTTGAGGCGGTGATGCAATGGAAGTCTCTAAAGACGCCATCCGAGATTCGCAGTTTCTTAGGTCTGGCGGGTTATTACAGGAGATTTATCCAAGACTTTTCCAAGATAGTCTCACCTTTACCAAATTGACCCGCAAGGATGTGAAGTTTGCATAGGGTCAGAAATAGGAGGATGCATTTGAGGAGTTAAAGACAAGATTAACTCAATCTCCTGTTGACATTACCCGACGGGAGTGAAGACTTAGTGGTATATTCGGATGCTTCCTCTTCAGGATTGGGTTATGTGTTGATGCAATGAGGGAAGGTTATAGCCTACACGTCCCGACAGCTGAAATCCCATGAAGTCAACTCCCCTACTCATGACTTAGAGCTTGCAGCGGTGGTTTTCGCATTAAAGATTTGGAGGCACTACTTATACGGGACGAAGTGCACCATCTTCACCGACCACAAGGGCTTGAAGTATTTCTTCGAGCAAAAGGATCTCAACATGAGATAGAGGAGATGGTTAGAGCTCATCAAAGGTTATGATTATGATATCCATTATCATCCGGGTAAGGCCAATGTTATGGATGATGCTCTTAGTCAAAAGGAGAGACCCGAGCCGATTCTGGTGAATGCTTACTAGTTGGTTATGACCGCTGACGTGATGACTCATGCAAAAGGCTTTCAAGATGAGGCGTTGAAAGAAGATCACCTTAATTCCGAACGAATAAGAGGTCTAGTCGCAGAATTAGGTGAGAACACTCTCGGTGTTAGAACCCGAAATGGACGAATATGGATCCCTCGTTATGGAGACCTATGGGGGCGAATCATGGATGAAGCTCATAAGACTCGATACTCGATTCATCCTAGTGCCACAAAGATGTATCAGGATATGAAGAAAGATTATTGGTGGTCGGGAATGAAGCGTGACGTAGTAGAGTACGTGAGCAAGTGCCTTACTTGATTGCAAGTGAAGGCAGAACACCAAAAGCCATACGGGAAGATCCAATCATTGGATATACCCGAGTGGAAGTGGGAGCACATCACCATGGACTTTATTACAAAGCTACCTGGTACGGTGAGGGAGTGTGATACTAATTAGGTGATTGTTGATCGTCTGACCAAGAGTGCTCACTTCCCACCGATCCGCAAGACATATTCATCCGAGAGACTGGCGGATCTATTTATCAAGGAGATTGTAGCTCGTGATGGCGTGCCCGTGTCTATCGTGTCTGATCGTGACACTCAGTTTACATCCAAGTTCTGGAAAAGATTCCATGACGTAATGGGGATGAGGCTACACATTAGCACGGCTTATCATCCTTAGACAAATGGTCAGCTTGAGAGAACGATTCAAACGCTGTAGGATATGATTCGAGCATGTGTGATCGACTTTGGAGGAAGTTGGGACGATCACTTACCGTTAGCTGAATTCTCATACAACAATAGTTATCGTGCCAGCATTGGCACGCCTCCTTATGAGATGCTATACGGTAGAAGGTGTATGACGCCCGTATGTTAGGGTGCATTGGGCAGAAAGAGTTGGGAAGCCTTAAGGTGATCGAGGCTGCAACTGAAAAGTTAGAAAAGATCAAGGCTTTCATGAAAGCAGCAAAGGATAGACAAAAGTCATACGCCGACAAGAGGGGTAGATTGATTGAATTCAAGGTGGGTGACCGAGTTAGTTGAAGGTCTCACCTTGGAAGGGGATTATCCAGTTCAGAAAGCGAGGTAAACTGAGCCTGAGGTATATAGGACCTTTCTGAATTATTCTTCCAGTAGGAGCGGTGGCCTATAGGTTAGAGCTACCTAATGAGTTAAGTGGAATTCATCCAACATTCCATGTATCTCATCTAAGAAGGTGTTTAGCCAATGAAGATTTGATTGTACCACTGGAGGATATCAAGGTAGATGAACGGCTTAATTACGTTAAGCAACCAGTGGCAATCATCGACCAGAAGGAGAAGAGATTAAGGAATAAAGTGGTTCCAGTAGAGCATGTGCAGTGGAAACACCAAAAGGGTTCGTAGTATACGTGGGAGACTAAAGAAGAGATGAGACAACATTACCCACAGTTATTTGAAGAGTGACGGGTTTTGGGGACGAAACCTCTTTAAGGGGGGTGGACTTGTAACACCTGGAAATTTCAATAAAAGAAAAGAAAATAGAAAGTATATAGAAGGAAAAGAAAAGGGAATAAAGTGGAAGGGGGTAAAGTGTAGATAGTACAAAAAGTCAAATATTATATTATTTATGAGGAATGGCCACCCATAATCACCTTTTCCCATCTACTTTTGTTGTACCAAAAAGAAGAAAGAAAACAAGGTTTTCTCTCGGTTTCAAGAAGAAGAAGAAGAAGTTTTCGAGTTTAAGTGAGTAATTCAAGCTTAATGGGCTCGGTTTTGTTGTGTTTTCGACTAAGAAACTGAAAATACATGTTCTTATGTGTGTATATGTGCTCGGGTATGTGTTTTTGACATGTATAGGTGTTGAAACGTTTGGAGAGTTCAATTTCAAAGAAGTTGAGCTTGGAAGCAGAAAAGGTGAGTTTCTAGACCCCGGTTTTTATATGTTTTTAAATGTTTTCGGGGCTGAAAATGCATGTAAAAACATTTTTACAAATGTTATATGTGTAACCGTATGTATATGTGTATGTGTATGGGCATGTTATGCTTGTTGAGGCTTTGTTAGTGTTTAGAATGGTAGTGACAAGCTTAGAACAGGTTAGAATGATATTTTGGATAGAAAATAGTAGTGAAACATGTTACACGGGTGGTCATGCGCCTAAGTAAGGCTCGTGCTCCAGAAATTTGCGTTAGCAAAGTGTAAGTGATGTTCATACGCCCAAACAGTACCTTTGTACGCCCAAACAGTACCTCATGTGCTCAACTTTATGCCTTAGAATTACTAAGTGTGTTTTATGCGACTAAGCAGTGGTTCATGCGCCTAGAATATTTGGCCAAACGCATACGTATTAGGCTCATGTGCCCTAATATTGTTCATGCGCCCAAGTTTTTGCTCAGGCGCCTAAGTGTAGGCTCATGCGCCTGAACAGTTCATGCGCCCGGGTGGTAGTGAAAACAGCTAAGTGTAGGGCCATGCTCCCGAATAGTGAGAATCCGCCTAAGTAGGGTCATGCGCCTGCATTGTTCCCATGCACCCAGAACACTTTAGGGTTTTGACCCTAGCTTGACTTGTGGCTTGTATATGCTTATTTTACGCATGATTATAACTTGCCCTTATGTTCCTTATTATATATTGATGTGTGACTTTACGTGGTGTGTTTATGATCATAAACGTAAAGTATTAGTATTAAAGAAAGAGATAAGATTAATGATAATGAAAGTGAAACATAAAGAACGAAAGAAAGAAAAGGCTTGCAAGTAGAATGAAAGGAGGAACACAACTCATCAGAGTTGTCAGCTCAACTGTGTATATTGTAGCGTGCTATTTTGGCTAACCCATAAGGGTTCACACACAGGGTGATCAGTCTTAATGACTGATCCATAGTACGAGACAGGATCCTTGTCACTCGACTCTGAAAATGATGAGGCTTTGTGCCCGGAATGGTGGCTTCGGGCCACGGGCTTTGTGCTAAGAAATGATAAGGCTTTATGCCCGGAATGGTGACTTTGGGCCACAGGCTTTGTGCCAAGAAATGATGAGGATTTGTGCCCGGAATGGTGGCTTCGGGCCACGGGCTTTGTGCCAGATAGTAATAAGGCTTTGTGCCCGAAATTGTGGCTTCGGGCAAGG
Source organism: Flaveria linearis (assembly GCA_024085815.1). Lineage (NCBI taxonomy): Eukaryota > Viridiplantae > Streptophyta > Magnoliopsida > Asterales > Asteraceae > Flaveria > Flaveria linearis. Next base: position 40,528,608 of record CM044001.1, read on the forward strand.
ATGGGGGAAAAGCTTGACAGGATCTAAAATCAGTACGAAATGAACGAAATGATCAAGTATGAAAAGAATGAAATGATCAAGTACAAAACGAACGAAATGATCAAGTACGAAACGAATGAATGATAAAGTACAAAACGTACGAAGTGATAAAGTACGAAACGAACGAAATGATGAAGTACGAAACGAACGAATACGTGCGATAATGAATGAAGAATAAGATTACACGTTGTTGAATGTACGATGAATGATCACATACGAAAGTAAAGAAAGTATTTTTATGAAAAGAGTATTTTCTTATATGAACCGTATAAAGTATTTTAATACTTTAAAACTAGAACTCGCTCAGCAACACTGACTTTTATGCATTTTTTAGTTGGCAGGTAATGTTGTTGAGGATGGCACACGGGGAGGCTACTCGGCAGGGCAAGACTGGCATCCATTCACGCATAATATTATTGTTGTTTTGTAATGCAATTAATAGATGTTTTCTTTTGTAACATAAACAATGTTGTATTGCATAACAACAGTAATTATCAATGAAATGAATGGCTTTTGTTAATTTAAATTGCGCTGCTTAATCTTATGAAATGTGTATGTTATAAATCTTATGTGCGATGAATTACCAACTATGAGGTCTCCTGGTACGGGGCCTCACAGCCACATAGTGTCACTTCACCTTATCGGTTTGATCTTTCACCCCACATATAAAAGCTTTCGACTTTCTTTTCTACTTTTTTACCACTGTAAAAGCCCTCGATACCCATTTCCATTATCTTCTTCAAATTTCAAATTCACTCCTTCAAACATTACCTTCAAACAATGGCTTTAAACCCTCAACACAACCAACTCGACATCCTTGACTCTTCAAAGGATTTCGATTTTGCTCCAATCATCCACTTCCTGACCCAATCTGCATAACTTCCCACTCTAACGGTTAACCCCATTATCTATTCAAACCATATGGCTGAATTATGGGCAATGGTTAAAATGAAACACTTAATAATGAAAGGGTTATCGGGTCTAGAGTTTGGGGATAAGAAATTGTTATGAGTGAAACCACCATAAGGGAGCATCTGGAACTCCACGACGCAGGAGCCCCCACTGAGTTTCCCAAACCCGATTTAGAAGACAGTTACACCTAAATAGTGTACAGAGGAAATGTGAGCAAATCTACAGTCTACAAATTCAATTTTTCTTACAACTTGAAGTATTTGCTGCACATCATACTACACAGCCTGTCAAACAAATCAGGGGGACAGGACCAAATTCCTTATGATCTGGGCTGCCTTGTCACGGATTGATAAAAGGCCTAAGATTCAACTACTCTAGATTTATGCTGAATAACTTGAGAGGAAATCTCATCAGGAATACATTTTTCATGTATCCCCGATTTATTCAGCATGTAATCATACGTGAGCTGGATCAGGCAAACTAGAATATGCAAATGTTCTAGTAGTTCCTCAAATGAGGCCGAAAATCTTCAAAATGCTAAAGAAGGTATACCCCAACTTCACTGGAAGGTTCACTCATCTACTCCAGGTATGCTTAAGCCTATGGATCCTGGTGACATCCCTGTAGGCCTAGCAGGTGATGAACCCACACCAGACACCACCACTTCCCAGCCAACTACTTTCTCCCACCCTATCCAATTCACTTACCAAAGATGCCCTAAATGAAAGGTTGTTCAATCTACTCTGATTGAACAAGTCCCCTCAGTTCAAACCAAAAAGGCTAGAGTGGAAGACAGGGCTCCCACTTAGCCAGAGGTTCAACCATCCTCCACAATTGACCTCAATATCAATACTAAGTCTCCTTGGTCTCAACCTGATAAGCCAATTATCCAAGCCTTAAGACCTCAGGGTGAGTCCCAACACTCCCCTGAGCAGCCAAAAAGGGACACCCACATTACTAGCTCAATGTCATTAGATGTTGACCAAGGTCCTGGGTCATTAGGAATAGCCATTATATCCTTCACTAACCAATTAACCCAATCTCATAAGGATTTCATGTTTCCTCAGGGCTATGATGTTGATCTACCACACCACTCTCCAAATCAACTAAGCCCCAAAGAACCACTGATTTCTAGGGTGTCTCATTGACCTCTAAGGACAGTGGTAACATTGCTGAGACTGAGCCTATGGAGACCTTACCAATTGAAATCTCTAAAAGAGACATTAGTTCATAAGGGAAACCAGGGCGCCAAGAAACCACATCTGGTGGTGAGTATGAACATAGACGGTATGTTATCTCATCTCCCCATGATTCTTCTAAAGAAGATGAGGGAAGACTGCAACTCACCATTCGGTGCCTGCTTTCTAAAGTCTTAAATCTTTAATTCAAGGTTAGGACATTGGAAAACAAGTCTGCCACTCAGCAACTTGAGATTGAAAATCTCAAGGCCAAACTAGCTGAGACACAGGTTGAGAAGCCTGTTAGGCATGTAGCCTTTCTGGGCTCTTTAAGTTCTTCTTCTAGCTCTTCTACTTCTCAAGATGATGCTACTAAAAAGGGGGGAGAATGTACAGAGTCAAAGCCATGAGGATCTTACTTCGGCAATCTCAAGCCCATCTTCAACTTATCCTACACCATAATACTCCACAGCCATCTTTCCCCAGCCACTTTATACAACAGTTCAAATAGACCCTAGGATGCTTATTGATCTTCAGAAATTCTTAACCAGATTTATAATAAGCTTATCACTTGAACAACCTTCACCTGATGTTGCCATAGCATACTTTGGAGCTGAAGAACTTTAAATGTTGAGTGCACCACCTACCACTCCGAAGGAAGTTAGTGAACCTAAGGTCCCTATTGAACCTGAGATTGACTTCAAAGGGGAAATAAGGACTGATAGCCCAACAACTAACTTAGTTGGGACAGGTGGTGTCATATCAGTCTCTTCTGAAGCAAAGATTCTGGCTAAGGAAGAGATATCAATCTCTTCCAAAGTAGAGATTCAAGCTGCGGAAGGGAGTGTTGAACTATCATCATTGTCTGATGATCTGCTACTCACAGAGTCTATATTTGATTTAGCCTTTGAGGTAAACAGTGAAGACTTTCTCAAGACTCCTCTCTTCCAATAAGCATCATAAGATCAACCCTAATCTCCCCAACCTAAATCTTCAAAACCAGAATATACAAATGCAATATCTTCCTATGATCGCAAAGGAAAAAGGAAGATGACTGCTGAAGAGCTTCTTGAAGAGGAAAGGTTGGAAAAGCTGAAAAGGAAAGGTAGACTTGACACTAGGAAACTGTAGGCTGCAAGCAACAAAGCAGCAACAATAACTGAAGAGTCTATTAATGAAAGGAGGAGATTGGAAGTGATAGAAAGGCTCATCATCCTAGGAGTGGCTAATGAATAAACACTTCTACTCCCACTTGATGAGCTTCTAAAGCTGGAGGAGGCAACCCTGCTACAAAAGGAGGAAGAAGAAGCAGCAAGGTTAGCCAAAGAGTAGAAGAAGAGGAAAATGATAGAAGAGGCTGAGCAAAAGAAGAGGAAGGAGAGGATAGCCATCCTATGCACTAGGGGCTATTTTCATAAGGAGCTGAATCCTCATGAAAATGAGATGATCTTGTTTCTTTTCAATAAAGAACATGATCAGATCAATAAGGAGATGAAGAAAGCTGCCAGAGAGAAGTTGAATGAGAGGAAGAAGAAGGAGGAGGAGACTCGACTTGCAGTTGCCAAGAAGGTAGGAGACGAAGCCTGGATAAAGGCTTATCTCAAAGCCCACGGATTCACTGGAAGGCAAGTAGGTCCCATGACTGAGAAGACCCTACAGCGATATGTCAGTGATATTAAAGCTGACATTCGCTTAGGTAGAAGGAAAGAGGTATATCAAACTCAAGATGTATTAAGGATGGTACCCACACCTACACCCAAACCATAACCAATAAAACATGAACCTACACTTCTTCCCTTCACAATCAAAACTGAACCCACTACTGAGCATTACACCCCTAAACATACACCATCTGCCTTAATCTTACCCTCATCCACTGCCTCTCAACAATCACCACCACAACTCATCCTTCAAGCCAAAACCCAACAATTACCAAAGCCATCCTCTAAACCATCCAAACCTCTGACCTTAGAGGAATTCAGGGAGATCAAAAGGATGCTTATTAATTACTCAACCTTGAGTGAAATCTCTTGTGAGGAAGGGACCATAAAACTAAAATACATTGATGGTTCTTCCTGTTCCCTCACAAGAGATGCATTCATAGATCTTCCCTGAGGAAATCTAGACCAATCTCTTCAACTCTTAGCTACAAACTCGACTTCTCTCAATGAAGAAGAGAAAAAGCCAAGAAGATTGGTAACCCTACTAGACATAAGGAAAGGGGACAGGCTGCCAAACATGCCCCTCACTCCTAGGAAGAAATTGTCTAGTGGTAGTTTGATGAACCTTCTCACTACTTTGTTGTGAAAAGGGAGAATGGTGAAGTCAACAGGTTAGAAGATTCATCCCTGCTTCACTCAAGCAGATTTGATATTGTTGAGCTAGCAGAGAAACCATTATCTAATCTCTCCAACTCCTAAGTAGCTGCTCACATAAGAAGCCACTTGGATAGCCTTCATCTTCCCAAACTAACCATAAGAAGCCACTTGGATAGCCTTCATCTTCCCAAACTAACCAAAGAGAAAACTAAAGAGGAGTTAAAGTTAAGAAGAAGGGAGTGAAGGTTTGGTAGCATCAGCCTAGGGTGAGTTTATTGGATCCAATGAGGCTGGTGTAACCAAAATTACACTTAGAATATTTTGTGTACAACTAAGCAAAGGCGTCTGAAGACAAAGATGCACTTCCGAAGCAAAGTTGAAGATCTTCCGAAACCAAAAGAGGAAGAACTTTCGAAGGAAGAAATCAGTCTTTCGAGAATAAGTAGTTCTCCTTCTGAAATATAACACTTGGAAGATTCAAGACAAAGTCTTTCGAAGGAAAACGGTCATGAAGACTTGCTGAAGACTCAGAAGAAGTTATCTCTTCCAAAGTATAAATGGTTTCCGAAGACTTTATTCTTCCGAAGCCATTTTACCTTTGGAAGAACTAACTATGGACCAGTGGACATAAGTATGGTCTGATTGACAAGTCTGATATACTACATGACATTTTCCCACGCACATGTAGTTGACCATACTTGATTCCACTATTCACCTTTTATCAGTTAGTATAATTACCAACTTTAGTAGGTAACAAAAGGTAAGTCATGGACCTGCTATGACTACCTAATCTAGGATAGTATTTTATCTTAGATACATTACTTCTAGCAGCGTAGTATTTGTTTAGATGCATGTTCCAGCTGGTTTTCTAAGTATAACCGACTGTAAATTATAGTATATATAATTTCTCATTATAACTCTGTAAGAGTCTTGTAAACACTAAGTTGAGAAGTAATATATACAAGTATCTTAAAAAACCATTTCTTGTGTTCATTAAGTTAGTATATTATCATCAACTTAGTTTGAGATTCTGCATCATCACCTGAGTGAGACTTAGTGAGTTTGAGAGAAAATATTGCGTTGAGAGACCAACATCAATCCTACAAAAAGCCTAAATTTTAATGTATTTACTAATAACTTTAGGATTAAATAACAAAAAAAAATTACATAACATGTTAATAATATAATTTTAGTTATTACCGTAAAAACATACTTTTCAAGATATATCAATGAGGAACTTCGAGATTCTGAATCTCCGATCATACAAATTATCACCAACAACGCGACTATAATAAGATAAAGAACAATAAGGTAAAGAAGAACTATATTGTAATAAACTAACGTTAGGATATAACATTGTTCTCACTTTTCTAAATTTTCTATGGAATGGAATCGACAACATCCTACCCTATAACTAGGAACGAATATCTGATCCTTACATTTAATTGTTTAATAAAAAAATAAAAAAGATTCAACTCACATTCAAGAAAATTTGGATTGATTAGAAACTAATTACCTCATGACCAGATTTTTAACAAAACATGAGTTATACTTATTCAACTGAAGATAAGATTAAATCTTCTACAAGGTTGACTGTATTGGAAATACCCATAGAATAAGATGATTATCTTAAGGGATGTGATCATTTGTTATGTTGGAACTGATTGAAATGACGAAGTAATAAAGGAAAGTGGTCATGCATGCCTTATGCCATCAAACAAGTTGAATATCTTCTTGGCATAACTTCTATGCTTGAAGAAGTTGTTCAATACTTCTCGACTTCAGTATCCATGTTTACCAACATAGGTTAAGAGAACACCTGTCTCTATTGGTAAGTAACACAAACTAAAGTTAACTAACTAACTATCAATTACCAATTTTAATGCATATGGCATACATATATCACAACGGTATTTGATCAGATCTACTCAGAAGTACATGTGGATTCCACTCTGCTGACTTTACTCAATATCTATTAACCTATAGTGATTTCTAAGTTTCAGTCCGACTCATAAAGATCGATGCAGAATGCACTCATCTATTCATGTTAGTTACAGAATCTCGATTCCTCAATATACCATTATTTGGTTGAGTGATTCCATAGCCTTTCAGCAGAGTGGAACACTTTGATCAAAAACAATATTAGTAAACAATAATTTTGAGAATGAAATTCTATTAAGGTGGGGAGAATGTGACAGCCATGAAATTCGACTTGTTTAAAAAGCTTTTAAACGTTATACTAAAATCCCAATAAGGCCCTATTAATAGATTCAGGTTCATTACCCGAAATGGTAATACTAAGCTTGAACGATAGCTGAACAAACTTAACAAGTTTTAATGTGAATAATTGTAAGCTTACGCACAAACGATCAAACTATTAAACAATTAAACGTGGCTAAGACGTGACATTAACGTACTGTGATAATTTAATAACCAGACAAGTTTTAAATATAATTAAATACTATTCTTTAAATATTTCTAATTATTTGATTAATATCATCCTAAAATAAAATCTAAAATGCAAAATGAGATGATTTCGTGCATGATACGAACCAACCTGGTACGAAACCCACCCATCTAACCCACTTATAGGGTTTACTAAAAGTTAGAGAAAGAAAGAGAGGGAGAGAGGCAACAGCCTCTACCCCCCCCCCCTCTAATTCCAGTTGGATTCCGACCGCCCACGGCAAACCGCCAGCGAGGCTGACGTGTGCCTCACCCTTTCGACTCCTCTCTTCAACATGAAAATGATGTTGGTGTTAGTTTCTTGCAATTTACGATACAACTGGAGCAAGATAGTCGCGAAGGCGGAGACTGTGTAGGCGGTGGCAGTCCTAGGACTTGAAGGCGGTGACGCTCGCCGATGACAGTGGTGATGGTGATTATGGTGGTGGCGGTTCAGTTTGTGGTTATCTCCGACAGTAGGTAAGGTGGTGGTTACGGATGTCAGTGATGATGCTTGAGATCGCAATAAAGGTGGTTATGGTAGGGGTTATTGCGGGGATGGTTGTTGATGGTGATGTTGATGTCGGTCGGTGGCTGGGTTGCGATGGAGGGGGAAGTTGAAGGTGGTGGTGCAAGGAGACGATGGTGATGGTTATGATGATGGTGAAGGCGGCGGTAGTGATGGTAGTTAGTGGTGGTTGTGGTGTTGGTGGTTAGATGGTTGCAGGTGGGTTTTAGCTGTGGTTGGTGTCGGTCATGGTGATGGTTCTATTTGGCGATAGTCGATGGTGGTTGTGGGTGGTGATGGAGTGGCAGTAGTGGTATGGTGTTAATAGTGGCTGCGATGGTGATTTAAGGTGGTGATGATGGAGGTGGTTATAGTAGTGGTTCAACAGGGTTATGATGGTCAATGGTGAGTATGATAAAGTTGGTTGTGGTGGCGGGTAATACTGGTGATGACGGTATGGTGAGATAGAAGTGATTAGGTGATTATGAGGTTGCTTGGATCATGGTCAAAGTTGTTGGTCAACAAGGGTTAAACCGAGTCAACAGGAGTCAATGCGGTCAAAGATGGTCAAAGAAACCAACGGGTTAGCCACGTGATGAGATCGGGTTGAATACGCGTGGATTGAGTACGTGAATCGAGTGAGAGGTATAATCTCACACGTCGCTTATTCAACATCTATTTATTATTCATACGTGTGTAACGCGTTGAGCTCTAACACGATAAAGATACGCAAGATTAATAAAAATAGAGATTAGGTCTATGATTATTTGATTGTAATAGATTAGTTTATACGACACCATGAACGTGATACTATAAAGATGAGACAATATTTAATATGTGAAACATATGGATTATAAACCACAACATGTAGCTTAGACAAACATAAATGTTTATAAACCTATCTTGACTAAATAGTCTGAAAATATAAAAGTAATTTGTCTATAATGTTTACATGTAAATAATAGATTTGAACACATCTGATTTGTGAATAAAAATATACGTATTTATAATAAAATGTTTGGCCAGCTATAAATAAACGTTTGGGAAATAATGTAATATTATTTCTATAAAAGACAGTGTTGTTGAATGAGTTCTAGATTTAAAAGCGTTAAAATACCTTGAATAGTTTACATATGAAAATACTCTTTTTCTTAAAACACTTCCTTTACTTTCATACGTGGGCATACATCGTACATACAAAAAGGTATAACCTTATTCATCATTCATTACCATGCTCATTCTTTCATTTCGTACTTTTATCATTATCTTTCACTTTCTTTCCGGACCAATGTGCAATACCCCGAACATTATGCACGAAGCTGATGTTGGGCCTGAGGTCTATAAATAAACACTGAACATTATGCATGAAGCTTGACCAAGTCACCTAGGGTATGCTACAAGGGTCCCTGTCAATCTCAATAATTGACCTGTGTGCATCCTTTGGGGTAGCTAACCCGCATCACAATTGAGCTAACGACAACATGGTCGTACACCTCCACTCATTTTGCTTGCAAGTCTTTCATTCTTTCATTTATGTTCCACTTTTCATCATCATTAATCTTTCACTTTATTAATGATAATACTTTACATTTACGATCATAAACACACCACGTAAAGTCATACAATATAATATAATATGGAATATAAGAAACATAAGAACAAATCATAAGCATGCATAAAATAAGCATTTAATAACCTCAGGTCAAACTTGAGTCAAAACCCTAAAATCACAGATTCCTAAAATTTCAGAAATAATTCTAAGTGCTCTGGGCTCATGGACACTATGTAGGCGCATGAACACTGCGTAGGCGCATCATAACTATTCTGCGCAGGCGCACGACCCAATACTTGACTGATTTTCTACTAACTTACGCGCATGAACTATTCAGGCGTATGAGTTTTACACTTAGGCGCCAGAGGCGCATGGGCACTATTGGGGCGCCTGACCCCATAAGATTTCTAAGGCAAATTTTCAGGCGCATGAGCCCTGTATGGATGCATGACCTGGACTTATGCATATTTTCCTAAGTTTTGGGCGCATGGCCCTGTATGGGCTCATGGCCATACTTGTACAATCCCATATCTTTTCAGAATCACTTATCAACCTGTTCCAACCCAGTTCAAGGCCTAATCATAAAGTTCTAAGCCTACCCAACACCAATATGAACATTAAACATGCACATAATATCATGAACATTTTTCTATGCATTTTCAACCCCAAATCATTTCAAAACATACATTTAACAGGGTCTAGAACTCACCTAATGCAGCAAACAAGTAAAACTCCTCCAAACTTGTTTGTTCACAAGTTCAAGCACCTAAGACAACCAAAAACACAACTCGAACACTTAAACACATACATAATGGTTTCTAAGGGTGAAAACACCAAGAAAACCGAGTCAATTACACATAAAAACACTTACCTAAGAAGATATCAGCTTCCTTCTTTTTGAACAACCGAGAGAAACTTCGTTTCTTCTTCTTCTCCTTTTGGTCGAAAAAGCAGGTGTAGAAAAGGTGATAAGGGCGGCCATACTTAAAGAAATAATATAATATTGAGCTTTGGACTATTTTATACTTTGACCCCCTTTACATTATCTACTTTTCCTTTTCCTCTAGATACTTTTATTTCTCTTTCCCACATTCATTTTCTTTTATTTGACAAAAAGTTCCGGGTGTTACAAGTCTACCCCCCTTAAAGAGGTTTCGTTCCCGAAACCTGTCACTCTTCGAATAGTTGTGGGTAATGTTACCTCATTTCCTCTTCTATCTTCCACGTAGACTCAGAACCCTTCATGTGCTTCCACTATACACGCACTAGTGGAACCACTTTATTCCTCAACCTTTTCTCCTTTCGATCTATAATTGCCACCGGTTGCTCTATATAATTGAGTCGTTCATCCACCTCGATATCCTCCAGTGGTACAACCATGTCTTCATTAGCTAAGCACTTTCTCATATGAGATACATGAAATGTGGGATGAATCTCACTTAACTCATCTCGCAATTCAAGTCGATAGGTCACCTCTCCTACTCGTGCGATGATTCGGAAAGGTCCTATGTATCCCGGGCTTAGCTTACTTCGCTTCCTGAATCGGATGGTCCCCTTCAAAGGTGGGACCTTCAACATGACTCTATCGCCCACGTTGAACTCAATTGGTCTCCGCCTCTTGTCAGCATACGACTTCTGTCTATCTTTCGCCGCCTTCATAAAGGCTTTGATCTTTTCTAACTTCTCAGTCGTAGCCTCAATCACCTCGACACCTCCTAGCTCTTTCTACCCAATGTCTCCCCAACATACGGGCGTCCTATATCTCCTATCTTATAGCATCTCGTATGGGGGCATACCAATGCTGGCGTGATAACTGTTGTTGTACAAGAATGCTGCTAACGGTAAGTGGTCATCCCAACCTCCTCCAAAGTCGATTACACATGCCCAAAGCATGTCCTCGAGCGTCTGAATCATCCTCTCAGACTGACCATCTGTCTAAGGATGATAAGTCATGCTAATGTGTAGCCTCGTCCCCATCGCATCATGGAATCTCTTCCAAAACTTCGATGTGAATCGGGTGTCACGATCCGACATGATAGACACCAGCACACCATGACGAGCTACAATCTCCTTAATGAACAGATCCGCCAACCTTTCAGATGAGTATGTCTCGCGGATCGGTAGGAAATGAGCACTCTTTGTTAACCGATCGACTATCACCCAAATGGTATCACACCCCCTCGCCGTGCCGGGTAGCTTAGTAATAAAGTCCATGGTGATGTGCTCCCACTTCCACTCGGGTATATCCAACGGTTGGATTTTCCCGTATGTCTTCTGATGTTCTGCCTTCACTTGCAAGTAAGTAAGGCACTTACTCACGTATTCCGCTACGTCACGCTTCATACCCGGCCACTAATAATTCTTCTTCATATCATGGTACATCTTGGTAGTACGGGGATGAATAGAGTATCGGGTCTTATGAGCCTCGTCCACGATCTTTCCACGTAGATCCCCATAGCGAGGAATCCACATTCTTCCAGATCGGGCTCTAACACCGAGAGTGTTCTCACCCAATTTCATGATCAGACCTTTCATCCTTTTAGAGTTAAGACGATCTTCTTTCAAAGCCTCATCTTGAAACTCCTTGACCTGCGTCATCATGTCCGAGGTCATTACTAACTGATATGCCTTCACCCGAATCGGCTCAGGTCTTTCCTATCGGCTAAGGGCTTCTGCCACCACGTTGGCCTTGCCCGGATGGTAGTGGATCTCACAATCATAGTCCTTGATGAACTCTAACCACCTCCTCTGCCTCATGTTGAGATCCTTCTGCTCAAAGAAGTACTTTAAGCTCTTGTGATCGGTGAAGATCGTGCACTTTGTACCATATAAATAGTGCCTCCAAATCTTTAATGCAAAGACCGCAGCTGCTAGCTCCAAGTCATGAGTAGGATAATTGACTTCATACACCTTCAACTGTCAGGATGCATAAGCTATAACCTTTCCTTGCTGCATCAGTATGCAACCCAACCCCGAGTAACAAGCATCTGAATAGACCACCAAATCCTCACTTCTTTCGGGTAATGACAACACAGGAGCTTGAGTCAACCTTTCCTTTAACTCCTCAAAAGCCTTCTCCTGATCCTGACCCCATATAAACTTCACATCCTTACAAGTCAGCTTAGTCAACGGAGAATCTATCTTGGAGAAGGCTAGGATGAATCATTGATAATATCCCACCAATCATAAGAAACTACGGATCTCGGATAGCGTCTTTGGAGACTTTCATTGCATCACCGCCTCCACCTTTATCGGGTCTACCATAATCCCCTCGGGATTTACCATGTGACCCAAGAACTGATCTTCGCGCAACCAGAATGTGCACTTGGAGAACTTAGCATACAGCTTCTCTTTTCTCAATGTCTCCAACACTTCTAGAATATGACCGGCATGCTCTTCTTCACTCCTCAAATAAATTAGGATATCATCGATAATAAATACAATCACTAATTTATCTAAAATCGGCCGACACACTCGATTCATCAAGTCCATAAAAGCAGCCGGCACGTTTGTTAATCCAAAAGACATAATGAGGAACTCATAGTGTCCATAATGCATACGAAAAGTTGTCTTAGGAATGTCTTGTTCCTTCACCTTCAATTGATGGTAGCCAGATCGAAGATCTATCCTCGAGAACCAACTGGCACCTTGGAGCTGATCAAACAAGTCATCAATCTTCGGTAATGGATACCGATTCTTTACCGTCAACTTGTTCAGCTCTCGGTAGTCGACGCACATCTGCATACTACCGTCCTTCTTCTTCACAAATAATACCGGAGCACCCCAGGGAGAGATGCTCAGTCGAATAAACCCTTTATCCATTAACTCCTGTAACTGATCCATGAGTTCCCTCATCTCGGTCGGAGCTAATCGATATGGTGCTTTGGCAACGGGTTGAGCACCGGGTATCAGGTCGATCTGAAACTCAATCTCGCGATCCGGTGGCACACCTGGTAAGTCTTTTGGAAACACGTTTGGGAATTCACGCAATACGGGCATGTTAGAATTTAGATAGTTGTGGCACAGACGCGTCCATATCTCTTACGTGGGCCAGATAGGCACTACATCCACGTCTCATGCACTTCCCCGCCAACGCCATCGAAATCACCTTCGGGATCATAGTAACGCGATCTCCAAAAACCGTCATCGAACTCCTATCGGGCGCAACTAGTCGAATCATCTTCTTATGACATATGATGTTCGCCTCATAGGTTGCTAACCAATCCATCCCTAGTACTACATCGAATCCACCTAGGAGCATCACATGTAACTGAGCAGCAAACCTATAACCTTCTAATTCTATGACACGGTCCTCTATCATATCAATAATTCTAGTGGACTTACCTATGGCATTTTCAACATCGAATGGCTCACTAATACTTCTACTACTAGCAGACAGCTTATCACAGAAAGTAGCAGAAATAAAACTCCTACTAGCACCGGAATCAAATAATACAGAGGCAGAAGATTGGTTTACTAGAAACATACCTGACATGACATCGGGGTTCACTCTGGCTTCCTCTCGGGTCATCATAAAGGCTCTAGCACTCTCCCTTTGTCCCTCTTCCTCCGGCTTCTTCTTCGCCCCAGAGCTCTCCACCCTCGGCTTCTTGCAGTCCCTTCTCATGTGGCCCTCCTTGTCGTAGGTGTAACACTTCGGCACCCTACAGTCTCTAGAAATATGGCTAGGCCTTCCATATTTGAAGCACACATTGAGCCCCAACCTACACTCACCCTCATGCTCCTTCCCACACTTACCACACTTTCTCTGCCTCGAAGTTGATGACGCCAACCCGCGGTCATCCACCCTCATCCTCTTGTTGTTTGGGGTGAAACCACCACGCCCAAACCTATTCCCATTCCATCTCTTATCGCCGCCACCTGTCTTCTTCACTTCCACCACCGTCTCCTCTCGTTCATCATACAGCCTACCCACCAGGTCTACAACCGATCGAAAAGTACCTGGCCTGGTAGTAATCAGATGCCTGCGTATGTCAGCCGGCAACCCCTAAATGTATCTCTTGATCTTCCTCGATACCGACGTCAGCTGATCCGGCACCAGCCTCGCTGTTTCGTTAAATTTAGTGGTGTACTGCTGGTGGGTCATGGCTCCAGCCTCAAGTTGTAGGAACTCCCTCTCAATCTTGTTGAGTTCCCGTTGAGGACAAAATTCTTTGATCACCAATTGCTTCAACTCCTTCCATTGCATCTTCTCAATGGCCCTGGCACCCTCAGCTTGGACAATATTGTCCCACAAACATAGTGCTGAGTCAGTAAAAGAGTGGGTGGCGAACTTCACCTTATAGTCTTCACGACACTAACTGATTTCCAACACTACCTCCATCTCCCTCACCCAGCGGTGAGCGGCATCAGCATTACCATTCCCATTGAAGGTTGGGGGCTTACACCTCTGGAATGCCCCATAACTGCACCCCTTTGTCATCACCCCCACTGAATCATCCTCCTCATCATCGGACAACACGGTCTCAGGCTTTGGTTGTTCCTCCTCCCTCTGCTTTCCTTACCCGTTGATCCCTTCCTATCTTCCTTCTCCTTCCTCTCCTCATTCCACACAGCCCTGATGACTTCGGTCACCACAGACGGTAAGACTGTCTTCATGACCTGGTGCACCTCATCAGCAATCGCCTCCCTAGCTGAGGCATTCAAACTAACATTCTCATTCTTTTCACTTCGACCATGAACCTCAGGGTTCTCGTGAGCCGTCTCAGGAGCCTTAGCACTACTCTTGGTCACACGTGGCCCAGTACCACGTCCACCATGACCTCTACCAGAAGCCTTGGAAGATCGTCATCCAGCCATTCCCTAAACGCTATAAGATTCAAACACTAACACAGTCATTCAAGGTAATAGCTCAGTTTATGTTAAGTATAGTAAGCCCTAATGATAGTGGGCAGTTGTGATTAGCCACTTACTTTACTCTTCACACCCTAAGCATTTCCTATCCTGACTATATCAATATCTAACTCTACTAAGAACACATAAGTCAATAGCATGCGCACATAATACCGGTTAACATTAATAAAAGACATACGTGATGGCACGTAGCTACTCGGGCTAACATCCCTCCATTCATCCCATTTTCAGTTTAAGTTTAGGTTTTTAAAAATATTACGTATTTCTCTTAAACTTTGGTTCTGATACCAACTTGTAAGGACCCAATCCCGGGCCCCTCACAGTTGGTCATTCATAGCACTAAAGATACATAATCGTATATACTTCATAGATAAGCAGCGGAATTACATTAAACAAAAGCCCATTCGTCTAATTTATAAATACTGTTGTTAAGCAATACATTGTTGTTCATTAGTTACAAAAAAGCGTTGTTTAAATGCATTACAAAACAACAATATCATCAAAACACGAATGGATGTTAGTCTTGTCCCGCCGAGCAGCTTCACCCCTTGCCATCCTCAGCAATATTTACCTGCCAACTGAAAATACATAAAATTCAACATTGCCGAGTGAGTTCTAGTTTTAAAAGCATTAAAATACCTTGAATAGTTTACATATGAAAATACTCTTTTTCTAAAACACTTCCTTTACTTTCATACGTGGGCATACATCGTACATACAACAAGGTATAACCTTATTCATCATTCATTACCATGCTCATTCTTTCATTTTGTACTTTATCATTATCTTTCACTTTCTTTCTGAACCAATGTGCAATACCCCGAACATTGTGCACGAAGCTGATATTGGGCCTGAGGTCTATAAATAGACCCGAACATTGTGCACGAAGCTTGATCCAGTCACCTTGGGTATGCTATAAGGGGCCATATCAATCTCAATAATTAACCCTGTGTGCATCCTTTGGGGTAGGTAAACCGCATCACAGTTGAGCTAATGACAACATGGTCGTGCACCTCCATTCATTTTGCTTGTAAGTCTTTCATTCTTTCATTTATGTTCCACTTTTCATCATCATTAATCTTTCACTTTATTAATGATAATACTTTATGTTTACGATCATAAACACACCACATAAAGTCATACAATATATTATAATATGGAACATAAGAAACAGAAGAACAAATCATATGCATGCATAAAATAAGCATTTAATAACCTGAGGTCAAACTTAAGTCAAAACCCTAAAATCACAGATTCCAAATATTTCAGAAATAATTCTAAGTGCTCTGCGCGCATGGGCACTATACAGGTGCATGAGCACTGCATAGGCACATCATAACTATTTGGGCACACGGCCCAATACTTGACTGATTTTTTACTAACTTAGGCGCATGAACTATTTAGGCGTATGAGTTTTGCACTTAGGTACCTGAGAAAATTGTAAGGCGCATGGGAAAATCCCAGGCGAATGGGCACTATTGGGGTGCTGACTCCATAAGATTTCTAAGGCAAATTTCCAGGCGCATGAGCCCTGTATGGGCGCATGACCTGGACTTATGCATATTTTCCTAAGTTTTGCGCGCATGGCCATACTTGTACAATCCCATATCTTTTTAGAATCACTTATCAACCTGTTCTAACCCAGTTCAAGGCTTAATCATCAAGTTCTAAGCCTACCCAACACCAATATGAACATTAAACATGCACATAATATCATGAGCACATACGAGTAAAACATATAACATTATAAAACCATTTTTATATGCATTTTCAGCCCCAAATCATTTCAAAACATACATTTAACGGGGGAAATTAGTGCAAATATAAACGTGCACGAGTATTGCAAACACCTGGTCAAACAATTTCAAATATGTTAAACACTACTAGAATTGGTTCATAATAAGGGTGATTTTAATCACGACAAACCTAACCTAAATATTTTACAAGCTTACATAACCAGACATGTTCGCATTGGGTTGTTTGAACCCTCCAACTAGAACCCTATACAAATTAAGATCCTTACATTCAAGTCACCACCTCTAATAAATATATTAGAAAGGAAAAAGAATACAGGATTGAAACTAACCAGTAATCTTCTAGAACTAACCTAATGCAGCAAACAAGTAAAAATCCTCCAAACTTGTTTGTCCATGAGTTCAAGCACCTAAGACAAACCAAAAACACAACCCGAACACTTAAACACATACATAACGGTTTATAAGGGTGAAACCACCAAGAAAACCGAGTCAATTACACATAAAAAACAGTTACCTAAGAAGATATCACCTTCCTTCTTCTTGAACAACCAAGAGAAACTTCGGTTTCTTCTTCTTCTTCTCCTTTTGGTCGAAAAAACAGGTGTAGAAAAGGTGATAAGGGCAGCCATACTTAAAGAAAAAATATAATATTAAGCTTTGTACTATTTTACACTTTGACCCCCTTTACATCGGCTGCTTTTCCTTTTCCTCTAGATACTTTTATTTCTCTTTCCCACATTCATTTTCTTTTATTTGACAAAAAGTTCCGGGTGTTACAATAGTAAAGCAGAGGAGAAGCTGACGTGGGTGAATGCAATTCATAAAGTATCATTGCCTGGTGTGTTTAGGTTACTACACAAACATTCACTTGAATGAATTAATTCTTACCCATACCTAAGGTGATAGCTCCACAGTGGAATGAGGATCTTTACTATGTCACAAAAGCATATATTTTCAATTAAGCTGAGCATACACACATATCAAATAAGGTATGTTAGTCATTAATAGAATTTAAGTTGCATTGCTAATGATATACCGACTGTAGTTATATCATTTCTCCTAGTATTGTCTATATTATTAATTGAAAAGTCATGTTTTTATATTCTTCTTGATTTTTATTGTTTTTGTCTATTTATATTTGTCAAATGAAATGCATGTTTTTGTTTTTGTTTTTATTAAAGCAAGATGTGTCATTAACAAAAAGAAAATGATATTATGTTTACATGTAATTCAATGTTAATCATGCCTATTTCTTGAGCTAAAAACTCAAAGGCTCAAAACCCATAGTAAACAAGTCAGCTAGTTTATTGTCTGTGTGTACTTGTATCAACTTGATTAAACCTTTTCTATCAAAATCCCTTAAAAAATTGATATCTTATCTCAATGTCTTTTTTTAGTTTTGAACATGATCGTTTGTGATAAACAATGTAGTTATGTTGTCAATATGTATTGGTGTGTGCAAAAAGTTGAACCATAGTCAAGCATCTAGTTTTAAATCCAGAGAACTTGAGAACAGCAAGCGGATGCTGCTATGTACTTAGCTTCTGCAGTTAAAATGACATATTTGTCTACTTCATGCACTATCATGACATTAGTCTTGGACCAATTAATTGACAACCACCAGATATGGACTTCTTATTTGTGTAGGCATATAGATTGAAGTTTCCTTCCTTTGGATACCATAAGCCAAGTGTAGGTTTACCCTTTACTTATATGAATATTCTCTTTACAATATTGACATGAGACTCTTTGGGATTTTCCTGATATCTCGCATAAATATATAGTTGAAACATTATGTCAGGTCTGCTTGATGTCAGATAGATGAGTGATCCTATCATTAAATGATAATATCTTTGATCAATAGACTTGCTATCTGGATTAGGACCTTTCTTCATCTTCGTATCTACATGAGTATGTATAGACTGACAATCTGAGAAATGGAACATTTTCAACATTGAATCCATGTACTTAGATTGATTAATAAAGATCCCATCATTTGTTTTTGTACTTGCAACCCGAAGAAGAAAGTCAATTCACCCATAGCATTTATTTGAAACTTTGAATGCATAAGGTCTTCAAAATCCTTGTAGAGTTTTTTGTTTGTTGAGCCAAATATGATATCATCCACAATTCTACATATATCTAAACCAAAAGTAGCTCATAACCTTTCTTTTTCCTGAATAATGCCAGGTCAATCGTTCCTCTCTCGTATCTGTGTTCAAGGAGAAAAGATAACAATGTTTCATACCACTTGCATGGGGCTTTCTGTATGTTTTAAGACCATACAATGCTTTGTCAAGCTTGTAAACCCAATGAGGGAAATCCGGCTCTTTAAAGACTGGTGGTTGACTGACATAGACTTCTTCAACAATCTTCCCATACAGGAAGGCACACCTTACATCCATTTAGGACACGGTGAACTTGATGGAAGCAGAGTAGGGAAGAAAGAGTCTGATTGCTTTCAGTCGAGCAACACATGCAAATACTTTATTATAATCTATACTCTTTTCTTGTATATACACATGGGCTATTAATATTTCTTTGTTTTTTATGATAATGCCTCTATCATCAGTTTTTTTTCTTTACAACCACCTAGTTCGTATAGGATATTGTCCTTCGAGAAGGTCAACCAGTTTCCATACTTCATTTCTCTTAAATTCAAGCAACTCTTCCTATATTGCCTTAATCTAACGATTGTCTTGAAGAGCTTCCTTGATATTCTATGGAACTATTTGGCACAGAAAACATGAGAAGAGACAAATGTTGGTTATGCTTGACTTGCTTCTTGTCACATGTTCATCAAGGTCACCAATGATGTTTATTTCTAGAAGATGTATGTGTATCCTTGAAATAGGAATGACATCTACTTGGATTGATACATCCAGATTGGAAATAATCATGTTAGTTTAATGAGAAGCATCTTCTTCTGGATTGAAATGAGTAGGAGACTCATGGAAATAATCATAAGCTTCCTCATGTTGAATGTCTAAATTAGAAGCACTTTGATAGGTTTCCTCAGTTGGATTCACCATTCCATCAACATCATTTGGGACAAATCCATGTTGCTGCACTTCTGGATAAGTATCTGGAGAATTTGGTGGCAAAGAACTTGGACCATCCTCGGTTAATGTAGTTTAATCTATGATTGTCAAACTAGATCAACTTGCAAAGGAACTTGTTGAGCTTGTCCATGAGTAGATGATGGAGGAATCATTAGGAATACATTTTAGCTTCAGAAGATTTAGATGTAGTTCCTTATTGATTTTCACAATTGACAAGTTTTTGTGAATAAATGATTTTGTAAGAGAGTCAATATAAAACAACCAATAAAGACCGTTGGAGGACTTAGGAAATTAATGCTCATTGAATTCAACTTTTGTTGATTCATCAATGATGTTTAACCTGGAGTTAAACAGTCTAAATACTTAACAGGTAAATGAATATCCAACAAAGAATCTCTCATCAGATTTAGGAGCAAACTTTCCTAAATGGTCTCTGATGTTCAATATTATAGGCCTACCAAAACATTTGAAGAAATCAGTGAATGGTTTTCTGTAAAAAGCAGTTCATATGATGTTCTGTTACTCTCTTTTACTATTAAAGTTATATTTTATACATAGCAAGTTGTGTTAAGTGCTTCTACCCAAAAGGTGATTGGCAGTTTAGCATCAGCTAGCATGGTACTTGCTGCTTCAATCAGTGTTTTATTTCTCCTTTCAGCTACCTGATTTTGCTATGGAGTTCTAGCTGCACCAAATTGATGTGCAGTACATTTTTATGTACAAAATGCCCCTACATCATTATTTTTTAATTCTATACCATTATCACTTCTAATTGATTTTTGATAGGATCAATTGGAGCAATCTGTAACAAATGATAAGAACAATTCAAAGAAATACAAAACAAATGTAATCAAATCAAGCAATATCAACAAAATTCAGTATTCATTGATAGCAAAGACGATTACAAGAGTTAGAGAGCAGTTCATGCAAAAAACTTATCAATCTACTCTAAGTCTAAGCTATTTATACTAGAAAACAAAAGGAACTAAAATTTACAAGACTAGTCCCTATACTTGTATAAAATACAAAAACTAGACAATAAAGACTAAATGTTAATCTTCTAAGGGACCTAACAATACTCCTCCTAAGATTTACATTGTCTTCAGTCTTCAAAAATCATCTCTCTTTCTTTGACTTGTGATCTTCTCTGCATCCTTTACTTTCTCTTTTCTTCTATCTTCAGTCTTCTTTCATCTTTAATCTTCAAAGAAATCTTCTGGTTCTTCTTTGACTTTGAACATCGGCTTCTTTTTATATTTCGATTTCTTTCAAAGCATCATCAATTGATGACTTAAATTTTCTAGCAAACACGGCTTGTTCTGGCTTTGACTCATTTGTTTTAATTTCCATCATCTTCATTCTTTCTAATGTATCCTTTGAGAGACATGCAATATCTACATTTGCATATAACTTAATAGGATTTTTACTCTCTTTGCAGTAGACTTCTAATACTCCTTTTCTCGAAATTCTCATAAATTCAATGTCTTTTATATCTCTTTTTACAATATTAGCATATGCAAGAGCCTTTCTCAACGAAATTCTCTCCATAGCTGCATTCATCACATTAATGATTGAGATAAAGTATTTCTTGTCTTGCTCTGCAGTTTCAGGAATTACCTTTTCAAACTTTTGCACGGACAAGAATGAAATGTAACTTGGGTGAAGAAGTTTTAACTCAAAAGTACCAAACAATGAAATCATGTCCTCATCCTAGTTTGTGAGATTTCGGACCAATTTCAATTCAAAAGTTGAAGTGTTATAAAACCATCTCAAAATTGGTTTAGACTTTTGGGTTCCTTCAATTACCTTCAATCCTGGTGTAGTTACTTTTTCAAAATACTTATCAGAAAATTCAATCATGAAGTGTTCTTCTTCAGATTGCAAACCCCTTAACTTCTTTGATTTTTTAAGCCAAGCAAAGTACTCCTTGTCTTCTTGATCACATCTTGTTTCAAGGAAGTTACTTGTTCTTGCTAATCCTCTTCTCAAAAGTTCTACAAACATCGTTCCTCTTTTGGCTCCAGTAGGGTTTATCAATTCAAGTTTACTCAACTCTTTCAAATCTTGAACTGGTAGTTTAATGATGCTTGAGTAAAAATGGTATACATCACATACTGCATTTACTCTTTTAATCAAAAATGCATCAAAAACCTCATCATATTTCCATGCTATGATTTTGACTTGATTGGTAAAATCAGGAGCAATCATTGCATTCAACAGTTCAGCAACTGATTGTCCTTTTTGCAGAACATTTCTCACTAAGTCACCTGTTGATCGTGACTTATCAAAAATTTCTATTTGATCAGAGGTAGCTTTATACACTTGTTGCTCTGATTGAGGAAACATTTTCATCAACTCTTTCCTTTGTTCATGCAAACTTGTTTTTGAGCCATTTGTTTGATTTCTTGGGGTTTCAAAATTTGAGTTCTCTTTGTAATATCTAAATATTGAGGATTATCAGTATCCAGAATCACCATCTTGTTCGTTTGCTTTTCTGTCAATTGAAAACTTTTAACTAAATTTCTCAATGACACTCCTTGCAATCTTTTCAGTCTTTTCCAGGGATAGTTTCTAGCTTGCAACCATGATCTTAAAGCCGTAATACTCATATCATCTGGATCCGGATGGTGCAGCTCAGAACTAGCAATTTCTTCAACATTTATACTTTCCTGTCTTTTATCCCATTCACCATGCTCCATGCTTATTTCATTTGGATCCACAGGAGCAAAAGACTCTGCAGCTAGACATTTCTCGTATTCATCATTAATTTGAGAAACTGTCAACCCGTCTAAGAATACTCTATTATACTTCATCCTCACAAGATAATTGTATCGATCTTCAAAATCATGAGGAATATCATCTTGTATTAAGATTGGTTCGAATGAAGACTGTGTTTCAAATTGAACTTCATCATGTCTTCATCATCTAGAACTTCATCATACCAATCATCAGCATATTCTTCTTCTAAATCTTCTAGAGCACCAATTTTGTCTTGAACCATTTGCTCTTGACTGTCTTGATGTTCTTCTTCAATAGATTCTTCAACTTTTTGTACTTTGAAGAAGTTTCAGGAGCAGATTCAGCATCAACTTCATCTAATTTTCTCTTTCCTTTCTCCCTTTCAGATACTTTCTCTAAATCAATAGGAATGTTTTCAGCAACAATCACAATTTCAGGAGAAGAGGGCTTTGCTGATTCTTTTAACTTCATTAATTCTTCTTTCAAAACTTCATTCTCTTCAGCCAATTTCTTAAACTTTTCTTCAAGAAAATCATAGTCTTTAATCATAACCTCAAAATTTTTTATAACATCATCTTTATCTTTGGCATATCCAACAATCTTTTCATCTTTTCTCAAACTTTCTTCTTTTAATTTCTCATAGTCTTCCTTGAGCATAACAATCTCAGATTTGAGTTCGGCTATCTCTTTTTCTTTTTCCTCATTATCACCCTTTAATCTTTCAAGACCATCAACATCCAGAATCTCCTCAGTTTGAACAGCCACATGTTGTGTTGTAGAAACTGGAATATCTTGATTAATTTGGAAAGAATCAATGAACTCATAATCAAAATTTGATTATCTACATCAATCTCTTGTTCTGGATCTATGTAAGTCTCTTCATCTTCATGTACAACTTCATGACCAGCTTCATCAATAACTAAATCATCTGAATCATCAGCTGCTTCATGCTCACTCTCATCATGACCTTCATCACCAACTGATTCTACTTCTTCATTTTGAGCTTCAGTAGCTTGTTCAGATATTGGTGAGTCATGACTTATAAATTGGTGTGTCTCAGTTACACCACCATCATCATCTTCATTAGAATCATCATCATCATTAGCATCATCATCTGAACTGGATGAGCTGTCATCATCATTTTCTTCATCATTCTCATCTTCTTCTATCGGAAACATATCTATCAAATCTGCTGGATCAAGAGGTTCACCATCTATCAAATGATAATGATCTATAGTAATGTCAACTTCATCATTTGATACATTTAGCATGTAATCAAACATGGGAACATTCTGAGCACCAGTGATCATTGTTAATTTCTTATAAGTCATATCAGACATGTTTTCCAATTCCAACCTATCTCCACCTACTCCATAAACATGGATATCTGGATATTCTTCATTTATGATCATTTGAAGGAACCTGGGGTACATCAAGTATTTATGTCTTGTTCCCTTTTCTAAGTTAAATACGAATCCATTAAGTAACCATCTTACCATGTTGAATCTTCTATTAGTAACTATGGCAACAATTGGTGATGCAATGTCCACAGGAAAGGAATTCCATCCTGCACTCCTCTTGGACATACAATGCTGAAAGATATAGCATAAAAGTTTCCAGTGGTTGTAGACCCTTGCTCTAAAAATTGCATCTTAGGAAATTGGTCTGGATGACCCATAGCCATGAAAGTCTCTCTGCATTCATTGAAAGTCAACTCACAGAGATCTTCAGGATCATTTTGACCTAATCTTAGAGCATTTCTGATTGAGTCTTCAGATACTTCAATCATTCGATCTCTGGTCACAAATCCTCGAACAACTTTCCTGCCATTATCACCTACTTCAACTATTGCAGTGTTCCAGAACTTTCTAATGAGTCTGTCATAAATCACAGTTTGGTAACACATTGCATACACATATTTGTTCTTAGAAGAAATCTTATCATTTCTTCATAAGACAATGCATCTTGAGCTTCCTTATCAAGAAATGCAGCAATGTTGTGCTTTGGCACAAGCTTTAAATCAGCCACCTGCAAAATTTTAAAGTCAATGATATTAGCCAATATGTGAATTTTTAAAGCAATTGATTTAATTTGAGTTTGAAACATAATGGTTTAAGATATTATAAACTGATGTGTTAAAATAAGTTTGATTTTTAAATTCAACTTGAAATTTTAATTTTAAGTGTAAACACTTAATTTTACTAAAAGATGAATCTTCAAGATTGATTTTAGTTAAAAAAAATTAACACTTTGTTTATATTATCTTATATCATTTTATTAAACTCTTCAATTTCTAAAATATGATTTTTATCAATTTAAAAAACTTTTGATTTTTTTTATAAAAGAAATGAGAATCTGTTCATCTTCTTCATCGAGTTCATCCTCAATTGATACTGTTCATCAATGAATTGAACAGTGAATTCAATCAACTGTCAGATTAAAACCAGTTTATAATAAAAACTTGATCGAAATCACAAAACAAACAAGATTCAATCATCAATTTTGCACATTTTTTTTCGATTTGAATGCTTAAATCTGAAAAAAAATTTTACAAGTCTAGGGTTCAAACGACCGTACAGGCGTCGAACGACTATCAAAAATTTCCATTTAAACATGAAATCAGATGAATGTGAATCATTCACTTACATTCACAATCACAAAAACACTATCAACAATCTTTGATTTGTGCTTGATATGATTTTAATCGAAGAATGAGGGTTTTGGTCGAAAGTTCGAGAGTTCGAGTGGTCAGAGAGGTTTTACGAGGGTTTTGAAATGAGAATGAAAAGAATATCACAAGTGTGCTTTTTATACTAAGTAACAAATTTTTAGACTTATGAGCACTGTACAGGCGTTTAAGCACTGTTCAGACTCATTAGGTCCGAAAATTTACTAAGTATTGGACATATGAGCACTATTCAGTCTTATGATGCTGGTCGTATGAGAACTGTTCAGTCATATGAGTACTGTTCAGTAGCATGAGTACTGTTCAGTAGCATGAGTACTGTTCAGTAGCAAAATGATGCTGAAATGCCCAGACTAACTTCTCAGAAACATAACAACTGTTTAGAAATATGACAACTGTTCAGCCATATAACAACTGTTCATGCATTTTTGCACTTGAATTTTTCAAATCTTCCACCTGCACACTGTTTAAACACATTAGTAATATTTCATACTAATATATAAACAATATTGCAAATTTTTGAATTTTCCCTCAAATTTACACTTTTGACCCTCAAAATTGAACTTTTTACATTTTGACCTTCAAAATTTAACTTTTTAAATTTTGACCCTTCATTTTAGTTTCAATATAAACAAATCAAATGATTCAATTTTGTCTTGTTTTCAACATTTCAAAGAAGCTTTTCCACTTGCTAAAAATTATGAGATCATTTTATCATAGATAAACACACACATGCTTTGAAATTTAAAGCATAATCCTTTCAATTCAACATGAACATTTTGATTTTCTGAGAATATTCTTATTGGTTTATTACTCCCCCTAAACTTTTAAGTTTTTGCAAAACTTAGAAGTTTACTAATAGATCATAAGAATAGTACACTTAACACTGTTATATTGCCTGCACACAAGAAAACATGCATAAAAATCAAAATTAAATCAGAAGGAAAATCTAATATTTACAATAGAATCATGGAATGCAGTGAGATCATATTAGTAAAGATCAGAACATTAAGATAAAAAATGATGTGAATAGTCATAGACAATGATTAAATCCTGATCAAGTGTGTTCCAGGTCAGTGACATCACAGCAAAGGAGACACAAGATCTAAGGACAGAAAATGAGTGTTTTGACACAAATTATCAGCTCACTTACTTTTTCAATTCTTGGATTGAGTATGGTAGAAATATAAATGACAAGATGTGACTCATACCAAGACTTAGAGGATCAACCATCATCAAGACATGCAGGAAAGCACACATTCTCAACTTATTACCTAACAAATATGCATAATCAGAGTTCATGTTACTTAATTTAATAGAGAATGATCATGGATAACTATTGATCAACTCTAACCATCCATTTGAATGGGTTGTGCACATTGGCATCTTTTGCATCAAAGGAGAATATCCAGGTCTGTAATGACTTACAACAGAGGATATCTCAGCACTTCAGGTCTATGATGACTTATAACAGAGAAGTGAATGATGCTTGTAACATATCTCATGATTAGTCACATTATCATCAGGTGTGAGTGGGTGTAGCTGAGCAAGCATTCAATCTGATAAGCCAATACACTCAAAAGTACTTAGATGAATACACAAACAAGCATAGAGATGTGGTGTAATCACAAGAATTTACTTGTTCAGTATAATAGCATGATATTGTCTACACATCAGATCCTGATCATGTCAGACTTTATTAGCGAGTGAAGTATGCAACTATCTTACTAATGTACTATCATTTCTCACATGAGGCAAACCCAGATTCATTCCTAAAACAATAAAAGCCAAAAGAACTCTATTTTTGGAGTTTTTGATTTATAATTTTTATTTGATTTTTTGAGTTTTCTAATTTTGTATTTTGTTTTTCTATAAAAGAAAGCACACACACACAACAATCAGGCAAATAACTATGAAAAGTTACTCTTATGAAGACCTTCCGGTTTAGGAAAGAATTTGATCATGGAAAGATTCAAATTAGTAACCAGGTTTACACATGGTTAATAAGGCCAATTGACTCCACTAAATACTCAAACCTTCCTGGTAGAAAAGCTTTAGTAAATAGGTCTGCCAACTGTTTTTCAGTTGCTATTTGAATCAAAATGATTAAACCTTTTTTAGAATTATCTCTTAGAAAATGATATCGAATTTCGATATGTTTTGTTTTTGAATGTTGAACTGGATTAGCTGTAATAAACATAGCAGCAGTGTTATCAATGTAAATTGGTGTTTTAAGAAAATTGAACCCATAATCTAGCAGTTGGTTTTGCAACCAAAGGATTTGAGAACATCCTGCTGATGCAGCTATGTACTCAGCTTCTGCAGTTGAGACAGAAACATTTGTTTGTTTCTTACATTGCCATGAAACTAATCTGGGTCCAAGAAACTGACAACCACCCGTCGTAGATTTTCTATCTTGACAACATCCACCATAATCACTATCTGTGTATCCATGTAACTCAAAATTACCCTCGTAAGGATACCAAAGCCCTAAAGCTGGTTTACCTTTGAGATAGCTGAATATTCTTTTGACAGCAATTAAGTGAGATTCTTTCGGGTCTGATTGATACCTAGCACAAACACATACAGCATACATGATATCTGGTCTTGATGTAGTATGATACATCAAAGAACCAATCATAGATCTGTATAGAGTTTGGTCTACTGATTTTCCTTTGGATCAGGCTCAATCTTGGTGTTTACGTCAGCTGGAGTTCTTATGGACTGACAATCATGCAGTTTGAATTTCTTCAAAAGTTTATCAACAAATTTCTCCTGATTGATAAAAATACCATCTGCAGATTGTTGTACTTGCAATCCAAGAAAGAAATTGATTTCTCCCATAGAACTCATTTGGAAACGAGATTTCATGATTTCTTCAAATTCATTGCACAGAGTTGGACTGGTAGAACCAAATATGATATCATCTACATACACTTGCACACATAAGAGATCATCATTATCCTTCTTTATGAATAAAGTAGGATCGATTTTCCCTCTTGTGTATCCATGTTGGATCAAGTGTTGAGATAATGTCTCATACCAAATTCTAGGAGCTTGATGTAGGCCATACAAAGCTTTGCTAAGCTTATACACTCGATGTGGAAATTCTGCATCCTCAAAGCCCGGAGGTTGCTTCACATACACATCATCAGTGATTGGACCATACAAAATGCACCTTTGACGTCCATTTGATACACCTTGAATTTCATGAATGAAGCATAAGCCAAGAAAACACGAATGGATTCGAGTCTTGCAACTGGAGCAAATACTTCATCATAGTCAATTCCTTCTTCCTGTGTGTATCCTTGTGCAACGAGTCTTGCTTTGTTTCTTATAACAATGCCACGATCATCAGTTTTATTTCTGAACAACCATTTCGTGCCTATGGCATTTTCTCCTTCAGGTAATTCCACTAACTTCCACACTTCTTGTTTTCGAAATTGAAGAAGTTCTTCTTGCATAGCTTCAATGCAACCATTGTCCTGTAATGCCTCGGTGACATTTTTAGGAACAATCTGTGAAAGAAAACAAGAATATAAACAAACATTTGCATGTTCAGATTTACTCCTAGTTGTTCTTTCATTCAGAGGACCAATGATCTGTGATGTTGGATGATTCCTATGGATACGAGATGTCGGTATCTCAGTTCCTTGAACATTAACATCCAGATTTGTTTGGTTCAGATTGGAGAGCTGTTGCAATAAGGTAGAAGAATGTGGAGTGAAATTTGGAGCTTGAGTCGGAGAATTGATAAAGTAATCGAAGTTACTATGATCAATTGCATCTCCAGAGATGGAAGATGTGCCAGACTCTGGATGTCCAATTTCGGTACCATCATTAGGAATAGGTTGTGATGCTTCTTGATCTACTGAAACTGAATGATCTGAAGCTGAAGTAGCATGAACATTGTCATTGAATTGGATTGTTGAATCCTTGACAAATGAGAAAATGGATAATCTGGGCGAGCATCATCTGAATTATCAGAATCTGAATCATCACTGAAAGATCCAAGATCTCCTCTTGAGTTCTTCTTACCTGAAAAATCATCAGATTGATTAAACAAGTTAGTTGAAATGAGTTTGACAAAGAATCTATATCAAATAACCATGCAGGACCAAAATGATGGAAAAGAATTTTCTAGAAATTTAACGTTGAATGTTTCATTAATAATGTTTGTCCTAGAGTTATAAACTCGATAGGCTTTGGAAACAGATGAGTATCCAACGAAAAATCCATTATCAGCTTTTTCTTCAAATTTTCCTAAATGATCACTTGAGTTAAGAATCATAACTGGACAACCAAATGATTTTAAAAAATTTATGTTTGGTTTCCTGTCAAACATTAACTCATATGGAGTTTTCTTTTTATCTTTCACAAGCAAGATTCTATTCTGAACAAAACATGCTGTGGATATAGCTTCATCCCAGAAAGTGATAGGAATTTTAGCATCAGCTAATATAGACCGGGCAGCTTCAATCAGAGTTCTGTTCTTCCTTTCAGCAACTCCATTTTGTTGTGGAGTTCTGGGAGCACTGAACTGATGAACTATCCTTTTTCTGCACAAAACAAATCAATGTTAGCATTTTTAAATTCAGTTCCATTATCACTTCTTATTATTTTCACT
Source organism: Flaveria linearis (assembly GCA_024085815.1). Classification (NCBI taxonomy): domain Eukaryota; kingdom Viridiplantae; phylum Streptophyta; class Magnoliopsida; order Asterales; family Asteraceae; genus Flaveria; species Flaveria linearis. The sequence continues at coordinate 40,558,305 of CM044001.1, forward strand.
TTTTGTTCAAGTGATTTTCAACTTTATTAATAAATTCTTTTAGAAGATCTGCAGTTTCAGATTTAGCTTGAAGAAAGAAAACCCAAAAAAATCTTGTATAGTCATCTATGATAACTAAACTGTATGATTTTCGACCAATACTCCTAACATTAGTTGGTCCAAAAAGGTCCATATGTAACATCTGGAGTGGTTTGGTGTTAGAGTTTATCAGCTTGGACTTATAAGACGCTCTATGTTGTTTTCCCTTCGGACATGCTGAGCAATGATCAGTTGTTGAAAACTTCTTGGAAGGAAGACCAATAACATGATTTCCTGCTACAAGCTTGTTCATGTTTTTGAAGTTTGAATGACCGAGTCGTCTATGCCAAAGCTGGCTTTCATCATTTGAAGCTTTAGCAATCAGGCAAGTTGTTTCAGTTGCAGGATCCACTTGAGACATATCCAGTTTGTATACATCTCTGTCCCGAGCAGCTTTAACTATCACCCAGTCATTGCTAATCTGAAAACCTGGTTTCAAGACATAACAGTGAGATTCATCAAAAAGAACAGAATAAGATTTGTCACAAATTTGGGATACACTTAGAAGATTAAAGTTCAACTGCGAACAGAAGTTGACTTTATCAAAACTGATAATCCCATTGGACAATGTTCCCTCTCCTGTTATCTTTCCACCTGCATCACCTCCAAAAGCAACATGTGTTCCATCCTTCAACTTAAAATCTTGTAACAAGGCTTGATTGCCTGTCATATGCCGGCTACACCCACTGTCAACATACCATGAGTTGATTGGTCTTCGCGGGCGTACCAGCATTCAAAAACATTTAAGGTGAGTTAGTAACCCAAGCCGAGATGGTCTTGGGCTTGCCAAACTTGTCAACAATTGTAAATTGTTTGAAATGAAGTTTGTTCACATCTGGTTTATTTGAAAATTTTGGATTTTGAAATCCTCGTTTGAAAATATGTGGATTATCATCATCAAGAAATCTTGAACCATTTGAGAATGTTCCTTTGTTTAATCTCACAGATCGTGGAATAAACTTTTCTTGATTGTATTGCTGTGATTTGACAAACTGTTGATTATCATAATCAGAATTGTTTCTTCTGAAAGATCTCAAACTCAAGGAAGGTTGTTGGTTTGAAAAATTAAACCCAATATTATTATTTCTCTTAAATTTTGGGTTCACATGACCTTGATTATTGAATTCCTTCCTTAAAGAGTTCTTCCTGAAATAACAATCATTTGTATTATGATTTCTTTCATCACACAAAGCACAGTATTTGTTAAAGTAACACTCAGTTGTTGTATGATTTGTCATATCACATATGTAGCAATATTTGTTAAAGTAACATTCTGAAATGTCATGATTGTACATGTCACAGATATCACAATACTTTTCAGAATATTTAAACAACATTTTGTTAATCCTTGAAGTAGAAGCAACATGTGATTATTGTTTAAATTTAGGGTTAGGCAGATTAATATGTTGTTTATTTGGTGTGAGTTTGATCATTGGATTTTTAGGATTTTTCTTTTGCACTTGAACACAATTCTTTGACTCCTTTGGTTCAAATCTTTTATGCACAGCGGAAGTCTTATGACCTGAACTTATTTTCAGATCAGAGTTAGATCTTGATCTTGGTGTCATTTTTGTGTTTGTGTTCATGTCAAAAGTTCCTGCAGACACAAACTTCACAGGTTTAATTTGATTGTTGTTCTGTAACTGATTTTGATTAATGATTTAGTTTTCTTAGCTTTTGCAGCTTGTCTTCTTCTTTGATTTCTTACTCTTGATGATGTTTTCTTGATTTGAGTTTTAATTGAATCTTGAGAAGATTCTTTTTGACACTCGTTATCTTCATTTAGTTCATTTGAACTAGAATCATCAGAAAGATTATTGTTTGTTTTAATCTCTTCACATTTTCCTTTCAGTTTGTTATTGACTTCAGTAGATTTTTCACTCTTAGTTCACTTTGTTCAATAACAGTTTCATTTTTTGGTACAAACAGCTTCTTTTGTTTTTGTTGAGGTTCATAAGATTTTACTTTGATTGGATGACCATTTTTGATCTTGTCTAAGTCAGTTTCTTCATAAACTTCAACATTTTCTTTTTAAAGTTCTTTTGATCTTGAAATTCTTTCAGTTTAGCTTTGTTTTCTGGTGAATGATCATGTGTATTGAAATTTTCTGGTAATGTGTTTGAGATTGATTCAGGCATAGGTTCATGTGTGAATCCTAATCCTGTTTTATCTTTGTCATTTCTTCCATTTACCAGTTGCTCAACAATTTTCTTTGAGCTTTTAACTTTGGCTAAATCTATTTGAGTTGCTGCATGTGCCAATTTTTCTTGTTCAAGTGTTTTATTCATCTCTTCAAGTTGTTTCTTTACAAGTTCAAGTTCTTTAAGAGTTTTGTTCCATGAAGCTTGAAGAGACATTATCTTTTCATCAGCAATTTTGTGATCTGATTTTAGTTTATTGTGCCTTGATTCTTCTTGTTTGAGCTTGTCACATATTTGAATGAATATGTTCTGTAGTGTTCAACTTGTTCAAACATGCTTTTGTGCACATTTTCTCTCTTACATCCACTGGTATTTCTGGATAAGAGTTAGAAGATTCAGCATCAGAAGATGAAGTAACAACCTTTGGTTGTTCAGACTGAGCCATAAGAGCAACTTCTTCAGTAGTTTCTTTTGGATCTGATTTGTCGCTCCAGTCATACTCTTCTTCTTGATCTGATTCATCATCCTTCTTTGGATCTTTATCTTCAGACCAGTCTTCATTATCAACTTCAGCAACTAGAGCCAAATTAGCAGTGAGATCAGCAGTAAACTGTTCTGCATATGCACTCCAGTCATAACCATCTTTGATGTTTACAACTAGTGCCTTCTTTGGTTCCTCACTATTCTTCTCTTCTTTGGGTTCTGGCATAGGTAGACTTTGGTATGGCTTTTGGAAAGTCTTGTTTGCCTGTTGTTGATATTTCTGACCATTTGAGCTGCCTTGACTATTTCCTCCTTGGTTTCTTGGAGCTTTACATTCTCTTGAAAAATGACCATAGCTGTTACAATTAAAGCATCTTGATTTTGACTTATCAAACCCAACAGTTTTGTTTGCACTGGGTTTGTAATTTCTGTTAGTATAAGAATGCTTTTGAGTTCTGTAAGCTATCATGACCATTTGCCAATTAAGATCCATTTCTTCTACATCATCAGGATCCATCTCAAAGAGATCTTGTAGAACTAGCTCCACTTGAGTCAGATGACTGCCTTGATAAGCTTGGAAACTTGCCATGAATGCTGTGAAAGCAGTTTTTGACTCTTCATCTTGTAAAAGAATGTTGATCACATCTTTCACTTTGCTTGGATTGGGAGAGTTTGAGGAGGATGGCATCTCAGTTGAAGATTTATGTATTTGAGCTTTAGGAGAAGATTGTGATTGTGGTTGAGTAGAGTAAGCAGGTGTACTGGTAAAGAATCCTGCTCCCACAAACAGATCACCTTCATCTTCAGGAGTTGATTGATCTTTAGCCAGAAATGCATTCTCTACAGTATTTGCTGGAGAAGCAACATACTTATACTGAGATGTTGATGCATGTCTATCATTGTTTCTTGAACTCTCATCAATCTCAACAGATTCAATCTTAGCAATGAGAAGGTCAAGATCCATTGGAAACTTTTCAGTATGTTTCAACAAAGTAACAGTTTGTTTCCAAGATGATGGTAGTGCATTCAGAAGTCTGTTGTTTAGGTCTTCAAGATCATTCTTGATTCCCAAAGTAGACATTTCTGTAGTTATTGCACAAACTGTTCATCATTTGATTAATAGTTTCTCCTGAGATATGCTCAAAAAGTTCCAATTGCCTTTTCAGTTTTTGCTTTTTCAGATCTTGAATTTCTTTCCCTCCTTCACATATAACCTTCAGTGCTTTGTACATAGTATATCCAGTTTGATAGTTTTCAAGTCTGGATAGTACTTCCAAAGGTAGCCCTTTACACATGAGAGAATAGGCTTTGACATCATTTTTCACCTTCTTTAAGTCTTCTCCATGTAGGTTATCTTCTGGATATGGTTCTTGTGTATCTTTAGTATACACAAATCCTTTCTCTGGACCATCAGTAGTCACAGGAATGTAAGGTCCCTTTTCAATTGATTTCCATAGATCAGTGTCTATGGAATTCAAATGATGTTTCAGTCTAAGAGACCAGTTTTTAAAATCAGCTCTATTTTTAAGTTTTGAACTCTGTTCTCAGAATCTTCTGATTTCACCATTCTTATATTTTTGTTGTTTTTCTAATTTTTGAATTAGGAAAAGACTTAAAAATATTTTTGGATTTTTGAATTTTTATGAAAATTTCTAAGTGTCAATACTAATGAGTCTGAACAGTGGTGATAAGTCCTAACAGTGGTAAACGCCTAAACAGTTGTGATAAGTCCCAACAGTGTGAAACGCCCAACAGCTGATAAGTCTAAGGGATTGCCTTAGAAAATTTCCAACACAAGTTAGAAAGCCCAAACAGTAGTGAAACGCTTCACAGTTGAAACTCACAGTGTTATACGTCCACACAGTGATGGTATGTCCAACCAATGAAACTACCACACAGTGGTTATAAGTCCACACAGTGGTTATACGCCTAGGGGTAAAACGACTGAACAGTTGAGAAAAGTCTAAACAGTTCTCAAACGCCGAACACTTGGCAAATTTCAGTGTTTTTTCTGCCCTAAACGACACATTCATCAGATTCATATGAATGTAACGAACTCAGAAATTTCAAAATCCTTCAATTGTTGATGAATTGATCTGAAACTTTCCAATTAGTTCATGATTATACCGATAATCAATCCTCTAACCTCAATTTCAGTAATTATCAACAAATTTCAGTGAATTTCGAAATTTTTAGGTCGAACACTCAAGAACACTTTCTCGAACTGTTTTTCACTAATTCACTCGATTTTGATGAGATAAACTACAATTTGTGATTCAAAACATGTTTCTGATGATGAAACACAGCTCTGATTCACAATATTTCACTTGAATTGTCAATTGATTACAGATTTCAGTGGATTTTTGAAGTTTCTATCTTCGACAGAACCTCAAAAACACTCAACCGATAGCTCTGATACCAATTGATAGGATCAATTGGAGCAATCTGTAACAAATGATAAGAACAATTCAAAGAAATACAAAACAAATGTAATCAAATCAAGCAATATCAACAAAATTCAGTATTCATTGATAGCAAAGACGATTACAAGAGTTAGAGAGCAGTTCATGCAAAAAACTTATCAATCTACTCTAAGTCTAAGCTATTTATACTAGAAAACAAAAGGAACTAAAATTTACAAGACTAGTCCCTATACTAGTATAAAATACAAAAACTAGACAATAAAGACTAAATGTTAATCTTCTAAGGGACCTAGCAATTTTATTGTGAGATCTAGTTAGTTTTCAATCTTACTGATAAAGTATTTGATGTTTTATTTTTATGAAGTATAAAGAATAGCCATGTGAACCTTGAAATCATCTATGATCACTAAACAATATTGTTTTTTGCCTAAATTCATGATGTGAGAAGGTCCAAAAAGGTCCCATGTTATGCAGCTTCAATGGAGTATTGTTTATGTTCACTAGCTTAGCTTATGGGAAGTTTTATGTTGCTTCCCTTTGAGACATTCTAAACAATAATCAACCAAATGAAATTCTTTCATAGGTAAACCAATGACATGGTTTGGTTTGACTACTTTGGTTCATGTTTTTTGAAATTTTTGTGTCCTAAACATCTGTGCTATAGTTGTGACTTATCAAAAGATTCTTTTGAAAGTAGACGCGTTTCTTCTTTAGGTTGGACTGAAATAAGGTTAAGGACATGTGTGTTATTTTTTATCGGTGTTTTCAAGACAACCTATTCTTTAAGGCTCCCCTCACACATGATGTTGAGTGCATCGCATACTCCTTTTGTTGTGCTATACTTCTTTAATCCTTTAAGCACATATAACATCCCATACTTCTTTAGTTGTGCTATACTCTCCAATCTTTAAGAACAATCTTGATCTTCTTGTAATCTTCAGAATTAAGTATCAAATTTGGATCTTCCACTCGAATTTTGAAAGCATGGTATTGATCAACATCCAAGGTTGTGGGAATGAAAGAACCTCTATAGATAGAAATCCAATAATCTTCGTCAACACCATTAAATAATTGTTGAATATTGTCTTCCATTGCTTAAATTCATATTTGTGTCACAACATTGGTTATTTAGGATTATGATCATGTTCAATTGAATTTAAATTATCCATGATGTTTCTTGATTTTAATTTGGTTTAGATAAGATTAATTGATTTTAGACTTAATAAATTGATTTTAAGTTCAAATGTCCATTCAGTCCAAAGTCGAAATAATTTTCTAGTGTCATAAACTAATGCAGAGAACAATCCTTGGATACAAGTGCTGATGAACTAAGCTGTGAACTGTGAAACAGACAAATGCGGTCAACGGTTCTTCAAACTAATGCAAGGAATAGCGTCAGCCCTCACAACTTGAATGAATCATAAATACAATGAATATGTATTCAAATAAATATGATGAATAGTTGATTCAGCGAATGCGTTGAACAGTGATTTCAAGATAATGCGATGAACAGTTGGGTGTAGCGAATGCGATAAATAGTGTTCAAGCCGAATGCGATGAACAGTGTTCTATTCTGTGTGTCTAATTTCAATGAAATTGTTTGTTGTTTTCACTCAAATTTTTTGTAAAACCTTTCGACTAGGAACTCTTAATTAATCTTAGGTCATTTAGCTCACAATCACTCGGTAATTTGGTGAATGGGTTTGTTTTTTTATGTAAGTTTGATCAATGAAATAGTGTCTTCAATCCATAATGAAATTGAAGTGTAATTTATTCAAACACAAAGTAGTTATGTTTTGATGTCAAATTGATTGTGTGAAACATAATGACAAGCAAATCAATTAATAGTTGGGTCGATAATCATGAAGAACAATGGGTTTTCATCTTGATTTTGAGAGCCAAGGCTCTGAACCAATTAACTGGGTAACAATCAATAAGGATCGAATATATCAATTAATTTCAATGATAATTGCAGCGGAAATACAAAGATCAATTATCAAAACAATTAGAAGTACTCATAATGTTCATTGTATATTGATAATAAGCATTTAATATTACAATATGAGTTTCTGTGTAATCGGGTTTTCTCAAAGTTGTTATTGTTGTCTAAGAGTTTTCTAAGTATTATAAAGGGTAAAACTTTATCTATTTATAGGTTAGATAATATAAGTTGTACAATGACTTAAATACTCTGACATACAATCTAGTAATACTAAGTACAAAGTACAAAATAACAGTATCCGCAAAAGTAGTTCTTGACCTATATTTATCTTTTGTACATCCGCATTTGTTTCTGCTGGAGTACAAGTCTTGTCCGCATTTGTTGTTGTTAGGCATGCGTATTTGTTTAAGTTCACCCGCATTAGTTCTTTGCAGGTAGCCAAGGCTCTGAACCAATTAACTGGGTAACAATCAATAAGGATCGAATTATCAATTAATTTCAATGATAATTGCAGCGGAAATACAAAGATCAATTATCAAAACAATTAGAAGTACTCATAATGTTCATTGTATATTGAACAATACTTAGCCTTTTGTTCTTATCCGCATATCTTCATACTTGATCCGCAAAAACCACACTTGTGTAATTTCCAGCGAGAACAAATTCCATCAGTACTTGAATTGGCATGCATGATTTTTTCAGGGTCCAATATGTTGTATTCTCCTACTAACAGGACAAAATTTAAAATTTAAGTGAAACTTTAAACGTAGTTGTATCCTGATTAAAAACGACAATGAGAAAGTTCAAGTGCTTACCGAAATAGTAGTCGGAGAAGGAAAAACAAAGCATCATGATTGTTGTCCAAGAGTCCGTGAGGGTGAATGGTTTCATAAGTTGTGTAGCATATATAGCAAAAATCTTCACGACCCATGAAGCATTCAACGAGATGTTTATCAATACCTTTAACAACTCGTAAGTAACCTCACACATGTAACTATTTTAAATAATTGTAAAAAGTATCTGAGCGGGTCGTTAATGTATAAAAGATTTCGTCCATTAAGGGAATCACGGCTTGTTAGTTTTTTAAGTGGAAAAGTTCACATTGTAAATTTGGAACCTTACATACAATATTATCCACATTCTCATTCAAAAATAATAATGATTTCAAAACCCAAACCCATGGACGTACGAGGATGAGGTAACTTTAGTAAAATCTTACCTTGAACTTTCAAAAACTATATTGTAGCAGTCATGAACTAAGCATCGAGTGATTTGATTTGAAATGGAAGGTCTCCACATTTTACCTATCTATGACGACATATATTACAAGCAAAATATGATATGGAATGATACCGATATTATGATGAGGGCTTAAGAATAATATTGGGTCACACTCGGTACAACTTTAACCGTGTTGCGACTTAGAACATGCTTAAAGATAGATAAAATTGAATATTTAATTTTCAGTTATGTTTAAGTATTTTTATGTAGTATCTATTTTCTTATAGTAATAATCTTAGTTTATTAAAGTAAAAACTAGAATTTTATATAATAGTTTAATATTACATAATTACATTGTACGTCTTGCATATAGTTCACCTGTCATGGCTTATTGGAACCATAGGCAAATGTCCTGTAAATTAACTTCTTGACTTCAAAAAAGATATGTTTTAACTATCCTATGCAATAACAGACAAATTACAACTCTTGAATCCGGACTAATATAGCCACAATCTTGCAGCCACAAATTTTCATCGGACACTATTAACTCATAAATTTCTTTTAGGCCACTGTGCCACCAATAAATGTATACATGCAAGTAACCACATGAAATAAGATTCAAATTTCATGACAATTTGCCGAATGTTACAATGAATGCATCAGGAATTATCACAAGTTTTTAGAAGTTTAGAAGACATTCACATAGAAAGAATATATGAAGTTGTAGAGACTCCATACAAATCTGAAAAAGGTCAGTATTTATCGTTATTTGTGATCGGTACGTACACTTGCAAAAAAAATTAAATCATAATTATATACTGGATTTTATTTAGAACTGCAACAAATACAACATTACCACATGAATCTCTCACAATGGAGGAAATAGTTCGGTCCTCCCAACGACATATTTGTCCCCATCAACTATCATGAAAATATTAAGTTAACCACTCAAATGAGAGAATCATCAAATGATAATGGCCTGAAAACTTCTTTGTTTTACCGTATTTGTTTTAATGCCAAATCATTAGTCTATTTGTCCTCATTCGATCACGCTGCAAAATAAATAACAATTATTATAATTTCAAATAACTTAGTCCGATAAACTATACATTTATACGACGTTTTTTTTTTGAAAAAACTTACATCATAATCGAACATTTTATTCTCTTTAATTTGATACAATATTGCAATACTTTTTTTAAAAAGGTCTATGTGTTGTGCGTATAACTTGTGCGATTATTAACCGTGTAATTAAAACATAACTTGCGTTATTATCATATAACTTGTGTAATTATAAATATAACTTAAGTATTATTTTTTATAACGTGAGTAATTTTAGTTTGCGTAATAATAGATATAACTTGCGTAATAATACATTTTATGTGTAAATCTGGTGCGAACGAAACTACCCTTATGTCAAAATAAACATGGTCACGCCAGGTGATTTTATATGCTTCGCACGAAAATTACACTTTGTATAGTATTAAGCCCCTATATATACATATAGGGTCAGAATCATTACAGAACCAGTTTTTTTTTCAGAATCAAAGAACCATTCATTTGCATAAATGTATATTATTTTTTATGATACTTGTGTTGTTTTACATGTGTATATCAAACATAAATAAAAAAGCATGTAAAAGGTTAAATTCTATTAGCCTTAACTTACATTTATGTAAATACATAGTTTGTAATTAACATTTACGTTAATCAATGGTTCTTTTGGTTTGTACAATTTACATTTACGTTAGCAAGAGAATTATAAAACGAATAACCAAATCTTCACCTTTGATTTTTAATGATCAATGGCTCATCGATTTTGACTTTGTATACACATAGTTACACAAGAGTACAATGGTTGAGATTAATTTTTCAACAAAAACTGGTCCCAGAAGTATCATGGGAAAGCCCTAATGTCGAATTTTTTTAAGTTTTCCCTCTTTTTCTTTTTTTAAATTCGTAACTCTCATAAGAGATTTTTTTTAAAAAATTACATCACAAAATCGAGCATTCTTTTCTTTATACTATATACTTCAAAAAAATATATCGAAATTATGTTGTCTTATAATAAAACAACAAGTTATATGTTGTTTCCTGGTTAGACCACACTTTGGTGTTGTTTTATGATAAGACGACCATTGTATTCGTTTTAAAATAATATTTTTTGTGTTTTTTGATAGTACAATTCTACATTAGGG